>JAVHKY010000011.1:13000000-13512661 GCA_035079385.1 Aspidiotus rigidus
CGGTTATCAATGTGAAAAATACCGACGATCGGTGTTTTGCCTATAAAAATGACAACAGCAATTTGAGTGATCAACAACAACAACAACAACAACAATGTAAGTACATGGTTTTTAATATTCAATCAGAGTGTACTATAATAAAAAGTGATATTTTATTCATTCTTTTATGAATATGTAGGGCAAATTTAAATGAAGTCATCGAAGTCACTAGTGAAGAGGAGGAGGTAACTCCTAGTGATTTGCAAGTAGGACCACAACAAGAGGTGGAAAATTCGCGAAGAAGAAGACCTCTTGCATCTGTAAATATTCAGTCAATGGCTACAAATAGTGGTAACTCCGGACTAACTGATGATGATGCACAAGTAGAAGAGGAACCGAGACCTCAAACACTGAACAGCGAAGGCTCTGATAATGAACTTGGTGGGAGAGAATGCGTTTCTCGAGACAAAGAAAACGAACTTATGTCTTCCAAAGGGTGGGTAGCGTCAATACTTGTTATGGTAAGTAAAAGGTTTTTTTTTAAAATCTTATTTTTCTTCTTCCTGACTCTAACCCAATATTATTTCCTACAGGAATGATTGCGACGATTTACCTAGCGACAAACGGACAGAGGTTTAAAGTTTTCCTTCCAGGCCGCTTCAATCAACAGCTGAAAAATCAAGCTTCAATCACTCGCTTTCTGCGGCTCTTTTATGGCTTGAAGATGGAAATGCAATTAATCCCTCATGCGAATCCGAGGCGAGTGCGTGGATGACGACGAGGATGGTGATGAACAACCGAGAAATACTTGTCGGGTATGTTTAGATAGAATTGTCGACCAGGTTTTAAATTGTGGACATACTATCTGCTGTCATGTATGTAGAGCAATTCACCTTTTTTTTTGTATAGAAAAAAATATGTACGTTAAAGAAAAATCCTAAACAAGTGCGTCATTTGTGGCAAAACCTATGGACGCACTTGCACACAACTCATGGGTCAGTTACCGATCCAGAGAGTCACTATTCCTCATCCCTTTCTCCATTTGGGAATAAACCTAAGTGGTCCATTTCTCATTCGGAATATCATTTAGAACGCTCGTTCGTTTGTTAAAATCATATTTCATTATATTTGTATGTTGCCAAACCAAGGCCATTCACCTGGAACTAGTCACCTCCCTTAGTACTGACTCCTTCCTTATTACTCTATCAAATTTTATATCCAGATGAGAACATCCTGCTTTCGCATATAGAGTCAATGGGACGAATCTAAACGGAACCGATCGTCAATTAAGTGTCATTTATGATGGTACCGAATCTACATACGCCAAAAAATGCATCCAATGGCTTTTTATACCTCCTGCACCTCATATAGGTGGTCTATGGGGAGCCAATGTTAAACTCTTTAAGCGGCATCTTCTTTCGACGATTTTAAATTGTTGACCTCTGTGTGCCGCGTCCATTCAAGAGTCAACAACGTCTACCTATGCTCCAGCGTTGAAGAAATGGTGGCCGTCGTGCACACGGAGAGGTCTCGACCCTTTCAATCCGACCGCAAATATGATCTTGGAGTTCCTCAACAACGATTACCATCTAGGTCTCTCGTTCAGTTCCCTGATTATTGCAAGGTCGGCTATCTCCCTCATATCCGGGTCCTATCCTAATCAAGCGATTCTTCAAAGGCATCTCAAACTTGTGTTCGGCCCAAGCCAGATACGAACGAACCTGAAATCCCCAGACCGTACTGCAATACTACGACAACCTTCCAGATGAGAATTCAACACCCCAAAAAACTCATCACCTTATTGGCTTTGGCCACAGGACAGGGCCATCTTCATCCCAGATTGAATCAAAACGTCGGGTGGAGGGAGAGGCCAGCCTTTCCTCGTACAAAAATCCGCGACTTTGCGCCGCCCGCACATTGGTCCGATACTTGGACATGACAAAGCCGCTCCGCGGACCGATAGATAAACTATTTGTTTCAACGACCGTCCCCACTAAAGCTGTTTCCCGACAAACTTCGAGCAGAAAGGTTGAACGAAATCCTCAAGACTTGCGGAATTGTAGCCGCACAGCGTTCGACACGCGGAGGCCGCAGAATGGACGCCCTCCTCCCGCATGTTCGCCCTATTTTACGATAGACCCCGCTAATCTCGGATGACTCCTTTGCCGATGCGGTGTTCCATTAATGCCCTTTCGGTTTCTTTTGTTATCATCAAGTACTATTTGCCCTCTCCCACGAGGAATCCAGCGAAAAGAAATTTTTTTGGTTGTTTTTGAGCCTACACCGCTACTCTCATGGTGGACATCCTTGTTCGTTCAGAAATATGATGTAATCCTTAGTTTGCTCACTCTCGAGCACCTCTGTTCGTTTCGAATTATGAGATATTTTATTTCACTCTTTCTCAAGTCTCTCTATTTATTCAAAACATGGTTTTGCGGTCTGCTTACTCAGTTGCGAGGCTTTAAATATCTACAAAGTGTTCCGCTTGGAATTAACACTAGATCTCAAAACTAAGTATGACAAATTTAGATGCATTCTGATTCTAATATCTATTATCAGGAAACAGGAGTGTACATAGGCACGTAGTTGATAGATATCAATCAAGTGATAACAAGCCAACGAATTTTATTATAAAACCGCACAAAATAAGATATCGACGAGATTAATTTTTTTTTTATATAATCGCTGGCAATTTCAGAATAGCTCCATTTTAGAACTACAATGATAAACGTGATAGACGAATACTCCGACGTGGAGTAAAACATGCAAACCGCAGAAAAATAAAAAACCAGGAGCGCTTTCAATTAAATAACCATCTTCAAGAAAGCAACTGACGAACAAAAGAGAAGAACGAGGTATTAAGATCGTCCAAACGAGAAATCACGGTGTGAGTCATAAACCAGTTCGATCAGGCCATCTTCCGAGATGTACGAATTGAGTACAGTGATACCGTCAGTGTTGAGATGACGAATTATCGCTATATTCTCGAGGGCGATACGCATACGGTAGGAATTCTCCTTATGGAGGAGCTTTTCGATCCCTCGCGGAAGCTGTGGCCACTGTTTATTAAGTGATCAGCAAGAGCTGACTCCCCTAAGTGTCCCTTCTTCCAAGACTTCAGGTGCTCAGCTACTCGAACTTTCATTTGGCGGCTGGTCTCACCAATATAAAAGCCTCCACAATCCTCACACTCCAACTTATACACACCACTCCTCTCATCGACAGGTATGGGGTCCTCCAGTCTCACAAACAATCTCTTGACTGTGGTAGGGTTGTAAAACGCGGGTCTGAAGCCAAACGGGCGAAGGACCCGACCCAATTGCAGGGAGAACTTCCCCAGGAAAGGGAGACTGATCCAACGCAAACGGCGATCACGGATCGTGTCTCGGGGGAGGGAGGTGGTGGAATCCAGGAGGCTCCTCGTAACTTTCCTCCGAACCATCACGTCAACATTGACATTGACCCCATTCACTCTGGCCAGGTGTTTTATTGTGAATAACTCTTTCTTGAAGGCAGACTGACTCAAAGGAATACGAGTCAGTCTGTGAACTAGGCTATGAAAAGCAGCCATCTTGTGAGCAACAGGACCGAACGAACCACCGTGGACTAAAACATCGGTCGTAGTATCTTTCCTGTAAATTTCAAACTCATGGATACCGTCTACAATAGAGATCGATAAATCCAAAAAGTTAATGGAAAATACCTCTATTTCCAACGTAAATTTGATGGAAGGGTACCAGGAATTGAGATACCTCAGAAACTCACCAAGGAGATCTGGGTGACCAGTCCAGGTACATAGAACGTCATCAACGTACCTGTGCCAATAGTGAATATGATTGAGTAACACCTGGTTCGAGGAAAAAAGGTCAAGTTCAAACTTAGACATGAAAACTTCGGAGATAAGAGAGCCTAAAGGTGATCCAATAGGGATCCCTACTTCATCACGGAACTCGAAAAATTTCCCTTCAAATTTACAGTAGTTGGGGGACCAGCAAGTATTTAGAAGATCGAAGAATTCGTGAAGCTCATCATGAGGAATGTTGGCTTTGACGAGTAGCTCACCCATACGCTGGATAGTAGCAGCCTTAGGAATATTCGGGAACAAACCAACAACATCAAACGAGCAGATGGTCGTTCCCGGGGGAAGACTTACATCCTTGAGGACGTCAGTTAAAGAGGCCGAATTCAAGACCGAATGAGGGGATTCAAAATCAATTCGATTTTTGAACCAACGGTCAAGGAATTTGGCAAGGAGGTAGGTAGGAGAGGAGACGAAAGAAACAACGGGTCGCATCGGGGTATTGTTCTTATGCACTTTAGGCAGCCCGTACAGGAGGGGGGGGGGGGGTGTGGGGTTAGGAACAAGGAGGGCTTTTTTCAAAGCAAGAGTTTTGATAACAGCCTCATTCCTGTTGATGACACTCCTAACTTCTTTGACGTGCTTGGGAAAGCTGAAATCCTCACTCTCTTTAGCACCACACCGCTGTAGGACTTCATGGACCTTAGAAGAATAGGCCGATCTCTCCATCACTACAACAGCGTTGCCCTTGTCAGCCTTAGTGACGATCAAATCTCCCGCTTTCATCTTCCTCCTTAAACCCTGAATCACTCCTCCCAATTTATTACTCATGCGAGGGAGGGGGTTATTACGGACTAATTCGGCACAGACTTTCTGGGTATTAAAACCAGGACCAATCTTGACCGCAAGATCCGCAACGACATTCGCCAAGGTTTCATCATTCTTGAGGGGAGGCATACTGAACTTCAAACCTTTCTCAAGGAGGGATGTATCGTCACTATTGAACACTACCTGACTATTATTTATGAGGGGGGGGGGGATGGAATTTATGAACGACAACACCGTCACTCACCCCCTCCTCAACCACGTCCTCATTAACCGTCATTAGGGAGGACAGCTTCTTATTTTTTCTCTCCTTCGACTTCGCCTCAAACTTCCGACACTTTTCATTGACGTCCCGCATAAAGTAATCAAACTCAAGGGGGGGGGAGGAGCATGCCGGAGAGTCTCGAATGGACCATAAGGTTTAATCTAGTCGTAATATTAAATTTACCATACCATCCTCGCAACTCTGTTCTGATCCACTTCTTCCTCATATAATTTTCTAGTTTCTAACGGATTGGTTTAACTACCATGATGGTAAGTGCGACGTTTGCAAGAATCATAATATAGATGAAGATAGCAGAGGAAATATGACCAAAAAATCTCCTGGCGCGAGCGGTTTCTCTTCTACCCTCACCTACAATGATATCGTTGTGAATGAAAAAAATTTTCTCTGTACTTGCTTATGCATAATTTTCTCACTTTCAAAAGTACGACTACGAAGTCAAGTATTGCTTACCCTGCAGCTCTCTTGTCCACAATTACCTCAGGTACCGTTCTTTCACAATTATATGACTTCACCTCTACCTTGCCCGTCGCAAACCCGAGAACCGTAGGAACAGAGTTAATCACTTCGATAAAAACAACATTATTAAATAACTCCGAAAAAAATGACACGACGATAAAAGGTAGGTAAACTTTTTATTCTCATCAAGGACACTGAAATAGGTAGACATTCGACAATTTTCCAATTTACGTCGGTACTTTCTACTCAAGAAAGGAGTTGACCGTGCCACTCGATTCATCATCACTGCTTGATATATCAATGACGACAAGCATTTTCGGAACGTGATTGTGACTCAAGTAAACTGTAACAGATTTCAAAGAATCCTGTCCATACACGAATGAGACTCTCGCAGTTCTTCTTTATGTGTATGATTCTTCTCTCCCACAGATAAACCGTCCTCTACATACCTACAAGTAGATTGACGTGTGTAATCTGTATTCTTTTTACCATTCATCAGCCGATTGTATTGATTAAATTTGTGACGATATAAATATTTCGACTTTGAAGATTGGTGGAAGTGCTTTACTTAGATGATGGCAATTCAATTTTCGAAATAATGGAAAACGGTCGTTTTGATTTGAGTAGTTGGACCACAAGATTTCTGCTCTCGGTGTTCGCTCATTTCCTGAGAGTTTGCCGACTTCATCCACATATTGAAACCATTATATATACAGATAATCCAAATTTGTGGCTGAAGCGACCGCATGTTATGATTGAATTAAGTGGAACCGTTCCGAGAGGACCGGAAGACACCGTTATACATATGGCGCGTCTCTTCGAGAATGTGGAATATATGTACGACAGTTTTCTCACTGCTCCAACTTATTGGTACTTTTACGAATGCTATTGCGATGACAATATTCGTTTTCATGTGCATATTGTAATGTCTAGAAGACAAATTACTCTGTCGCGTTATATAAATAATAATAGTGCATAGAAATAGGTAGGTTTAATGTTCATTTGTGACCCTTCATATATTTACTTTTATGGAGGATCATCACTCGGACAATTCTTTATTTGTAAATACTTTATGTAAAAATTTTCATTTGTATTCTTCGTGTCAGTGCTGTCCGTTATATAAGAATTTTTAATCAATTTCAACTATTAAAACAATTTGTACCATTGTTACAAATCATTACTCGTTCTTTAGGTTTTGGATTTGCCACCGCTTGATAATAACAACGGAGCCAATTTCTACTATGATGGTCAATATCAAACTGATTTCGACCTACGCTCGATGAAAACGTTGGCTCGAAACATTGGGAGATATGAGAAAACAAGACCGAGTGTATTTCTTTTGTACCTACGATAATATAGGTAGGTAGTATAAGGGAGAGGGAGGGGCTGAAAGACGACCAAAGAAAGGAAACGAAGAAGAAGACGAAAGTTGTCAAACCTGTAACGTAAGACGATGGATTTCTCCAGAAAGTTCTGTTAAGAGGATGATAACAACTTTGAACAGAGCCGAGGAACCAATTTCCTCGATATTGACGCATAATCATCCGCCGATAGAAAGCATTACTGAAGAAGAAGAAGAAGGTGATAATTTCTTTCGAAATTAAGATATGTAGGTCAAATCTACAATATTGTTCTGTTAGAGGACAGTCTCTATTTGATTGATCTGAATTTGTTACGAAGGAGTTGTGCCAAGAGGCGAGCATCAGCGACAGATGTCTAGATTAGGTTAATGAGGGAAGGACGATTGAGTTGACCTAAACAAATTTTCGCATACCTCAGAGAGAGCGAAGAGAATCATTCTCGGTACGTGTTTGAGAAAGAGCGAGAAAAGTTGATACCTATTTTGGTAGAGTTTCTTGAATAAGAAGAAAGGAAAAATGTAAAATATGCCCATATTTTTTGGAACTTCACGAGCTATCCTATATTAGCCAGAGTAAGGCTGAACTGAAATAGATTCCAAACAACTCTGCCAAAGGAATGTTTAAAAATCGAACCATTTTTCGCATTGGAACGTAATGTAAATTGTAAAATTAAAAGTTTGTTGCTTATGACACTCATGATCAGTTTTGATATAAATTCGAAGCTTTTCGTAGAAAGTCTATCCGCGGTTATCTCGCCCAACTACGGATAAGAGATGTACCTAGACCTGGTCTATCAGTATGAAATTTGTGAAACTTTGATGCAGAAAGCTTCTTTGAAGACTTCTTTACAGCCACGATGATGGACTCACGATCAATAGAGCTGGCAATAATCATTGCAAAAATGTGGCAGAACAATTTTGCAGAGGTGGAAAGTTCGAAGAAGCTCTTTTACTCACCATTTAAAGTAGGTACCTATATCCTTTGCAGAGGACGACTCGCCTCAACTTATTTTGATTGGTTCTATTCAAATTAAAAAAAAAATATTGATCTAAATTGTGAATTGTCCTGCAAGATTGAAGAAGGTGTTACATGCAGAAAAGGAACAGTGTGATAAAGAGGAGGATAAATTGGAATGGCGCAAATCATATGTCATTTGGAAATATCCAACGCTTTTCTACTCTACACATCACCTAAATTAAAGTGAATTTTGATGAGAAACGAGGAAAGCTTTTGATTGCGATCGAGAACTTTCAGCTAGGTAAATTTTCCCTCAATTTTATTGACAGGCTTCATTATTATTATTTAAGTGAGTTTATCCAATTTGTCGTAAATATTATAAATTGATGATTTTAATTTTACAGTATTGACACAAGGTGTCCGGCTCCTGCCTATTGAAATGCAATACTTCGATCCTGTGTTCCACCTGTACGCTGTTACGCTCTCAAATTTAGTCGTATAGTGAGGCAGACATGAATCGTTTCCGTCATTATGTACGTCCGACAAAAAAAAAAAAGTAATAGTTTTACTGGGAACCCAATCACTTATATTAAGACAGCTTCTTCATTCCCAAGAGATGTATTGTTTTGACAATTGTCGAAGGAAAGTACTCAAATCATTCCACAAATCTGAATGTAAATTCCTCAGGTATTACGAGCAAGAGATAGACGCAATAGGTTCTAAAAAAATTTTGGTTTTCAAAAAATTTCTTATTGGGACAAAGCAGTGTAAAAATTTGCCAAACTTGATGAAGACATTTAATTCGTGTTATATTTTCGTGCAAAAATTTGACCGCAATTCTCGGTCTGGTAATTACCGTTCTACACTTCCAATTAATAAGATTAATTTGGTTTAATTTCTTTTTTCCTACCTTCAATATTTCGGAATTGAATTTCGTTTTTTCTCACCATCTTTTTTTTTTTTTTTTTTTTTTCGTATTTTACAACCAATCAAATCGTTGATTTGCACTTACAAGACGTAAAACTGAAAATTTCATTTTCCCAGTATTTTTTACTTTTTTTTTTTTTTTTGGTATTTCAAAACCAAATTTTACACTTCACATTCGTAGATTTTCACTTGCAAGAATTTTCTTCTTCTTTTCAATATTTTGGAAGTACAGTAGATTATAATTTCCCACCATCTTTTTGATGAAGAAATTTAATCCACGTAATATTTTTGTGCAAAAATTTGACCGCAATTGTCGGTCCAATAATTACCGCTCTACACTTCAAAAAGGTAGTATTAATTTAGTCTAATGGTCGCGATGCCAGTCTCAATAAAATAAAAATTACGGCTCATGTTCATGTCGAATAATATTTTATATTCAAATTACAAACCACCGTATAAATTTACAAATAGCAAATTCCTTTACGATTTTGAAAATTAGCACCATGTTCTGAATTCTTATAGTACGATCTAGATAAAACGAATAGATGGCCAAACGTGAGTCAGACAAAATTTCAATTAATTATCTAATTTTCTATAGACTGATCCTGATTAAATTTTATTTTTTTTTTCAATCAATTTTTCGTTTTTTTTTCTTTTTCTACCTTTAATATTTTGGAATTGAATTTTATTTTTTCACCATCTGTTCATTTTTCTTTGTGTTTTAAAACTAAATTCAGTATCCTACATTCATTTGTTAATTTTCACTTGCCAGAATTTTTTCTTCTTTTCTTCAATATATTGGAACTAAATTTTATCTTCTCTTCATATTTGTTTCTTCTTGGAACCAAAACATGAATCCTACATCCAATCATTGATTTTCACTTATAATACGTGAAAGTAAAAATTTCATTTTCCCGCTTTATATTTCGTTTTTTTTCTCCTTTTTTTTTTTTTGCAAGAATTTTTTTTTCTTCTTTTTTTCCAATATTTTGGAACTAAATTTCATTTTCCCAACATCTTTTCGTTTTTTTTTATTTTTATTTTTTTTTGCATTTTGGAACCAAAATATGAAACCTACATCCAATTGTTGATTTTCACTTACAAGACGTAAAACTAAAAATTTCATTTTCCCACTATATTTTTGGTTTCTTCTTTTCTCCTTTCTTTTTTTTCGCAAGAAGTTTTTTTTTCTTTGTTCCAATATTATGGAACTAAATTTCATTTTCCCACCAACTTTTCGTTTTGTTTTCATGTTTTAGAATCAAAATAATGCACTCTACATCATATCGTTTTTTTTTTTTTTTTTTTTTTTTTTTTTTTTTTTTTTTTTATTTTAATTAACGAGCTACTAGCAGCCTGCCTTCAGGGCTATGAGCTCGGCTAGATTGTGTGATTATATGCGTGAGAGGAAGTTGGCTTGTTGTAAAAAGTTGATTTTCACTTATAAACGTGAAAGTAAAAATTTCATTTTCCCGCTATATATTTCGTTTTTTTTCTCCTTTTCTTTCTTTTGCAAGATTTTTTTTTCTTCTTTTTTCCAATACTTTGGAACAAAATTTTATTTTCCCACCATCTCTTTGTTTTTTTATTCATTTTTTTTTAAATTTTAGAACAAAAGTATGAATCCTACATCCAATTATTGTTCATTTTCACTTATGAGACGTAAAACTAAAAATTTATCGATTAGATATATTTTCGGTTTTTTCTTTTCTTTCTTTTTTTTTTGCAAGAATTTTTTTTTCTTTGTTTCAATATTTTGGAACTAAATTTCATTTTTCCACCATTTTTTCGTTTTTGTTTTCTTTGTTTTTGTTTTTGTTTCTTTTTTTATTTCATGAAGAAAAATTAAAAATTCTACATTCAATCGTTGATTTTCACTTATATGACGTGAAACTAAAAATTTCCTTTTTCCCACTATATTTTTGTTTTTTTTTTTTTTATTTGAAAACCAAAATTTTACATTCAACATCCATTCGTTGATTTTCATTTGCAAGAGTTTTGTTTTTCTTCTTTTCAATACATATTTTGAAACTAAATTTTATTTTCCCATCATCTTTTCTTCTTTTTTTTTTTTTTTTTTTCCTTTTCTTTATTTTATAACCAAAGTAGGTGTACATCCTACACCCAAGCGTTGGGTTTTCACTTACAAGATGTGAGAATAAGAATTTTTTTTTTTTTTTCTGTATTCCAAAACCAAATTTTACACCCTACATTCATTCGTTGTGTTTTATTTGCAAGAATTTTTTGTTATTATTTTGGAACTAAATTTTATTTTCGCACCATAATTTTGGTGATCGATGATCAAGTGCTCGTTCAAATTTTTTGATTGATAATTTGTGTCCACTTGTTTGCGCGTTAAAATGTATCATTATCGCATGTATAAATATTCGCATTGCAAAGGGTTGATTCCGGTGTTGGAGGAAACAAAATTGAATGCAGACGCAACCCGCACCTACTCCATCATGGAGGACGGGCAGTGTTTTGCAAAGGCGACACAAACGCGATATATTATATTATACTCTGTATCGCCATTACCTAGCTTAACTGTGGATGCACGCTGCAACTAGCTATTCACGTTAATATTCTCTTTTATGCACCCTTTGTACGAATATTGTAAGTGTTATAACAACAGTTCACATAAAAATAAATAATATAAAGAAAAAAATTTCAAAACCAGTTTTACATCCTACATCCATTCGTTGTTTTATATTTGCAAGACTTTTTTCTTTTTTTTGAATATATGGAACTAAATTTTATTTTTCCATCACCTTTTCATTTTTGTTTGTGTTTTGTTTTCGTATTTTATAACCAAATTATACGTCATCATACATCTAATAGTTTATTGTGAAACTAAAAATTTCATTTTCCCACCATATTTTCAATTTTTCTCTTCTCTTTTTTTTTTTTGCAAGATTTTTTTTTTGTTCTGTTTCAATATTTGTAACGACAGTTCATATAAAAATAAAATACCCAATTAAAAAAATATATATATATTTCAAAAGCAAATCTTACATCCCACATCCATTCGTTGTTTTTTATTTGCAAAACTTTCTTTTTTTTTTTTTCAGTGTCACTAAAAGAAGTCCTTCATTTCGCCGATTAGTGAACGAAATTTTCAAATCTTCTGTTCGGATAGATGAAAAAAAGATGAACGGCAATGAGGGGAAAAACTAATACCGGTAAATGTTTAACCGTCTTATGAAAGAGGAAATTGAAAATATTGGATTAGAAACCAAACAGCACTCATCTCTTTCAGCTCGAGTTTGTACCTTGACTACCTGCTTATTAATCTTTTTTGGAGCAAGTTTGGCAGGCAGTTGCGTAGGTAAGTTTTTTTTCCTAAGCTGGATTAGTAATGTTCTCGATAGTCTTGAGCAACAAGAACTTTCTCAGTAGCCTTCCTACCGGAAGATCGATACAGAAAATGCGTACCCAATCATCTCCGCTATACACCACCACCAGGCAGTTGCAATCGTTGCAACACGCCGAAAAATATTTGTCTCTGAGAGGGATTCGAACCCTCGACCCGCAGCTTTTTGGGCTGTCGTCGCTCTAACCTCTAAGCTATCAGAGAACTGATCTCCGACGTGCGCCGATTTCTTATTTCCTGGTTGATCTCAAAATGGAGCTGACTCTCCATTATATTAATAAAATTTTTCGCTAGTCCTCTATATTAAATAACCAGCTCAAAGAAAATCAATTCTATTGAGAGAAAAGCTAGCGATGCAACGCTTCTACTACCTTCTGTATCATTACTTCAAATTCGCTTATCCATTGTTTTCAGTCACATTTACTGCAAGAATTCAGAACGAACCCATTAACTGGAAAATTTCTTTCGTCTAACGACTTCATTCAGGTACTTCCCAGTGACAAAAGAAATCAAACCTGACAATTTTGGGTGAATCGTTTCATCAGATCAAACTTAGAAACCAGAATTAGAATCCCTGATGCAAGAAACGCTAGAGTCTCTCCAAATTACCGCAGCAGGTGTTTTCTTAGAACACAAAATTTTTGGGAGTGTATTCAAAATAGTCAAATTATCTTCAAGATAGGACCTCGAAGTTGTTTTCTAATTTCATTATTTATTTATTCATTATTTATTTATTTTTTTTTTTTTTTCCTCAAATGATTTAATGAATCTAATACGGGCTAGGCTTATTGTTTCACTAAAATGATGAGAGCGAACAAAAAAGGTGGTGGGAAATATTGAAGGCTGTCCACAAAATCAGAAAAGAGGAAAAAAATTTTAGATAGCTTAAAGAAAGTTTTGAAAATTAGAACCAAAATTGGGTCATCTAATTTCATTGACTTTTTTTTTGTTTTTTGTTTTTTTTGATGGCTAAAATAGAAACGTGGTTGTTCACAAGTAAATTGACTATCATAGCGAGAATGAACTCCATGATTGTGGATTACCTGGAAGAAATCAAGATGAGCGTTGATGAAGTAGCAAATAAATTGATTGATATCAAGTTTTTTTTTTTGGGTGTGATGGCTAAAATGGAAACGTGGTTGTACACAAGTAAATTGACTATCATAGCGAGAATGAACTCCATGATTGTGGATTACCTGAAAGAAATCAAGATGAGCGTGGATGAAGTAGCAAATAAATTGATTGACATCAAGTTTTTTTTTTTTTTTTTTAATAAGTTTTATTATAAACAAAAAGATAGCGACCGCTAAATTCCTCGTTTTATCAATTTCTATCAAATTCTGATCGTAGAGAATCTGCTCGAAAAAGTAAACTATCCCATTGTCTGCAAACTCAACGTCGGGAGTCCTTCATTTTTTCAAGTCGATCTTGAACCATGAAATAACTGCAACTGGGCTGGGAAAGGTATTGGCACCATTTCACCACAATGTCTAAAGCTAAATGTCAACTGTATTTAAACATTTAATATTCTCGATCCGCAATCAATGTTGAAAAAGAAGGTGGAACGAGTCGCAGACTTATATTTCTAGGGTGGCAGATTTTAGTCGTGGTAGTGGCAATTACGACGAAATAACTCCGGATTCGTTGATGAAAGAAGATATAATATTCCTGACTATGAATTGGGGCTAGTAGTGTTTGGGTTCTGAGCTTGCGCTCGAGTGTGTGTAAGAGAAATGCCGTGACCTCAAATGAATTAAGGAAAACGTTGAAGCATACGGAGGTAATCCGGAGAATGTCACAATTTCTGGAGAAAGTGACGGTGGATTTCCACTTGATTTCACCTCGTTGTAGGGATGAACTTGCGCTCAAAAGTATATAAGGGAAATGCCGGATTGAAGGATCAAGTAACGGCTCTTGAATGGATCAACTCAAAAATTTATTTCACCCATCGACTTCATTCAAATACCCCCCTCTGTGATCAAAGAAATCAACGTTCACCTGATGGTATCTTTCCCTGGCAATCTTGAAAATTTGCATTTCGGGGTACATTGTGCCATCAGATCACACCAAAAAAACAGAATTGGAATCTCTGTGATAAACACCAGAGTCCCCAAATTACTACAGAAGTTTTCCACAACACGAAATATTAGGAAGTATCTGTAAAGTAGTCATAATGAGAACCTCTGTGTTGTTTTCTAAAGCTGATTTATATGTCTTTATATTTTTCATCTAATACGGGGGCTAGCCTTTCAATAAATGATGAGAGCAAAAAATGAGGGTAGTAGGATTGAAGCCTGTCCACAAAATCAGAGCAGAGAGGAAACTTTGAGATAAATTAAAATAATTTATGAAAATGAGATCCAAAATTGGGTCTTTTATTTCGTTGACTTTTTTTTTTTTAAATTATAAAATGATAAGAGAAGAGTGGCGACGCCTAAATTTCTCGTTTTATCAGAATTCAAATCATAGCGTGTTTGCTCGAAGTGGTGAGGAATTCCATTATTTCGTACCACCATCGACACAAGGGCAGATTCCACAAGACT
Source organism: Aspidiotus rigidus (assembly GCA_035079385.1). NCBI lineage: Eukaryota > Metazoa > Arthropoda > Insecta > Hemiptera > Diaspididae > Aspidiotus > Aspidiotus rigidus. Next base: position 13,014,504 of record JAVHKY010000011.1, read on the forward strand.
CAGGATCAGTCTTTCCTCCGCCATGCTCGTCGCCAGAGCAGGTTGGAAGTTCCGACTTTTCAAGTAGTACTTCGGTTTCGGAATGAGGGGATAGCACGAACAGACTATTGGGGTGTTCATTTGATGATATCTGCGGGGCTATTTTTCATGGATTCAGCCTCAGTAGAAGACAAGGAACTAGAAAACAAGGTCGCCAACGAGATGACTTCGGTCCCGTCCACAAAATCAGAGGAGAAAGGAAAACTTGAGATGATTTGCAATAATTTATGAAAGTTAGAACCAGAATTAGGTCATCTTATTTCATAGGAAAAGGACGTCACAAATTACGGTGGTTGGAGACCTACCTTGAACACTGGACCAAACCGAGAAGGGGTCTCACCATCAGAGGGAGAAGACACCAGGGACGCCAGAATATTTTTTTCATTTCGTATGGGACTAGAAATGCTCAAAACTAGGCCAAAAGAAATGAATTTCATGAATAAAAGGAAAAAAAATTGGTCCAGTCCTCGAGAGAAACTATAGAAGTCTCGGACGTAAAATGTGAGAGATTATTTTTGGCATCCCTGGTGGGAATCAGCCCAACTTGTATTTTTTTTTTGCTAATAATTATTTTCTCTTCTCTGTTCCAACAGAAAAATTTTTCTTCACTTCATTTTGTTCTTAGCGAGGAATCCGCTATTCCTTTTGTTATGGTGCTTTTAGGACCGCGTTCGCGCTCGCGGCCTGAGGTCGAGGACGTCACGAGGCCAGTAACGTCACCAGGTTGATGACGTCGCGTCACGGAGAGGGCCGGGGCACTTGGATGAATTTTGACCTTCGAGCTTTTCTATTTCGTTATCCATTTTGTTATTATATTTTGTGATCGAATTTTTCAGGAGATGTACTGCAGTGAACGTTGTCGCAAAGAAGCCTACGATTCTTATCATTTTTTGCTACTAGTCGTTTCCTCTCCTCTGTTGCAACAGACAAATTTTTCTTCACTTCATTTTGTTCTTAGCAAGGAATCCGCTATTCTTTTTGTTGTGGTACTTTTACGAAATTTGCGGGCGCGAGCGGCCCGAGGTTGAGGACGTCACCAGGTTGATGACGTCAAGGAGAGAGCCGGGGCACTTGGAAAAATTTTGACCCTTGAGCTATTTTATTTTGTTATTATATTTTGTACTTACATTTTCCAAGAAATGCACTGAAGACGATTCGTATCATGAGACTGAATGTAAATTACTTCCTCACCTTTCCGCTTTGAAGGAAAAAGAATTCACCTTACTCGCATTACGAATATTCCTCAACGGTACGAAAAAAGGTGAGGGATTACGTCAATCGCCATCCCTATGCAACCGAAGATCGGTACAGAAAATATGAAGATCGATACAGAAAATTTGTATCCAATCATCTCCGCTATACACTTCCACCAGACAGTTGCAATCGTTGCAACACGCCGGAAGATATTTGTCTTGGAGAGGGACTTGAACCCTAAACCCGCAGGTTTGACTTAGATTTAAGAGTTTGGTCAATAGAGGGGTTTACAGAAAGTATACCATTCGAGCACTCGGCAATATCTGCGTTAGCCCACAATGAAGTCTCAGTGACAACATCTGAGATGAACAATCGCAAACAAATCAGGCAAGTGAGCAATAAAATCTGTTCGCTCGCGTCAACTCATGTGCCTCATTTCTTTGCGGACTGAAGTGACCCCGTAATCCCGCAAAACAGATTTATTCTGTCCTTTTTTTCCTTTTCGTCAGAAATTCAATTTGTTTTTTTGTTTTTCTTTTTTTTTTTGCCATTATTCGTTTCCTCTCCTCTGTTCTAACAGACAAATTTTTCTTAAATTAATTTTGTTTTTAGCGGGAAACCCGCTATCTCTTTTGTTGGGGTACTTTTAGGAAATTTTCGTCCGCGATCGCCGGCGCGAGCGGCCCGAGGTTGATAACGTCACCAGGTTGATGACGTCAAGGAGAGAGCCGGGGCACTTAGACAAATATTGACCCTTGAGCTATTTTATTTTGTTATCCATTTTGTTATCATATTTTGTACTTACATTTTCCAAGAAATGCACTGAAGGCGATTCGTATCATGAGACTGAATGTAAATTACTTCCCTACCTTTCCACTTTGAAGGAAATAGAAATCACCTTGCTCGCATTACGAATATTCCTCAACGGTACAAAAGAAGGTGAGAGATTACGTCGATCGCCATCCGTACAACCGAAGATCGGTACAGGAAATGTGAAGATCGATACAGAAAATTCGTATCCAATCATCGCCGCTATACACTACCACCAGACAGTTGCAATCGTTACGGAGATTTAAGAGTTTGGTCAATAGAGGGGGTTAAAGAAAGTATACCATCGCGTCAGCCCACAATGGAGTCTCAGTGACAACATCTGAGATGAATAACCGCAAACAAGTCAGGCAGGTGAGCAACCAATGACGCATGAAGGACTAACTTCTACAAGTCCTACTTCAGTACAAAGCAGATCAGCCACTAGAAAGAAAGTTGATCACATGATACTTTTTTTGAAAATAATTGTATTTCTGTCACGTCATTAACGGTGAAAGTTTGTTCTTTTTTTCTTTCTGAAAAAAAAAATACTAATTTTGGCTCGTACCATAAAGAATTCCTTATTTAAGACTCCTTATCTTCAGGTGAAAATAAGAGTTTGTGTGCTAGCTTTCTTTTCTCAGTTTTTGATCGTGACTTGAAAATGAAACGAAAATCGAATCCGAACAAAACTTCGCCAGGAAAGACTGGTACCTAATTGACAACAAACCGCTATAGACCGTTCTCAGCCTCGCGGAAGCCCTGCTCGTTCCAGCTCAGATAGGAACAACTTTCCATTAGGATCACAAGATCGACCTAGCGTAGAACAACTGAAGGCTTCAAGACCTTCATTAAGTTTAAATTTATCGCATGCAATCTTTAATGATCGCATATCGCATTTAGTTGGTACACCACCATCAACACCAAAAAAGATGACAATAACACCACCAACACCGAAGTAGGTATCTGTCGGGGCTTCACTACCCAGATCACGAAAAATATCTCCTTCAAGATTGAATTTTGTCTCGCAGATCTTACAATTGGGGTGAAATGGAATTATCGGATATACTGCAGTTACCAGGGACTCAACTTCTTATCCTTCAACTTGGGTGATTTTTATGATGGAATGTTTGGAAACATCATCGGATGACGGCTGAAATAAATCTTATCAGGAAAGAAATATCGTGGTATGTCATGGGATCCATTTCAAATTGAAGATTGTCATATTTTTCATAAGTAAGTCGTATAAGTAGGATAAATTAAAGATAGGTAGTTATAATATTTGAAACAGATCAATTGCTCTTGTATGATAATTTTTATGATTTTAACGGTTTGTACTTCTAATTCTAATTTAAGTGATTTTTTTTTATCAATCTTTTTTTTTTTTACTAAAAGTTAGTTTTAATATTTTGTAAATTTGTGATCAGCGACTTGTCAATGCATTATCATTGGTGGTATTATTTAGCGTTTGTAACAATGGTTTGAGAAGTACACGACGCTAATACATCTAATACCTAATGCTCGTTTACAAGTACTGATCAAAGATTTAAAAGATACAGCGAGCCTTTCGACATTAGCACAATTCTGCGAGCATGCCCCCGCTTTACAGTCACCTGATCAACAGACCGATTTGTCAGGAAATTTAATAAGATAACTGGCGGGTTAGGTAACGACGAAAAGGTCCACCTGTTCATATGGCTGATTCAGACGGAAAATGACCATTGGCATGACATGTTCAGCCCTATGGACGATATCGCGACCTACCAAAACACGTTTTTGAAGACATTATGGAACCGCGATTCGCAAGAACTCGAATTGAGAAAATTTGAAGAGGCTTGTATCACGTACCCAAATCCTGACAAATGGAAAAATTTTGACCCTATATATTGAGCCATTTTATTTTGTTATTAATTTTGTTATTATATTTTGTACTTACATTTTCCAGGAAATGCACGGAAGGCGATTCGTATCCTGAGACTGAATACTTCCTCACCTTTCCGCTTTGAAGGAAAAAGAATTCACCTTACTCGCATTACGAATATTCCACAACGGTACGAAAAAAGGTGAGGGATTACGTCAAACACCACCCCTACAACCTAAGATCGGTACAGAAAATGTGAAGATCGATACAGAAAATTCGTATCCAATCATCTCCGCTATACACTACACCAGGCAGTTGCAATCGTTGCAACACGCCGGAAGATATTTGTCTCGGAGAGGGACTTGAACCCTAAACCCGCAGGTTTGACTTAGATTTAAGAGTTTGGTCAATAGAGGGGTTTACAGAAAGTATACCATTCGAGCACTCGGCAATATCTGCGTCAGCCCACCATGAAGTCTCAGTGACAACATCTGAGATGAACAATTGCAAACAAATCAGGCAAGTGAGCAACCAATGATACCTGAAGTACTAACTCCTAGAAGTCTTACTTCAGTACAAAGTAGAACAGCCGCTTAGAACTTCAAGAAATCACAAGCTTGGGCTAGGGTTTCTGTCCTTTTTGCTTGTATTATCTAACATTCCTTCCGGCCAATAAAAGTTTAATCTTACTTTCTTAACACTAGCAGGGTCGTGAGAATTATTGTGAAGACACTTCAGTTTTTAAATTTTTTTAAGAAATGTACTGCAGTGAAGGTTGTCGTCGGGATGCTTTCACTTCGTACCACGAAACTGAAAGCAGAGTTCTTCTTGGCTGAGAAATTTGCAAGAAAGAGAATTCACTTTACTCGCTTTACGAATATTTTTAACTGGCTCGAAACAAGGTTCGTTCTTATTGAGGATACCACCGGCCGGACAAGAGCCCGTGTAGGAGTTGAATTCGGATAGGGAAGTTTATTCAGGCATGTGGACTAAAGGGTACAGGGTAGTATGCCGTTTCAGGGCTCGCGAAAATGATGAAAATGAAAAGACAGATGGGCTTGAATGGAATGAGGAATCGGGAACAGTTCAGGACTTTTACGATGCGTAAGAACCACTCTTTCAATGTATTTGATCAGTTCGGTTAATATCTTTCGATAAATTTCCTCATATTCTCAAGGAGATTTAAGAGTTTGGTCAATAGATGGGGTTACAGAAAGTATACCATCGCGTCAGCCCACAATGGAGTCTCAGTGACAACATCTGAGATGAATAACCACAAACAAGTCAGGCAGGTGAGCAACCAATGACGCATGAAGCACTAACTTCTACAAGTCCTACTTTAGTACAAGTTAGAGCAGCCGCTAGAAAGAAAGTTGATGACGTAATACTTTTTTTGAAAATAATTGTATTTCTGTTACGTCATCAACGGTGAAAGTTTGTTCTTTTTTTCTTTCTGAAAAAAAATACTAATTTTGGCTAGTACCATAAAGAATTCCTTATTTAAGACTTCTTATCTTCACGTGAAAATAAGAGTTTGTCTGCTAGCTTTCTTTCTTCAGTTTTTGATCGTGACTTGAAAATGAAACGATAATCGAGTCCGAACAAAGCTTCGCGAGGAAAGACTGGTAATTGACAACAAACCGCTATAGATCGTTCTCAGCCTCGCGGAAGCCCTGCTCGTTCCAGCTCAGATAGGAACAACTTTCTATCAGGATCACAAGATCGACCTAGCGTGGAACAGCCGGACGCTTCAAGACCTTCATTAAGTTTCAATTTATCGCATACAATCCTTGATGATCGCAAATCGCATTTCGTTGGTACACCACCATCAACACCAAAACAGATAACAATAACACCACCAACACCGAAGTAGGTGTCTGTCGCCGGGCCTTCACTATCCATCAGATCACGAAAAATATCTCCTTCAAGATTGAATTTGTCTCGTAGATCTTACAATTGGGATGAAATGGAATTATCGGATGGTAGTTGCCAAGGCCTCAACTTCTTATCCTTCAACTTGGGTGATTTTTATGCTGGAATGTTTGGAAACATCATCGGATGACGGCTGAAATAAATCTCATCAGGAAAGAAATATCGTGGTATGTCATGGGATCCACTTCAAATTGAATTTTGTAATTCGACTCTTAGGATTGTCATATTTTTCATAAGTAAGTCGTTTAAGTAGGATAAATTAAAGATAGGTAGCTATAATAAGTTTGAAAGAGATCAATTGCTCTTGTATGAATTCTAATTCAAGTGATTTTTCTTGATCAATCTTTTTTTGGTTTACAAAAAGTTAGTTCTAATATTTTGTGAATTTGTGATTCTTTTGATTTTTCTCAGCGACTTGTCAATACATTATTACTGGTGGTAGTATTTAGTGTTCGTAACAATGGTTTGAGAAGTACACGACGCTAAAAAGATTTAAAAGATACAGCGAGCCTTTCGACATTAGCACAATTCTGCGAGCATGCCCCCGCTTTACAGTCACCTGATCAACAGACCGATTTGTCAGGAAATTTAATAAGATAACTGGCGGGTTAGGCAACGATGAAAAGGTCCACCTGTTCATATGGCTAATTCAGATGGAAAATGACCATTGGGATGACAAATTGAGCCCTATGGACGATATCGCGACCTACCAATACGCCTTATTAAAGAGTTTGATGACGTCACGGAGAGGGCTGGGGTACTTAGAAAAATGTGGACCTTTGAGCTATTTTATTTCGTTATCCATTTTGTTATTATATTAATTTTTGTATCTACTTACATTTTTCAGGAGATGTACTGCAGTGAACGTTGTCGCAAAGAAGCCTATAATTAGTATCATGAGACTGAATGTAAATTACTTCCCCACCTTTCCGCTTTGAAGGAAAAAGAACCCACCTTACTCGCATTACGAATATTTCACAACGGTACGAAAAAAAGTCTGCTCACCAGACCGATTCGTCAGGAAATTTAATAAGATAACAGGCGGGTTAGGCAACGACGAAAAGGTCCACCTGTTCATATGGCTAATTCAGACAAAAGATGATCATTGGCGACTTACCAAGACACGTTTTTAAAGACGTTTTGAAACCGCGATTCGCAAGATTTCGAATTGAGAAAACTTGAAGAGGCTCATATCACGTACCCAAATCCTAACAAATTCCTGCGGCAACTGGGACAATGGTACAAGAGCTTAGCATCGCTGAACCAGTTCAATTTATGCCCATGTGATATTATCGGTAAATTCCTTGGAAAGTTGCTTTACACAGAACGTGATCATCTTCATATGAGCGATAACGATGAATTTACCTCTTCCAACGAAAGGTCGCTCGAATCGTTCGAAAAAGTGATTTAACCAATCTTTCTGAGATAAACGCGTCGAACAAATCCTACGGGAATCGCTACTTTCAACGTGTTCGAATCCGACCACACTCAAGGTACACAAACTGAAAATTTTTTCAGTCTTTATTCTGATTTGTTTTCCGCGAAATAAATATGGATAAACGAAAAGATGAACCGCAAAAAGAATGACTCGCTCCACATTCACACCAAGGCAGATTCCACAAGACTCTGGATCAGTCTTCCCTCCGCCGGGCTCGTCGCCAGCGCAGGATGGAAGTTCCGACTATTCAAGTAGTACGTCCAATTCGGAACAGGCGATATCATACAAACAGACTATTGGGATGTTCATTTGATGATGATATCTGCGGGGCTATTTTTCATGGGGTTAGCATCAGCAGAAGACAACAAACTAAAAAACGAGGTCGCGAAACGAGAAGATTATTCAGAAATACCCGGTGGTATTACTTTTACTTTCTACAACGGCGCATCTGATCTTACGCAACAGCGCGCACAAAATGAGCAGTCATCACGGTAAGGAGGTGAACCTGTTGAAGGGGAATCGACAAACACTCTTGAATCTTCCGAAAGCACCCAAAGTAATGTTTTGGTCCCGACTCAAGGAGAGGGTACGGAAACTATGACATCTGATGATCAATCAGTGATTAGTAATCTTAGTACTCGCCAATCTGCGACAGATTTGACTTCAACGCACCGAAGTTCACATTCTGAAGGAAATTTAAGTTAAATTTCCTTACTGTTAAATTTTAACAGTTTGGTCAATAGAAGGGGTTACAGAGAGTATGCCATTCGATCACTTGACAATATCTGCGTCAGCCCACGATGGCAGTCTCAGTGACAACGACTCGGATGAATAACCGCAAATAAGTCAGACAGGTGAGTAACCAATGACATCTGAAGTACAACTTCTAAGGGTTCTACTACAGTACAAAGTATAACAGCCAATTCTTTTATCAGTCTCTTCCAGTTACACGCATCACAAGAATCCAGGACAAATACAGGCAATCTTGAAAATTTGGGATTTGGGGTAAATTGTGCAATCAGATCACACAGAGAACCCAGAATTGGACTCTCCGTGATAAAAACCAGAATCTCCAAATTACTACAGAAGTTCTCCAGGATACGAAACATTAATTGGAAAAGCGTTTAAAGTAGGTAGTCAAAATAAGTACCTCTGTGTTGTTTTCTGAATCTGATTTATACATTTTTGTTTTTTTTTTTTTTCCCTCAACTGAGTAAGTACATCTTATACGGGCTAGCCTTTGAATACATGATGAAGATGACGGGAAATTTCGGAGCCCGTCTCTTAAAATCAGAGGAGTGAGGGAAATTTGAGATCATTTGCAATAATTATGAAAGTTAGAACCAGAATTAAGTCATCTTATTTCGTTGATTTTTGTTTTTTTTTTTTTACTTATGAAGTTTTATTATAGGAGAAGGGCGTCACAAATTACGGTGGTTAAGGAGACCTGTCTCAAACACTGGACCAAACCAAGAAAGGGTCTCACCGTCAGAGGAAGACTAGACCAGGGATGCCAGAATATATTTTTATTTCGTTTGAGATTAGAAATGCTCAAAACTAGGGCAAAAGAATTGAATTTCGTGAATAATAGGGAAAAGACTTTGATCCAGTCTTCGAGAGAAACTATAGAAGTCCCGAACGTAAAATGTGAGAGAACATATTTTTGGCATCCCTGGTGGGAACCAGGTTTTTTCTGTCCTTTTTTTCCCCCTTTTTCTCAGGAATTCAATTTGTATTTTTTTTTGCTAATATATATTTTCTCTTCTCTGTTCCAACAGATAAATTAACCCGTTGAAGAGGAATCGACAAACACTGTTGAATCTTCTGAAAGCACCCAAAGTAATGTTTTGGTCCCGACTTAAGGAGAGGGTACGGAAACTATGATATCTAATGATCAATCATTGATTAGTAATCTTAGTACTCGCCAATCTGCGACAGATTTGACTTCAACGCACCGAAGTTCACATTCTGAAGGAGATTTAAGAGTTTGGTCAATAGAAGGGGTTACAGAAAGTATGCCATTCGATCACTTGACAATATCTGCGTCAGCCCACGATGGCAGTCTCAGTGACAACGACTCGGATGAATAACCGCAAACAAGGCAGTCAGGTGAGTGACCAATGACATCTGAAGTACAACTTCTAAGGGTTCTACTTCAGTACAAAGTATAACATCCAATTCTTTTATCAGTCTTTTCCAGTTACACGCACCACAAGAATCCAGAACAAATACAGGCAATCTCGAAAATTCGGAATTTGGGGTAAATTGTGCAATCAGATCACACAGAGAACCCAGAATTGGAATCTCCGTGATAAAAACCAGAATCTCCAAATTACTACAGAAGTTCTCCAGGATACGCAACATTTGGAAAAGCGTTTAAAGTAGGTAGTTAAAATGAGTACCTCTGTGTTGTTTTCTGAATCTGATCTATACATTTTTGTGCTTTTTTTTTCTTCCTCAACTGATTAAGTACATCTTATACGGGCTAGCCTTTAAATAAATGATGAAGATGACGGGAAATTTCAGAGCCCGCCCACAAAATCAGAGGAGAGAGGAAAATTTGAGATAATTTGCAACTGTTTATGAAGATTGTATCCAGAATTAGGTCATCTTATTTCATAGGAGAAGTGCGTCACAAATTACGGGGGTTGGAGACTTGCCTAGAACACTCGACCAAACCAAGAGGGGTCTCATCGTCAGAGAGAGAATAGACCAGGGATACCAGAATATTTTATCAGTTCGTATTGGACTAAAAATGCTCAAAACAAAGAAATGAATTTCGTGAATAAAAGAGGAAAGACTTTGATTCAGTCTTTGAGAGAAACTATAGAAGTCCCGGATGTAAAATGTGAGATAAAATATTTTTGGCAACCCTGGTGGGAAATCAGGTTTATTCTGTATACTTTCTTTTCCTTTTTCTCAAAAATTCAATTTGTCTTTTTTTTTCTGTTTGCTCCTAGTTATTTTCTTTTCTTTGTTACAACAGACAAATTTTTCTTCACTTCATTTTGTTCTTAGAGGGGAATCCACCATTCTTTTTGTTATAGTAATTTTAGGACCGCGCTCGCGGCTCGAGGTCTAGGACGTCACCATGTTGATGACGTCGCTTCACGGAGAGGGTCGGTACACTTGGAAAAATGTTGACATTTGAACTTTTCTATTTCGTTATCCATTTTGTTATTATATTTTGTACTTGAATTTTTCAGGAGATGTACTGCAGCGAACGTTGTCGCAAAGAAGCCTACGTTTCTTCTAATTTTTTGCTATTAGTCGTTTCCTGACAAATTTTTCTTCACTTCATTTTGTTGTTAGCGGGGAATCCGCTATGTTTTTTGTTGTGGTACTTTTAGGAAATTTTCGTCCGCGATCGCGGGCGCGAGCGGCCTGAGGTTGAGGACGTCACGAGGTTCATAACGTCACTAGGTTGATGACGTCAAGGAGAGAGACAGGGCACTAGGAAAAATTTTGACCCTTGAGCTATTTTATTTTGTTATCCATTTTGTTATTATATTTTGTACTTACATTTTCCAGCTGATGCACTGAAGACAATTCGTATCATGAGACTGAATGTAAATTACTTCCCCACCTTTCCGCTTTGAAGGAAGAACTCACCTTACTCGCATTACGAATACGGAAGCTATGACATCTGGTGGTCAATCAGCGTTTAGTAATCTTAGTACTCGCCAATATGCGACAGATTTGACTTCAACGCACCGAAGGTCACATTCTGAAGGAGACTTAAGAGTTGGGTCAATAGAGGGGGTTACAGAAAGCATGCCATTCGATCACTTGTCAATATATCTGTGTCAGCCCACGATGGCAGTCTCAGTGACAACGACTCAGATGAATAACCGCCAAGAAGTCAGGCAAGTGAGCAACCAATGACACCGGAAGGACTAACTTCTACAAGTCCTACTTCAGTACAATGTAGAGCAGCTGCTAGGAAGAAAGTTATAAGGAATCGGGAAGTTTGGGATGTCACTAATCAAAACTTCGGATCGCGAATGCCAAGGTAGCTATAGAATATTGTTATTTAGACTAAGTTTTTTTCAATTTTTATCCGCTCAAGAAAATTATTAGACGTCCTCTGTGTCACATTGAATCGTGAATTTTTTGAATGACCTTTTTGCATCATTCGGTGGAAGAGAGTAATTATTACTGTGACTTGAGAATGTTGAAAAAGTACATTCAATATATTATTATTATATTTTTTTCAGTAACTTTACGTCGCCAAGAAACGTTAAATAGACGGTGGCGGAGAAAGAGGAGGTATCTGGAGGAGGAGATGGAATCGAAGAAGAAAGCGACGCAAGCAACAAATATATTCACGTTAAATTTGTTTCAACCATCCAAGGCAAAATATGGTTATTCATCTTGCTCCACTTGCGCCGCGCGCCCTACTCAGTTCCATATATTTAGGGCAAACATCACAAATAGAATCACACTCTACAATTAAAGTATGTCTCGTTAATTGACAATCGAATAGTCATACATCTCTTTTTATTCAACTTTATTTTAATTTATGTGATGCAATCTGCAAAACCATACCTTAAGTCGCGCTGGCGGGACCACCCCGTGTAAAATTCGCCTCGGAATATAGAGATATATCAACATGCAGTTACCAAATGATTTCTTTCGATCGTGGCGGAGATGTTCGGTAAACGACACAAAGATATTTGTGTTTACAGCATGTATAGTTGCCCATTGTGAAGGTGGGTCTTACACAGGGGGGTCCCGCCACTGTTACTTATAGTATGGTTTTGCAGGTCGCATCACATATGTCTTATTTTTTAAAATTCTTTCAATAATCGAATAATCGTGCATCTCTTTTTTATTCAAATTTATTTTTAAAATTCTTGCTGAGATGCTAAGAGAAACTGAGATTGTGGTTTCCCACAAATTTTTCTCTTGCATCCTATAGGACAATTTTCATAATATATCGACGGCCTCGTACACACTTCACCTAGGTGACGTGATCCACAAGAAAGGAAAATAGGTCTCTTTGACAGTAGTGAAAGAGACCCATTCCTATAGATCGTGAAACCGTCATTCACGTTAGATGTGCAGAGGTCATCGATATAATATGGCACCGCATATTGTATTTCGTGTGACATTTATTCTCTGGCTACACATCAATATTCAAATTAGAGGTGAAATTATTTAATAAAAGCCATAATTACAAAACATTTACGCACTAAAATCCAACTTTGGTGAATTACATACCCAAAAATTATGGTTGCCATGGCTTGGATAAGCCACGTGGGTAACAGGTAACGGATGTTGTAGAAAGGAAATTGACTCGAATTTCACGAAACATCGATGAACGTAAGGAGGCATATCTGAAATTCAACATCTTCTACTTCATTGCGGCTGATGAAATCGCGTCTGGGCATAGGCATTAGTATTTTACGTTACGAGCCATGAGAATTGATTGAGAAACGTTACTAGTCTTTTTCGAACTCGGCGAGTCAGGACGATCAACATCGCGAAAAAGTCAACTGCAATACTTTCCGGATTTATTTTCAATACGAAAGATAAGCATATTTTGAAAATCAACCGACACAAGCAAATTTAATCTCAAGACTGCACCCATAAAGCAATAAAATCATTATGATCCCGCTCGGAAAACATCTGAATTCACCACGTTGAAGAGAAAATTCAGATTGCTTGTGAAACTTCATTTCCGATTGCAACAAACCAACTGCCTCGAACACTTGCGATAAAATGAAACGACTGGCCAAGAATATCCTATAACATTTCTAATCCAGGTATCCTGCCAAGATAGACCGCGTAACGCTAGCGGACCAAATGTAAAATGTCAAGAATTCAATACATAATAGGTTCAAACTGTTCACTAACGACCTCCTCGTTCTTAATCGTTCGAAGTGAAATCACGACTACGAAGGAAATTACAGAAGAATACTTTCTAAATTCTGTAGAGCTAAAGGAACGCCAATTTCTTTTTTTTCGAAAGCAGCACGGACCTCACCGATGGCATTGTATTGTGAACGGAGTTCTTCCTTCACCCAGCGGTCATCCGTTATACCTGTGCGCTCCACAGGTTCTTATAAGTATTGGTGTGCGTCCTAGTTTTCAACAACATACTCAGCACATAGTCTCATTTTACAGAATAAATAACACGCAGTATTTGGGATGGTAAAATTCAAAGCCTCCTATAGTTACAATCCATGAACGTAAAATTGGCAACTGCACAACCGTGGATCGACTTTTACATAGCTCTTATGCAGCCATGGATTTACGTATAGGCAGAGTAAGCACTGCCTAGAGCGGCAAATTTTTCCTTTTTCCCCTTTTTTTCCTTTCCTTCTTTCAAGAAAAATGGAAAAGGTGAGTTTTGACACCCACAAGGCCGCAAACGTCAATAATCAATAATGAATTATTCATCATAACACAATACCTAATAACGTGCTTGCGTTTTTATTTTTTTTTTTTAGTAAAATAGGTATTTTGTACATGGGAATCCAATAAAAAAAATGTTCAAGTATTTTTTTCCAAGAAATAGAGGCGGCAGAATCTGAACTGCCTACAGCGGCGCAATAGCTAAATCCGCCCCTGCTCTTATGGGGAAAAACTCTTTGTGCGTCTGTTTCTTAAGAAAATATGGAGTTTTTGAAAAAATTGAAGAGAACAAAAGTTGTAGCTTCTGGAATTTCCTTTAAATAAGGGTCAACTCGATTTTTTCATGAGAGAGGTGTTTTACATGTAAATCCGTGATCCGAATGCGGTTTTGCCTTTCTACGTTCATGCCTTGTAACTATAGGAGGCTTTGTAAAGTTTAATCGGAACACTATTCGATCTTTAGGCCCTCCTCCTCAATCTTGTAGACTAAATTCGACGTCTTTTCGAGGCACTATTTTTTTTTTTTTTTTCAATAAAATAACGGTGAAAAACAGTAAAATATTCTGCTGTGACGTTAAATTCAGTCCATCTCATTTAGCCCAGGCAAAATGGCATTTTACTTGGAAAAAATTGGAGACAAAGATTTTACTGCTGAAATGTGTTCGTCTAGACGCCCTGAACATACCCTGAAAGTTCACCGCCCCAGCCCCCTGGCAAACTAAGTTTTAGTTTTCTACGATTATCTTGGAAAATAAGCCACCTATGAAAAAATTACGAGATACAAAAGTGTTCCTTATAAAATTTTCTACCAGGTAGTGTCACATTTTTTTGCCCCCAGAATCATAAAAGTCCACAGGGGGCCGAAACAATTTCGAAATTTCAGTTTTTTGCGATTATCTCGGGAAATAAGCAGTTTATGAAAAAATTACAAGACACAAAAATTATTCCTCGTAAAATTTCCCATCAATTGACATCAAATTTCACCGCCCCCAACTTGTCGTAATCGGTCCACAAGGGAGAGACCACGTTTGTCAACATTTCTGTTTTTCCCAGTTATCTCTAAAAATACGCTCTTTATGAAAATATTACGCGAAACAAAAATTATTCTCCATACAATTTTCTATCAACTGATGTCTATTTTTACCGCTCGCAAACATCCGTAAATCCATCCAAAGAAGGACAAAACGTCTTCGAAATTTTCGTTTTTCTCATTTATTTCGGAAAATACCCGGTTTAGGAGAAAATTACAAGAGACCAAAATTATTTCTCATACAATTTCCCATCATGTGATGCCTAATTTGACCCCCCCCCCCCCTCGACCTCAGGAGTTTCACAAGGGGCCAGAACGTCTTTTCTTTCGTATTGTTGCAATTATTTCGGAAAATAAGTTGTTCGTGAAATGATGACGACATATGGGAATTGTTGGTTATAATATTTTTCAAATAATGATATCATATTTTCAGTCCTTTCCCCTCAAATTTGCACGGAAGGATGAAGCGTAATACGCTGAATAATTTTTAATATTTGACCACATGTTATACATAGGTATACATGAAAATTAGATGTAGAATATGCTTGTATATTCTGCATATTCGTGCACGCTGGCTACTCGCAGACAAAATACGTAATTTAGGAAAACAAAATACGAAAGCTTTTTCAAAATTTTGAAAGAATGAGGAAGACTGTAATATGTTCCTTCTTCAAAATGACGAAAATAATTGCCATAATACGAAAGAAAAGACGTTCTGGCCCCTTGAGGACTTTTGAAATCGGAGGGGGGGGGGTCAAATTTGACCTCACTCGATGGGGAATTGTATAAGAAATAATTTTGGTCTCTTGTAATTTTTCCCTAAACCGTGTACTTTCCAAAATATTTGAGAAAAGCGAAAATTTCAAAGATGTTTCTTCCCCCTTTGGATGGATTTACAGATGAAAAACTGAAATTACAAAATTGTTTCAGCCTTCTGTGGACTTCAATAGCTGTGGGGGCGGGAAAATGTGACACTACCTGGTAGAAAATTTTATACGGAACACTTTTGGTGTCTCGTAATTTTTTCATAGGCGGCCTATTTTCCAAGATAATCGTAGAAAACTAAAATTTTGGAGACGTTCTGGCCCCCTCTGTGGTTTGCCAGGGGGCTGGAGGCGGTGAACTTTCAGGGTATGTTCAGGGCATCTGGACGAATACATTTCAGCAATGAAACCTTTGTCTCTGATTTTTTCCGAGTAGCCCACTTTTCCATCTAATTTTCCTGTACTAAATTGTTTATGCTATCAAAAAAGTAAAAAGAGACTCAACATTCCGAAAATTATTACAGGGTGTCTACCAAATATGAAAATCAAAAATATTGGACTTTTATTGGACCTTTTGTCGCAAATCTCCTGATTTAACAAGCAAAAAAAAAAAAAAAAAAAAAAAAACTTTAATTCTTGATTATTGATTTTTATTGAATATGTATTAAAATTAGAACTTTTATCCTCGATTATTGATTTTTATTGGACTTGCATGAAAATTAATGGACTTTTATTGACTTATTGGACCATCTTTGAAATAGTGAACTTTTATTGGACTTATTGACCTAGTAGACACCCTGTATTAAATTAGGCATTGGCTAGGGAAGCCATATCTATAGCCATTGACATATTTCGTATCTTTTCTCTACTCCTAATCTGATTAAGAATCCTAGGAAAAATTTGAATTCAGTGAGGCTAGGGTGGTTAGATTTTTTCAACGACAAAAGAGTATTCGATCAAAAAAAAAAAAAAAAAACAGATTTTAGCTCTAAAAGAAAAAGAGTATTTTAGACATGAAATCATTTGCAAACGTTTGAAAAGGAGTACAAAGGATATGATCATTTTCAGAAAGAGTATTTTTTGGCATTTTATAAGAAAAGAGAGAAAGAATACTCTTTTTTTAATGCTTCAAATGAGTATAATACTCTGGATAAGTGTATGTCCGGCCACCTTGTGAGCCTCTCCTCATTAGGGATGACGACACCTTAAAGGTCACTCCAGACGATATGCAACAGTACTATCAAGTGTCGATTGTGAAAACTTTCCAACGTCCGGCTAGATTCACATTCCTTCGCCCAGAACAACGAGAAATTCGTATACCGTATCTCTCCGATCTGAACCGGCGTTTAGGCTGATCTCTCGCCACGAGGTCACAATGGAAAAGGTAAGGTATGTACGTTAATTTACATTGTCACGAGTATTTCTTTACATTTGCCTTCTCTTACCGGACACGGGATCCGAGCCAATCTAGCAGAAGACGAGCATCTCGGTAAGATCGTTGATATGTTTCATACCTTTACTGCACCCTCAAATCTGACTTGAAACCCCAGGAAAATTCTCCAATTTTGCGAGTTTCCCCCCTTGGCAAATCTCGCCATCGGTAATCCCCTCTCCATGGCTACATATGCAACACCAACCCCGAAGCTACTCGTCGCGCCTAACCACAAACAAATAGACATCGCATTACAGACATGAAACATGATCTGTATTCATCATTTGGCTACGCCAGAAAATCCTTTTTCCGTCGTCTGAAATTTTCCCATCATTTGGCCGCTTCAATCATATACAAGGCTGTAATCAATCTCTCATCGCGAGCACACCACAGAAGACAATCTTCTCGGTAACACTCTTTCCATCGCCCGACCCAACATTTACTCGCTCGAACCAGATGCAGGATCTCAGCCAATCTCTCACCGCGAGCACACAATAGAGTACCAGCTCAAACATAACATGAAGGATTCAGCCCGTTTACAGGCTAAAAATCAAAATGGGTGCGCTCCCGCCTAAGTCTGGAAAGGACGGAGACTGGCAGAAACGTCATCGGCTCAAACCGGAACAACCGTAGCATAAACGATTAAGGCAAGGTGACTTTCGTTTCACCTCGCTCGATTAACTGTTGGCTTATCCTTAACTACGCCAATGAAGCAAGTGTCACAAATAATCGATATCCGTGATAATTAAGTATCAGATATACCCATTAGCATGTTGTGTAATGTCATTAAGGATCGCATGTAGATATGATGTCATTATAAGAGTCGTATCGGAAGGTAATTAGGCGGGCCACATTCCAATCTGCCGAAGGACGGGTATACTATTATACTACTTATTTGGAAAGAACTAACCATCCGTTTATGACATGATAAGAAGGCACTCAAGACATTTCGCAAAGTCCGTTTGGCATAAACTTGACGAAATACCTACCTAATCGATCTGAATCGGATATTGCAATCAAAGAATCCTAAATTTAGAAGGTTCCCTATTCGCCTCCTCAACTTCGGGGTTGGTGAAAGAGATTCATTCTCATAGATTAGTTAAATCAAACCCTCATCAGGAATATAACTGTTTGAAACGGTGATGTCGTCGTTATTCCGGTGTCGTCTAATTTCAATATTTTCCAAAGCCATGCGTTTAAAATACGAGGTCTCCCTATGGAGGAGGGCTCCGCCAGATCCCTTTTTGAAGTTATGGCCACTTTCAATCAAATGGTCGACAAAGGCTGACTCACCCAAGTTACTCTTCTTCCACGTCGTTTTATGCTCAGCGATTCTTATTTGGAGCTGACGGACAGTGATCCCTACATAGACTCCAGGACAATCGTTACAAGCTACACTGTATATGCCATTCCTCTCGGCCAGAGAAATAGGGTCCTTTAATTTCATAAATAAAATTTATACAGTATTGGTGTTGTAAGAGGCCGACCGAGACGGAGGAAACGACCCAAATGCAAAGAAAACCTGCCCAAGAAAGGGAGTCTAATCTAACATTTTCTGTTATCTAGGTGTGCATCTCTAGGGAGGGAGATGATCCTAGTAAGCCTCCTCCGGACCATTAAGTCGATGTCCACCCTGACCTGAATCACTCTGGCCAGGTGCTCGATCGTTACAAGTTCCTTCTAAAAAATATCCGTACTCAAGGGAATATGAGAGTAGCGATTTTGTATACAGGAGGACAAAAAGACGACCCGTGGATTACAATGTGGTCGAAGTTTCTTTTCTATATATGCCAAATTCATGGACGTCATCTCGTTTGGAGCGGTAGAAACGAAAAGGTTTCCCCAAAGAGCTTTGACCAAAGAGAAGTTGTAATTTTTCAGAGTTCCAATTGAAATAAAGTTGTGTGAGAGCGATTGATTTATTGTTGCTCAGTAGCAGGACCAAATTTTCAATCAAGAACCAAGAAAGTCACTCCCTTCAATTGAGAGCAGTAAATTTTTGCCCGTAGGAACGCAACAAGAAGTTGATGGAAGTAGATCCGTAGACCGCACAACATATTTCTGGACCGGGGAAAAAGAAATGTGAAAAAATTTAGATCATTGAGATTACAAAGTTATGTACGTCATTTACTTTAATTACGGATATTATGCATTAATTCACTGTAATGGAAAACATTTTATTGTAGTTGAGGGTGGTTTAGGGGTGGAGATAAATCCTCTAGATATAAACGCATTATAAAACATTTTTATAAACAGGCTTTAATCACCACACTTTTTTCCAAATTACAAGTCGAAGCGACGTTTCGATACCGCCGGGTATCATCGACGGGCACATACTGAAGCCGGAATACTCCGGTAAACATACAAAAGAAAAGAGATTCGGTCGAAAGCACGCGATTACATGTTCTTACTATCACCATGAATCATAGATTTATAAACATTACAAAGACCATTAGTGTCAGTTTTAAAATTAATACTGTCCTTATCCTCCAAAATTTTGATGACTTCCATGATTTTCCTTTTCTTAGTATTATTCTCTTTGCTTAAAATCTTAACATTATCAAAATCAAATTCATGCCCCTTCTCCATAGAGTGTGAGGATAAAGCAGTGTGATCATCCTTATTCTTAACGTCGTTACGATGTTGGGAGACCCTGTTCTTCAGGAGTTGACAAGTCTCCCCCACGTAGACGCCGGGACAGTCCAAACAGGGTATACGATATACAACACCGGAGTTTTGCTTGGGGGGTAGTTTGTCCTTAATTTTTGAGAAAAATTTTTCTTTGCCGGTATTGTAAGCCCCAAAAGTGACCGAAATATTAGGATCAAATTTATGAAGAATTCTACGGATGATCATACTGCTTGATCCCCAATACGGTAAGGTACAAAACAGACTTTTCTTATTATCTACAACTTTCTTATCAGTAGGTTTAAAAACATTATCTATAAAGCTCGAGGGGTAAGAGTTCAATTCCAACATCTTCCTGACTTTCTTTGAAACTTCGTCATGGTATGAACGATCAGACACTGCAAGACACCTATTCTTAAGGTTTAACGCGGAGTTAATCTTACAGGATATTGGTTGATTGGACTTATAATTAATCATCCTACCAGTAGCGGTAGGCTTCTCATAATGACGAAAAATAAACTTATTCTTATCCCTAGTAATACACATGTCCAGAAAGTTAATACATCGATCTTTTTCTTTCTCAAAAGTAAATTTTATCTTTTCATGAAAGCTGTTCAAAGAGTCCAAAATATTGTCAAAATTAGAGGCTTTAATCACAAACAAACAATCATCCACGTATTTCGTCATAAATGCTGATTTTGATAATGTTAAGATTTTAAGCAAAGAGAATAATACTAAGAAAAGGAAAATCATGGAAGTCATCAAAATTTTGGAGGATAAGGACAGTATTAATTTTAAAACTGACACTAATGGTCTTTGTAATGTTTATAAATCTATGATTCATGGTGATAGTAAGAACATGTAATCGCGTGCTTTCGACCGAATCTCTTTTCTTTTGTATGTTTACCGGAGTATTCCGGCTTCAGTATGTGCCCGTCGATGATACCCGGCGGTATCGAAACGTCGCTTCGACTTGTAATTTGGAAAAAAGTGTGGTGATTAAAGCCTGTTTATAAAAATGTTTTCTTGTTAGTTCGTCACCACGAATAAAAAAGTCTGCTTGTTAAACGCATTATATAATTATGAGTTTTCTTCTATCATCGATAATTTTTGTTATAATACAGAGAATGTAAATTTGCGATATTTTGGAACTTATTTTTCAAATTTAAGCCTCAAAGAATCCTCAAATGACTTCTTGATGATAAGTAAAAATGTCGAGGAGCTTTTATGGATTAACTTTTGTTTGGAAAAATTTTCTGTAAAACATACATATTAGTGAAAATAGACGCAATTTTCAGAATAGGGGGCTGGTTCTAGCAAAGGTGAGAGGCTAGAAAAAATAACACCCGAGCTCAAATTGTTCCAAAATACATCCTAAACTAGAAATCGGTCGTCAAAAAGCTGTACAGCGCAATTATGAGGCCTATTGCGCGTATCCCCATAAACCAAATCGACCATCACTATTATGGTCGATGTTGGTCGGTTTTTGGTCGTACTGATAGACCAAATATTACCGTACCGTTAGAAAATGATTGATTTTTAGTAAAGGCTCTAGCCGGGTAAGGGGGGGAAAATGGCCTTGGTCGGAAAATGTTTCCAATGTCCGTCAAAATGTTGTCCCCATTTTGAAAACTCGAAATCCCAAAAATTGGACCCATCCGCTCACCCACATGGGCTGCAGAGTGATTGAGTGATTTTTAGGCCTAAAATTCAAATGGCTATATTTCAGCCAATAATGATCGCACAGCGATGAAACTTGAGGACTTTTTAGTATATGTGAACGTTCATCCATGGTATTTTTTTCAAAAAAAAACATTCATAATATGAAAAATCACGGTTTTCCATGTTGGAAAAGTGGATTACCTGGAGTTTTTACAATTTCCAGGGTACCTATCCCAGAAACTGGAGAATTTTTTGACTATTTCTTTCAAACTTGGCGTACATGTTTACTTAGGAATTGAACGAATTGATGAATAAAATACCAAAACTCACGGTCCTCCAGGGTGAAAAAGTGGATTTTCTCACTTCTCTTCTATTTTCAGACTGTTCTAGCGACTGGAGAATTGTTCATATATTTTTCTCAATCTAACGTTTTCCACCTAATCAGTGGACGTGTTTACATAAGAATTGACCAAATCGATAAACGAAATACTAAAAATATATTTTTGGTCTATCAACATTCCCATTTCATCTCATGGAGGAGTGCGTATTTTTCACCTCGAACATTGACCATTGATTTCTCGCGATCTATTGCGGTAGCAGTCGTAGTTCACCCCGCTATTCATGGAAAAATCACAGAAATTCATTAAATATTCATTTTTTTGGGAATGTTGCACCTCACCGAGGACTATGGTACTCATGTATGTTGTAGTGGAGGGTATGGCGCTTCAAATGAATGATTTTCCCCAGGTGCCCCCCCCCCCGCCCGATTTTTTTTTATTCGAGTTTGAAGTTTTGTTATAGCTAGAAACTAGGGAAAATATGAATGGTTTTCTTTGAAAAAAATACCTTGGACTAAAATGTCTTCAAGTTTCATCGCTGTGCAATCATTATTGGCTGAGATATAGCCATTTGAATTTTAGGCCTAAAAATCACTCTGCAGCCCATGTGGGTGAGCGGATGGGTCAAATTTTTTGGATTTCGAGTTTTATCATTGGGGACAACATTTTGACGGACATTTGAAACATTTTCCGAGGCTATTTTCCCCCCTTACCCGGCTAGAGCCTTTTTGTGATAAATTGACCAAATTTTGCCTATTCATTTCAGTCGATTGCTTGTCTGATGTTATTCCTACTAAATTTTGACCATAATTTTTGGTCAATTTTTGACCATTATGCGGAATATACATTTTGGTCTATTTTTGGTCGTTATACTCTACAGACTTAGTCTAAATTTGATATTATATTTATTACTCAATTTTGACTAAGATTTCTAGACGAATTCTGGGCAGATATTTTGGGAGATACTTTTTCCTCAATATTCTTTTTTGGTCTAAAAATGAGTATTATCGGGTGAGTCGCATACCAACTTAATTTTGACCACAATTTCCAGTCAATTTGTGGTAAGATATCCCTAGGACATGTCTTGGTCCGTTGTCAGTCATTTTGTTCCCAACACCTACCAATGTTTTCACTCACTTTTTTTGGTCTGAAATGAGTAATCATCTGGTGAGCCACGCAGTCACTAAATTTTGATCAACATTTCCAGTCGATTTCTGGACAGATATCCCTGGGACATGTATTGTTCTGTATCCAGTTGATTTTTCCTCAACATCTAGCAATATTTTTACTCTATTATTGGATGAGCTATTCTATCTCTCAACTTTGACCACAATTTTCAGTCAATTTCTGGGCAGATATTTGGAATGAATCAACTGTCATGTTGTTCGCAAACTCGCAGATGAATAAAGAAATTTAAAATTGAATTTTAGATTTAAAAATATTATTCTTAACAATGGAATAAAGTTGTTTAATGAATAAACATATTTCACTAATCATAAAATTAATATTAGATATTATTTAATTTTAGAAATTTGATCAGAATTAATTAATAGATACGATTATTTTTTAAATTTTGATTTTATAAATCTTTCTTTTATGTTAATCTTATTTTTTTGAATTAAATTTTTAATTCATTTGAAAAGTTTATAATAGGTACAATAAAATTTGTAAAAAATGAAGATCCTATTTAAATTTTTTTGGCCTAATTTATTTAATTGAAATCAAGTATTGATTCTTTTTAGAATTATTTATTTTATAAAATTAATATTCATATCAATTTTGAATAACTTATATGAAAATTATTATTAAAAAAACTAAAAAAATTAAAACAAATGAATAATAATTTTTTATATCTCATTTATTTCATTTATTATATTTGATCCTTTGAATAAAAATTTTAATCATTTAATAATTTCGATAATAATTTTGAATAATATTCAAAACTTCTAATCATATTGAACCAGAATGATATTATTTGTTATTTTTTAAATTCAATGTTACATCCAGTTAATAGAAAATTATTACGTTTATTTATAAAAATAACAAAACAATTATTAAAAATGATTAATTCAATTATTTAAAAAAATTAATATAAATTAAATTAATAAAAATGAATTTTATGAATAATAAATTAATAAAGAATAATAATTATAATAATAATTGAATATTGTAAAATTAAATTGAAAATTAAAATTAAATAATAATATAGGAATTTTATAAATTAAATTCAAATAAATAAATATATTTAGATTCATTTCAAGAAATTCTTTGAGCTAATTGATTCAATTTTAATTGTTATAAATCTATGATAAATTTCACAAGTTTCTGAACATTATCCATAAATAATAGAAGGTCTAATAATTAATATGTATTGTAATTTTATACCAAAATCACATTCGTCTCAATACAACCCTGCTAACGAGACAACTTTCTTTATTCTTCTCTTCTCTCACTTGAGGGAGACTAGTAGACAGGTTTTTCCCATCAAAAGTGGTCCAAGTATGGTGGTCTGTCAATATCACCTAACTAGAGACCGTGTTTGTATTGCTCAAAAATTTACCGATCTGTTTTGTCAAAAGTGGTCTAGTGGTCTGTTAATATCGTTTATTTATTTATTTATTTTAACGAGCATTTCAGCTACCTATTGGGCTGTTTACTCGACGGGTTACAAGTTATTTTTGAATAATAAGACTATTTTATATCGTCTACATTTCCCAGAAATCGACTGTTTTTGGTCAAGAATGGTCAAAATATAGTTAATTGCGGAGGATGTATGTATGACCAATAACTGACCCTCATTACCTACAAATCGACTAATTTTTTCAGTTAAAATTGTGTCCAAGTTGGTCTAAATATGATACGGAATAGCGGAAGTAAATCGACTGAAAAAGTTGGTCTATTATTGGTCACTCATCAGAATCTATTTGTGATCGATATCTATTCAAATTCAACATCGTCTTCGAGTTAGGACGATCCGGTTTATCGGGTATATGACAAGGAGGAAGGTAGGTGTGACGCGCTCTGGTGGCTGAAATATGAACTGGAACTTGAAAAGTTACAAAATATTATTTGTAGGAAATTTAACGTAGAATAATTTTTATTCGAAACTTTTTTTTGTAGGATTACTCGTTATTGAGTAATTGAGCGAAATACTTAATTTTTTCCCGCTTGTCCCCATGTAAAAGGAGAAGCCCGTTGTAGGTTCGTCGGGATTCTTGAGGTTACATTTAGGAGAGGGTTCCAAACATTTCATGAAAAAATCAGCTTTGTGTCCACGTAGATGTCTTCATTTCTTGGTCTATGCAGCGAGAATTCCCTGAAAGTTTTGTTCTCTCCATTTACATCTTCCTCATCGCATCCGTTATTGTTTGAAAAGAACGGGCGGGCGTTTGGATATTTATCACACCCCACCATCATCTTCACATAGCGAAAAATACTCACCGAATCCTGTCTTTTCATGAACTGAGTCATTATCTTGAATCGGATCAAACAATTTATATATCGTGTGCGGTAATCGGATGTGTCAATAGAGGCTTCAATCCTCTCTTCACGAACTAAGAGCTCGAGACTGATATTACTCGGGAATTTCGGTAGACATTTACGTTGACAATTTGTTCCAAACTTTGAAAATAGTCATGGTGAAAGTGATAAAATTGACTGAAATGACCAAAATTTATTTACTCAACCTAATCACTATATTCTATGCCAATCATTATAGAAGAGGTAAGAGCACTCTTATTTCTACTTGCGATCCAGAGCTCTGGAGAAATGCGTCAGATCTACCGAATGATGTCCAAATTTTGGAAAATGGACCCTCCGAATGGAATCCTATCAGAAACGATCTTATACTGTACCTAAACTATTTTTTTGACTTACTAAAGCAGGCGATGATGGACAATGAATTGTATTACGAATTTTTTGAAGAGTTCAGCCTACTCCACGAAGGTCGATCACGGATGCATGTTATCATTTCAAAAGAACCTATCGTTGTTGAAGAGTACCTTCATTAATCGCTTGTAAATGATAGAATTATTATTCGAGTCTTCCGTTTGTCTGTCATAATTTTACGAGTTATTTCGTCTCTTTATGTGTTAGAGAAGCAACATTTTCCCCCGCGTGTCGTTCAGTTTTACCAAAAGAATGATAAGTTATTTCTTTTTTTAGTTTAATTTATAAATTTTATTGTAAACTGAGCATACTACAGAATATTTTAGAGATCTTGTAGAAATAGTACCTATAGTTTCATTTTTTAGTTCCTACTTATTTATTCAACTTATTGATTTATGAAATGTATCTGTGAGGGTTTTGAAAATTTTTTCTCTCGTTCCAGACGATGAAACCCTCTTGACAAAATACAATACCTCTCAAAATTTTGTCAACATCGTTTTACAAGTAGGAGTATTCTCTCAGTCAAATGAAATTCACGAGTAGGTAGAGTCACATGGTGAGTATTTTTTATTTCATTTAATCACAACAAAGGTCAGAAAATAGTCTAATAGCATTCTTTGGAACTAAAATTCGCTGCTCATCACAGTCCCTAATTTTACGTTTAATTCTTTAGACTTCTTTAATCATGAAGGAAGGTATTAACCGGGAACCTTTTCTACGTTTTTTTGATGGGAAAAACCGTCTCTTCCGGAAAAATGTGGTACTAACGGGTCGGGAGCCGTCAGCTTCATTAGGAAGTTGACCAAAGGTTTTGAAAAGTAGATTTTTAAAGTTGCGGTAAATAGTAAGTAGGTATGGTATATAGTATTATACGCAGCAAGTTTCCCTCATGAATTATAGGAGACGAAAATTAATAAGGTAGATTACGATGTGGACCAGAACAAAGTAGATCGAAGCGAATAGAATAATCAAAATTTTAAATTTATTGAGCGATTCCACAATTAACTGTTGTCATTAGAATAAATGATGCGACTGAATGGAAAAAGAGGAAGTACTCGACACACTGTGAGTACAGTAAACAGTATACCTGTAAAGACCAGCCTCAGAAGATTACATTATCAAGAATGACATACTTTTTTTTTTTTTCTTTATTTTACAAGCAGTTCAGCTACACTAAGCTCTATTTGCTCAAAAAGATTACATAGGCTACATGGTAGAAAAATAGGTTAATAATAGGTACATCTTAAAGCTAGGTGTGTGTTGGTAGGTTATTGTGTATTTTTTTTTGTCATATGGAAGAATAGAATTGGGTGAGGCTTATATGTATTGGAGGGAGAGGATTATCGTATCCGAATTATTTATTAGGACTAAAGAGTGGGAGGAAGCAACATTTAGATAAAAGCGGAGAGATGTGAATAGAAGGCAGGAAAAGAAATGTTCGACTGTTAAAGTTACTTCTTCGCAGTCAAGACATGGTGAGGGAGCTAGAAGATCATGGTTGATGAGTTAGGAATGTGTGATTTGGGTATGACCAATTCTTAGACGAGTGAGCAGATTCGAGAAAAATTTAGACTCTCAAACTATATTATACTAGGCTTACAGTAGGTCTAGGCATTTTTTATTCTAGCTTTATCTAGGTCTAGGCTTCCTTGAATTTTCAATACCAAATCCCATTTGACTCCCTGCGTTCATCGTTCAACTTCGTTAAGAAAGACGTCGTTCTTCCAAGTCCCTCTCCTATCATATATGACTCAAGAGTCGAAATTTTTCCAAGTTTTTTGCTGGACGGCGGACGGCGCATGGCGCACGGCAAATCTCTCAAAAAGCCCCCCATAAAACAGGTTCCTTGTTAAATTAAACGAATCCGTTCCTCCAAGTTACGGCTATCCATAATATACGCGAAAAAGACGAATATTCCGAATGGAGAGTGAACCTTGCATAGTGTTGCATTTGAGACCTAAGTTCGTTAAATTCCGGTTCTACTCCGATTGTAAGACCACGACCAAGAGAATGGAAAATTATATGAGAGAGAAGTGGATAAGAACGGAACTGCGGAGATGGCATGGTAAATGTAATATCACTACGAGATTGAACCTTCTGGTCCATTCGAGACTCTCCGGTATGCTCCTCCCCCTTGAGTTTGATTACTTTATGCGGGACGTCAATTTAAAGTGTCGGAAGTTTCAGGTGAAGTTGAGGGAGAGGAAAGAAAAATAAGAAGTTGTCCTCTCTAATGAAGGTTAATGGTGATGTGGTCGAGGAAGGGTCGAGTGATGGTGTTGACGTTCATAAATTCCACCCCTCCCCTTATAAATAATAGTCAGGCAGTGTTCAATGGTGACGAAACAGCCCTCCTTGAGAAAGGTTTGAAATTTAGTCTCCCTCCCCTCAAGAAAGATGAAACCTTGGCTAATGTTGTTGCGGATCTTGCTGTTAAGATTGGCCCTGGTTTTAATACCCAGAAATTTTGTGCCGAGATAGTCCGCAATAACCCCCTCCCCGCATGAGTAATAAATTGGAAGGAGTGATTCAAGGTTTAAAGAGGAAGATTAAAGAGGGAGATTTAATCGTCACTAAGGCGGACAAGGGAAATGCTGTTGTGGTGATGGAGAAATCCGCCTACTCTTCCAAGGTCCACGAGGTCCTCCAGCAGTGTGGTGCTAAAGAGAGTGAGGATTTCAGCTTCCCGAAGCACGTCAAAGGAGTTAGGAGTGTCATCAACAGGAGTGAGGCTATTATCAAGACTCCTGCTCTGAAAAAAGCCATCCTTGTTCCTAACCCCACACCCCCCTCCTCTACGGGCTGCCTAAAGTGCATAAGAACAATACCCCGATGCGACCCGTTGTTTCTTTCGTCTCCTCCCCCACTTACCTCCTTGCCAAATTCCTTGACCGATGGACGATGATTCAAAAATCGCATTGATTTTGAATCTCCTCATTCGGTTTTGAATTCGGCCTCTTTAACTGATGTCCTGAAGGGTGTAAGTCTTTTCCCGGGAACGACCATCTGCTCTCTTGATGTTGTTGGTTTGTTCCCGAATATTCCCAAGGCTGCTACTATCCAGCGGATGGGTGAGCTACTCGTCAGAGCGAACATTCCTCACAATGAGCTTCACGAATTCTTCGATCTTCTAAATACTTGCTGGTCCCCCAACCACTGTAAATTTGAAGGGAAATTTTTCGAGTTCCCTGATGAAGTAGGGATCCCTATTAGATCACCTTTAGGCTCTCTTATCTCCGAAGTTTTCATGTCTTAAGTTTGAACTTGACCTTTTTTCCTCGAACCAGGTGTTACTCAATCATATTCACTATTGGCACAGGTACGTTGATGACGTTCGATGTACCTGGACTGGTCACCCAGATCTCCTTGGTGAGTTTGTGAGGTATCTCAACTCCTGGTACCCTTCCATCAAATTTACGTTGGAAATAGGGGTATTTTCCATTAACTTTTTGGATTTATCGATCTCTATTGTAGACGGTATCCATGAGTTTGGAATTTACAGGAAAGATACTACGACCGATGTTTTAGTCCACGGTGGTCCGTTCGGTCCTGTTGCTCACAGGATAGCTGTATTTCATAGCCTAGTTCACAGACTGACTCGTATTCCGTTGAGTCAGTCTGCTTTTAAGAAAGAAGTACTCACAATAAAACACCTGGCTAGAGTGAATGGGGTCAATGTCGACGTTGACGTGATGGTTCGGAGGAAAGTTACAAGGAGCATTCTTGATTCCACCACCTCCCTCCCCCTGACATGATCCGTGATCGCCGGTTGCGTTGGATCAGTCTCTCTTTTCTGGGGAAGTTCTCCCTCCAATTGGGTCGGGCCCTCCGCCTGTTTGGCTTCAGACCCGCGTTCTACAACCCTACAACAGTTAAGGGGTTGTTTGTGAGAATGAAGGACCCCATACCCATTGATGAGAGGAGTGGTGTTTATAAGTTGGAATGTGGGGATTGTGGAGGCTTTTATATTGGTGAGACCAGCCGCCAAATGAAAGTTAGAGTAGCTGAGCACCTGAAGTCTTGAAAGAAGGGACACTTAGGGGAGTCAGCTTTCGCCGATCACAATAAACAGTGGCCACACCTTCCGCGAGCGATCCGAAAAGCTCCTCCATAAGGAGAATTCCTACCGTAAGCGTATCGCCCTCGAGAATATAGAGATAATTCGTCATCTCAACACTGACGGTATCACTGCACTCAATTCGTACATTCCGGAAGATGGCCTGATCGAACTGGTTTATGACTCACACCGTGATTTCTCGTTTAGCTAATCTTAATACATTGTTATTCTCCTCCGTTCGTCAGTTGCTTTTATTTCAGGCTTGAAGATGGTTTATTAACCGAAAGCGCTCGTCGTTTTGCATTTTCTGCGGTTTGCAAGATTTACTCTCCATTCGGAGTATTCGTCTTTTTCGCGTATATTATGGATAGCCGTAACCTAGAGGAACGGATTCGTTTAATATGAAAGGGACTTGGAAAAATTTCAACTCTCGAGCTATCATATATAGCTGGAGATTCGAGAAAAATTTAGACTCTCAAACTATATTATACTAGGCTTATAGTAGGTCTAGGCCTTCTTTATACTAGCTTTATCTCTGTCTAGGCTTCCTTGAATTTTCAATACCAAATCCCATCTAACTCATAAAACAGGTTCCCTGCGTTCCTCGTTTAACTTCGTTAAGGAGGCCGTCGTTTTTCCAAGTCCCCCTCCCCCACACATAGCTCGAGTGTCGAAATGTTTCCAATTTTTTTGCTGGACGGCGGATGGCGCACAGCGGACATCGCACGGCAAATTTCTCAAGAAGCCCCCCATAAAACAGGTTTCCTGTTAAAACGTTTATACAAAAGTTGTTCCTCGTTGAATTTCCTACCAAATAATGTATTTAATTTGCAGCCTAGGTCAATGAGTGCCCCGGCAAGCCTGCAAAGGCCATTCGAAATAGTACTAAAATCAACTTGTCCATATATCTCAAGAGATTGAAATTGTATGAAAAAATATTTCAAATAAAAATGTCAATCCCCAGCTCATCGTTCTGCCCCCTGGCTCATAAATACGCCGCTTTCAACGGTTTCATACACGGTCTCCTATCTATTCCGCTCCTCCCGAATGCTTTCAATGAGGGAAAGGAGACCATAAAGTATTTAGCTCGTCTTACCGGTGTCAATTTGAATATTGAATCCATTATTCGTAACAAATTACTTGGGAAAGCTCGCTCCCTCGCTCTAGAAACATCAAAAAAGAGAGATGGATTCGTTTACCCTTCCTTGGAAATTTCTCGTCCGAGTTCGCCAGAGTCCTTTGCAAGTTCAATTTCCGTCCTGCGTTTTACATCACCACGAAATTAGAACGCCTCTTTCAAGAAAAACCTAGAGATCCTATCCTCCAATTCGAAAGGAGTGGTGTGTATAAAATCAAAGTCCGGGGCTGTCCTGCCACTTACATCGGCGAGACTAGTCGCCAGGTCAAGATCCGCATTGATGAACACCTGAAGGAAGAACCTAATAAATCCATCTTTGCTACTCACCTCCTCGAGAGTGGTTTTATTCTTACAACAGGGGTAGTGAAAGCATTCTTCACTTTCGAAGTTCCCATTGTAAACGCCTTGCTTTGGAGGCTATTGAAATCATTCGCCACCGTAATAGTGATCAGAATCTCATAAACTCGTACATTCCGGAGAATGATCTCATCGAGTTGCTTCATTCTCCGGCGTCCGCTCGAAGCGTTGATCCTGTCACGTCCTGATTCCTTTCATCTTTTTTTCTTTTAATTTTCTCCTCATCTCTTCAATCGTGTTTTATACCGCTCGTCGTAAATGACCTGGTGTCGAAAGCGCTCGCGCAATTGTATAATTTATGCGGTTTGTAAATATAAATATTTCGGAATTTATTTTCCTGCCTTCTTACAATTAAAGTCGTAAAAATGGACAACCGAATTCGGTCATTTGATAAGAAATTCAACGAGGAACAACTTTTATTTGAAATATTTTTTCATACAATTTCAATCTTGTGAGATATATGGAAAAGCGCTGCTGATTTTGGTACTCTTTCGAATGGCCTTTGCAGGCTTTGACGGGGCACTAATTGACCTAGGCTGAAAATTGAATACGTTATTTGATAGGAAATTCAACGAGGAACAACTTTTGTTTGAAATATTTTTTAATGAAATTTCAATTGGACAAGATATAAGCAAAAGACTAAATCTCGGGCGGTTTTAACCTCCATGAAAAAAGAACCCCTGATGGCAGAATAGCTCAGTTCATAGAAAATTAACGAGGAACAACTTTTATTTGAAATATTTTTTCATACAATTTTGATTTTGTGGGATATATGGAAAAACTTATTTTAAGACTCGTTTGAACGGCCTTTGCTGAAAATTGAATAGGTTATTTGATAGGAAATTTAGCGAGGAACAACTTTTGTTCGGAACATTTTTTAATAAAATTTCAATTTCACGCGATTTTTGGAGGGTTTGAACCCGCATTTAAAAAGAAGCTCCAGGGGGAAAACGCGAGATTTTTAGTATGTTGTTCAGGACCACATTCTGAATCATTTTCAGCGAAGAAATGTTTGCTCCAGCAAAATGTTTTTTTTTTTTTCAATATTGCTTTAATTTGCCTACACTAATTAATGGTGTTTGATTTGGAGATTTGTGTGAGGTCGAGACGTATGTTTGGTTCAGGGAGCGTCCAAAGGGGGGAAGTGATATAGATGGATCGCAAGGGACTCGCTTTAAAGACTTATTGAGGATGAGGTCAAATTAGAGACGGATATGTTGATTGTGAGTCAAAAAGGGTTCATTATTTTGGAGAAAGATTTGTGTTATATATAGGAAGATCAGGGAATTGAGAAATAGAGGATAAGAAATTGAAAGTTAGTTCGAGTCGACGAAAGGAGAGGAGAGGGGAGGGGAGGTTCAGAGGCTTCAGTGCATAAACTGAGTTTAAGGCTTGTGCGATATGCTCCTAGGGCGATTCTCAGAGAGGAAGTTTGAATAGTGTCGAGTAATGAGAGAACAGATTTGTTGGCTAAATTGTATATTGGCACTCCATAATCTGATTTAGATCGAATAAGACTCTTATAGAGTTGTAGTGGTAGTTTTCTGGAGCTTAGAGGATTGTGAGCTAAATTTAATGATGCTTGAGGCACGTGTGCATGTTGCTTCCAGAAATTTGGTATGGGGAACAATAAAGAGGAATACTCCGACGTGGAGTAAAAAAAATGCAAACCGCAGGAAAAAAAAAAAAAAAAATTGGTATGGGGAGTTGAAGTAAGTTTTTGATCAAAGTGACGGCCGAGAAGTTTAGCAGAATTTCAGAGTGAGATTGTCGGAAGAGAGGTTGGAGGGAGGAATATGGCGTCTTTTCTTGAAAATAACTAGGTAGGTTTTGGAGGTAGAGAATTTGAAGCCGTTTTTTGATTTCCAGGTTGTAATTAAGTTTAGAGTTTCCTGGAGAAGTCTGTGGGCTCTTTGAGGGTTGGAAGAGAAGTTAGGAATGTTGTAATCATCAGCAAAAAGACGTTGGATAAGGGGAGGTTAACAAGTTTTGTAATGTCGTTGATGGCGATGAGGAAGGGCAATACACTAAATACTTCTTCCTGGGGCACACCGTTTTCGACAAGGAGAAGGGAAGAGGTTGTTCTGTCCTGAAGGAAACTCTGATGAACATTAGGAAGATTGCCTCGAAGGCCAATTTTGTGAGGTTTGTTTGCGATGAGGTGTCTCCAGACTCGGGGGAAGGCTTCTTGGAGATCAAAAAAGATGGAGTAGAGACAAGATTTTCTGAGCGTAGAGGTTATTGATTTGCGATTGGAGGTCGACAAGGGATTGAATGGTGTTTCGTCCTTTTCTAAAGCCGTGTGGCGGGAAAGGTGAGAGAATGTTGTTTGATTCTAGACACCTTTTATTGAGTATTTTTTGAAATAGTTTACCCAGGACACTGGATAATGCTATACCTACGACAATATGATGCCGGGAGGAGGGGTCTAAGCCAGGTTTCAGGATGACGGTTTTCCAAAAATGAGGATAGATGCTGTGGGCAAAGATGGAATTGAAAAGGGAGAGAAGATAGGATAGTGAGTTAGGGTGTTTTTCAACCATAGATCACCTTTTTACACGATAAACCAGCTTTTAGAGAAAACAACTGAATATAATAAAGACATATTTCTAGCATTTATTGATTATAATAAGGCTTTTGATTCAGTAAACCAGGAAAGTGTGTTCGAAGCACTAGAAAGGTAGGGAGTAAGAACAACATATTATATAAAAATAATAAAAGAAATGTGTGACAAACTAAAAGGTAGAATAGAACTTGAGAGAACAGGAAAAACTTCTAATGTAAAAAAAGCGGTAAAACAAGGGGACCCTCTATCCTCACTGCTCTTTAATGATGTTCTGGAAGAAGTATTTCGCAAACTCGAATGGAATGCGGAAAATGAATAAATGTAAATGGAATATATTTGAACTACCTCAGATATGCAGACGATATTGTACTCTGGAAGAACTAGATAGATGAGATGATGTATGAGCTAGACGAAGAAGGAGAGAAAAAGGGGCTAGTAAGGAGTACTAAGAAAACCAAAATCCTCGTTCGAAAAAACGAAAAAGAAATAATAAATGTCAAGATAAACGGAATAAAAATCGAAGTAATCACACAGATGATATGTCTAGGTCAATAAATATCTTTCCCCAACAGAACAAGTGAAGAAGTAAATAGAAGTACTGGTCTTTGAAGCGTATTCTGAAGGGACCTTTTTCGATTAAGAATAACATTAAAAATTATGGTCACAGACCTGGAGAACGACAAAAGAAGATGA
Source organism: Aspidiotus rigidus (assembly GCA_035079385.1). NCBI lineage: Eukaryota > Metazoa > Arthropoda > Insecta > Hemiptera > Diaspididae > Aspidiotus > Aspidiotus rigidus. Next base: position 13,048,688 of record JAVHKY010000011.1, read on the forward strand.
AAACAAAATAAGAGTTACCCAGAATACAATGGAAAGATCGATACTAGGCATAAAAAGAAAAGACAAAATAAAGGTATAGAATGGAAGGGATTTTTTTCAGGAAACTAAAAGGATAAAATGGGATCGGGCAGGTCATGTAGACAGATTAAATACAAATCGTTGGGCATATAAAATTAAAAATTGGTTTAACATGGAAGGAAGAAAGAAGAGAAAACGAAGTAACTAGGTGGGCCCCCCTTGATGAACAAATTTTACTATCAAATAAAGCCTCATTAGCCTAAAATCTTCCTTTCAGCCTAGTTTATGTGAATTGTAGCCTAGTTGCATACCCGGGTGGGGAATTCACCCCGCGACTCCATAGTTCTACCTTAACGATTCCTTCCTCTAGATCCACCTCGACGGAGGTTGATTAATCAAAATTTCGTTGTCAAGTCCCCCCCCCCCTATTCCAAGAGGGACTTCAACTCGAAATTTTAACAGAGAACCTGTTTATGTTTTTTTTAGCGGGGAACCCGCTATCCCTTTTGTTTGGGGTACTTCCAGGAATTTTTCGTCAGCGAACGCGAGCGAGGTCGATGACGTCACAGAGAGGGGAAGGGGACTTGGAAAAATTCCGACCTCCGAGCTACATATGATAGGAGGGGGACTTGGAAAGACGACGGCTTCCTTGAAATTGCAGCGCGTTCAAGTTTTTCACGTCATGATTTTACGACTTGGAAAAGTTCAGGTTCTACGAGACTCAGGACAGCGGGTTGGCATCTAATTTTTTCTTGAGAAATTCGCCGTGCGGCATCCGCCAAAAACTTGGAAAAATTTCGACTCTCGAGTTATATATGATACGAGGGGGACTTGGAAAAATTTCCACTCCTGAGCGATTTATACGTTAGGAGAGGGACTCAACAAAATTTCGACTCTCGAGCTATTTATTTCTAAATCCCTAAAATAGGTCAAGGTCACTGATGACGTCCTGGTCTAGGCTTCCCAATTTGACTAAAAAACGGCCGATGCCGAATTGAGTCCCAAATCATCGTTTTTAGCCGAATTGAGTCCCGAGTTGTCGGGGGGGGGGGGGGTCGTAGCATAATATCCGGATTGAGTGGCGTAGTGTCGGGGGTCCGAAAAGGTAAAGTTCGAATTGAGTCCCGAAGTGTCGGCGGTACACAACCGAATTGAGTCCCGAGGTAGCGGGGGTATACAATCGAATTGAGTCCCGAGTTCACGAATGATTCTCATTTTCCTTCTTGCTTTAACAGACTTAGGACTGTCGATGTATGCATCATCCATGGAAGGTACAGGGCGTGGAAAGTAATCGGGTGTAATTATTTTTTAACAGGCGGTGGCATGCAGAAATTCAAAGGATACGCGCTTTACGAATTCAATTCTTGACAATTCGCCAAAATCACGCCGCGTCATGAGTGTTGTGACCTCAGTCTCTTTTTTTACTGAGCCTAAACGTTTTTTCGAGTTGCGGATGTCAAGGATTTTGGCGTAAGTGTCGCATTGGACCTCAAGAAGAGTGTCTACGAGGACGAAAATATTTGGGTGTGACGCGTAGAACGGACCGTTGAAATGAGAATGAAATGCTTCGCAGGCATTTGTTGTGCGCGAGGTGGCTGATGAATACGCGGCCCACTTACGAGGAGGAAACTTGGGACAACATCAAGTTGCCTACAGCAGAGGACGAAGGAAAATTAACGAATTCACCGAGCTTTTCAGACTTAGAACCGCCGACACTTCGGGACTCAATCCGGACTTTACCTTCTTTTACACCCGACTCTTTGGGACTCAATTCGGTTATCAAAAACAGGTACCCCCGCTCCCGGGACTCAATTCGGTTACGGCCCAAAAAACAGGTTCCCCGCGTTCCTCGTTTAACTTCGTTAAGGGTTCCTAAATTAAGTCGAGGCCATTGTTTTTTGAGGGTGTAACCATCGTTGCTCGAGATTAGTCTAAACATACGAGTGTCTCAGCCTAAAATGCTCCTCTAAACCTAATTCATAACTAGCTTAACACTTCAACTTGGCCTAGCTTATAGCTTAAAATTTTTCCACTTCTAAAGCGGTTCGAAGTTCAAAATTGTCCCGAATCCCTTCTTAGTGGAAGTTCGTGGCTTTAACTTTTCTCAAATTCCTTCTATATAGAATCGAATCTCGAGATTTTAAAGTTCGAGTTCATTTATGACATCACGAAGGTCAGACCCGGCCTTTTTTTGAGAATATTCTCCCCTAGAAAAAAAACTCGCGGGTTCCCTGCTAAAAGAAAAGTAAAATTCTTGAGGGATGGTGAGGGAGGAGGTAAGATGAATATTCCCCATATGAAAATCTCTCTTCCATTTTCGATTAAGGCTGTTAATGCAGCCATGCTTGAACCATCGAAAGAATTGAGCTGCGAGCTTTCGAATTATTTCAGAGTATAGCGTTCCGAATAGCATCGAAGACATGCAACACGTCGAGAAGAATAACAGCTCTATCAATAATCGCATGCTCTGTTCTTATCATGCGCTCCGAATCAGTCGGACCTATTTCCCACCAAATGACATTGTTTACTGCCATGATTCGCTCAATATTCGTGTGATTTATGGAAATCAACTTGCACGAATAAGAGAATATGAAATTCTTACAGCTGAGGAAATTTCAAAATGCTGCAGATCAAATTAAATGAATGGTACTTAGTGGTCGAACTTCATGTTTCACACTTCTCGGTGAAAATATAGCAATTGAAGTATGAAATGCAATAAATGAGAAACGTGGAGCGAGATATTTCTGATATCTCTTTAACGTCAGAAGCTTGAGTACCGGGTAGCATCCGATTATCAGTAGAAAGAGATGTTTTTCAACTAATGGTGCAATACCTTATGCTCATATAGATCACCACACGTGTGTGAAGTATAGGTGCCGCATTATCTTTGAACCACGGTCTTACGTTCGATTCCGATATCATATAATATTCTAAGAATATCTTGCGATAGACGTGTTTACCTCATCTTGAGTAAGAATGTTCATTCCCTGTTCATTCGTTCGATTCAATCGCATTCTGAACGTAGCTCGTGTATGATAGGTACTTACTTGGTTCTAGACAAAGCATCGATTCGAAACAAATTGTGAAAATCTCGAACGATGGAGATAAAACGAATGGTTAGTATGAAATTTTCGTCTAATTTCTTATATAAGTACTTAGTTGTTACAATGTTTTCGAAATAATTTTCAGCTTCAAGTAGGCATTCTGCTGCTCGCCTGTCATTGGACTCAGTCGGCGGAAGTATTGGCGATTTTTTCTTTCCCGGGTATCAGTGCCTTTTATTTCAACAAAGGAATCGTAATGAGTTTACATGAGGCCCGTCATCGTATCACCTTCCTGACACCGTTCGCGCGTATGGTCCCTTCGATGAATAATCTCACCACGGTTGAACTCGGAGCAGACTTACCAAAATTATACAACAAGTTCTCGTCGGACGAACTCGCCAATTATACGGTTTACCAACGGATGAAGTTCCTTTTTTCGTTCGAGGAAAAGTACTGCGCTGAAATCGTGAAGACGGATGTAATAAAAGTGAGTTTTGACGATTGATAGACATCTAATTTGCCTAATTAACTTCTAAGAGGCCTCGTTTATGTTTAAATTGGCCCAACAAGGGAGAGTTTGAGGAATGTTTCTTCCTGCTTCCCTCAGGTCTCAAGTCGAAATTCTTGCGACACATGAGCATAGTTGAAATATGTTTTTTCAAGTCTTCCCTAGAAGATATCTCTTTAGCTGGATGACCGACGTTCTTCCCTTTTTGACATGTTTCATGTCTCTACTCTGCCCCGACCCCAATTTGAAATTTTTATTCAAAAATGTTTCCCGTTGGCCTATTTTTCCCTTCTTCCTCTGTACTACACTACACTGCCGTACAATGTTGAATTGACGTACATGCGCAAACAATGATCGCCGAGTTAAGGTATTCCGCGCAATTTGTTACAAGTGTGTTAGTCATGAAGCTCACGCATCTTTACTATCGCAATCGAATGCATATACGTAAAATTTGTTTGCCCTATAGGCATCGTGATGTGCCGTATCTGAGAATCGAGAACTTGTAATACTATATTATTGAATTCTAAATTGAAAACTGAAATTAAAGGTGCTTCGAATTGCTTTGAGAATGGCTTTTTAGCCGAAAGCTGGCTCAGCCTATATTATTTAGTTTTCATACGGTTATAAATTCATTTCGTTAACAACTATAGTGATCTGATTTATTTTCTTCCAAACACGTTTTTCGACTCGTTTTAATACTTTTCCATGATCGTTGTTTCCACATATACGTCAATTTAGCTTTAAAACTTATGAATAGGATAAATTTCAACCTTATAGACGAGAGACTCGAAAAAATTTCGATCATTCAGCAATGAAACCAAGTTGGGGATGCAACTCAATTCATTCGCAGTACAAGAAACCTATTTTACGAAGACTTTCGATTTCGATAATCGGTTATGAGAATGATTCTGATAAATTGAACTTCGATAATATCCCCCCCCCCCCCTTTCCCTTCATATTTTGATAATTCTTTTTCTCTTCTACACATAGTTAGGTCAAAATATTGAGTCTCTCTCTTATGTTCTTAAATGTATAAGTGTATCTGCGATTGTTAAGGGAGATCGACTTGAACAATTCTGATTACTGAAGGTTATAGATCGAGAGGGAGTAGTATAATGAGGGTTAAACTTACTAAGTAGGCTAGTTAGTATACAATACTAACCCTTTTTGGGGGGTTCCACCTGCGCTTTATAGACCGCTAGTTAGTATGAGCCTCGTATACTGTGTATTAGGCCTAGTAGAATCAAGACTGAACTTACTAAACATGCTAGTCAGTACCTATAGGCCTGGTATACTGCATAAAATAGTGTAATAAAAGGTACGAGCACAAGTAATTACATTTGCTCGGTTAGAAATAATTACTTGTTATTTATCTTCGAATAAATTTCGCTTTAGTTACGTGCTTTTGCCTTTTATTACACTTGTTGCGTACGAAAAATAATGAAGACGAATACTCGAAAATATTCGAATACCTAGAATAAATGAACGCACGTGCGGTTAACCAGTTACTACGCTTAAGCAAGGAGACGTAATAACCTTACGACCTCAGCTGATTCCGAACTGCACACTTTTGCGAATTTGTGTACGATGCATACGTAAACTACGCGTGCATTCTCGGTTTTCAGATAAAAGAATAAAAATGAGGGTCCCGTTAGATAAGGTAGACCTTTAGTTGAAAGACTTAAGAATTCGGTATCCGAAGATGATGTGTAAAACTTGAAAACGAATACGTTCTTCCAAGTTACGGTCATCCATAATAGCAAAAAAAAAAAGAAATGCTCACGCGGCCGCGTAAGCAACACACGATGTTTCACCTCTACCTACAACCAAGTTGTTTGCTTAAACGTTGACTCTAGTACTCCAATTTTGAATCGTTTTCTCAATAAGATACTCACATTCTCACCATCTTTTGCCTCTCTAATTCATTCTCGATCATCTCCAATTCTCAATCATCTTTTAATGTTGGTTATTGTAAACTCACACACACCCATCTCATCCCTCTTTCATGCTCTCATTGCGATTCTGATCCTCCCGTCATTCAACATATCTTTTCCCGTCCAAATTAGTTTCACTCCCGAACTCCTGACTTATCTCTCACAATCACTTAGAAGCACTATCAGACGACTCTCCATTTGTTCTCAACATCTTAAGCACGTGTTGTGCGTTTTAAAAAATTTTTCACTGGTTACGTCATCGTAATTTATTTCTACATCATGAGTATAGTAATGCCATCAGTGTTGAGGTGACGCTTTATCTCTATGGGTTCGAGGACGACATGTTTACGGTAGGAATTCTCCTTATGATAGAGCCTTTCCAATCACTCACGGAAACTGCGGCCGCTGTTGATTAAATGATCAGCAAAAGCTAATTCCCTAAGTGTCTCTTATTCCAAGACTTTAGGTGCCTTCATCTGGCGGCTGGTCTCAGCAATATAAAAGCCTCTACAATCTTACATTCCATCTTGTGAACACCACTCCTCTCATCAACGGGTATATGGGGTCCTTCAGCCTCACAAACAACTCTTTAACAATGGAAGGGTTGTAAAAAGCTGGCCTGAAACCAAACGGGCCCGACCCAATTGGAGGAAGAACTTCCCCAAGAAAGGGAGACCGATCCAAAGCATACGACGATCAAGGATCGTGTCTCGGGGTAGGGAGGTGGTGAAATCAAGAATACTCCCAGTAAGTTTTTTCCGAACCATCACGTCAACGTCGATATTGACCCCGTTCACTCCGGCCAGGTGTTTTATTGTCAGTAATTCTTTCTTGAACGCAGACCGAATCAAAGGAATACGAGTCAATCTGTCAACTAGCCTATTAAAAGCAGCCATCTTATAAGCAACAGGGCAGAATGACGCTCCGTGGACTAAAACATTGGCCGTAGTAACTTTCCTGTATATTCCAAACTCATGGATACCGTCTTTTACAGATATTGATAAATCCAAAAAGTTAATGGAAGATACCCCTATTTCCAAAGTAAATTTTATGGAAGGGTACCAGGAATTGAGATACCTCAGAAACTCACCAAGGTGATCCGGAGGACCAGTCCACGTGCATAGAACGTCATCAACGTACCTGTGCCAACATTAAATATGTCTAAGTAAAACCTGGTTCGAGAAAAAAAATCAAGTTCAGACTTGAAAATTTTGGAGATGAGAGAGCCTGAAGGTGATCCAATAGGGATCCTTACTACATCAGGGAACTCGAAAAATTTCCCTTCAAATTTGTGATAGTTGGGCTCTATTTAGGAGATCGAAAAATTCCTGAAGCTCATTGTGAGAAATGTTGGCCTACAAGTTGCTCACCCATATGCTGGATAGTAGCAGCCTTAGGAGTTGATATTAATAACAGTGACGCGCCAGGACGAGAGGGGGAAAACCCGCAGAAACGTGTTTTAGTGGTAAATCGGTGCAGGGAAAGGAGTGCGTTTGCGGCGATACGCGTGTTCGACTCGCGTGTTCGATTACGAGTCGAACACGCGTATTGCCACAAGACGCTCTCCTCTCCCCGCAACGCTTTCCACGAAAACACGTTTATGCAAAACACGTTTATGCGCGTTTTCTCTCCTTTGTACTGATGCGTCACAATTATATTTATTGTATATCAAAAATATTCAAGTTTCCATCATATCAATTTTTTATTCTTATTTATAATTGGTTAGTGATCTTATTGATAAAAATTATTGAGACTGCCATTTGAATAATTCTTATTTAATAATTTTATTAATAAATAATTTTTAAAAAAATGATTATTAATTGGTTTACAATTAGAATATAAAGTTCTTATGATGGTTTGAATCAATCAAAGAAACTAAAATGAATAATTTTAATTAAAATGATTAATAAAAAATTTTCCAATTAAAATAAATTTGTTATTAAAAATTTGATTTAAAAAAAATATAAAATAATAATTGATTTTATTGTTATGAATAAACCAAGATTTCCAAAGTAAATTTTACCAGGAATTCAGATACACCTCAGATACTCCATTCCTGGTACCCATCCATAGAATTTACTTATAAATTTTTTATTCTTACTTATAATTGGTTACTGATTTTATTGATAGAAATTATTGAGACTGCCATTTGAATAATTCTTATTTAATAATTTTATTAATAATTAAATAAAAATATGATAAATATAATTTTAAAAAAATGATTATTAATAGGTTTACAATTAAAATATGAAGTTCTTATGATGGTTTCAATCAATCAAAGAAATTAAAATTATTAATTTTAATTAAAATGATTAATAAAAGATTTTCCAATTAAAATAAATTTGTTATTAAAAATTTGATTTAAAAAAAAATATAAAATAATAATTGATTTTATTGTTATGAATAAACCAAGATTTCCAAAGTAAATTTTACCAGGAATTCAGATACACCTCAGATACTCCATTCCTGGTACCCATCCATAGAATTTACTTATAAATTTTTTATTCTTACTTATAATTGCTTACTGATTTTATTGATAGAAATTATTGAGACTGCCATTTGAATAATTCTTATTTAATAATTTTATTAATAAATAATTTAAAAAAAAATGATTATTAATTGGTTTACAATTAAAATATAAAGTTCTTATGATGGTTTGAATCAATCAAAGAAATTAAAATTATTAATTTTAATTAAAATGATTAATAAAAAATTTTCCAATTAAAATAAATTTGTTATTGAAAATTTGATTTGAAAAAATATAAAATAATAATTGATTTTATTGTTATGAATAAACCAAGATTTTCAAAGTAAATTTTACCAGGAATTCAGATACCACAGGTACTCCATTCCTGGTACCCATCCATAAAATTTACTTATAAATTTTTTATTCTTACTTATAATTGGTTAGTGATTTTATTAATAGAAATTATTGAGACTCCCATTTGAATAATTCTTATTTAATAATTTTATTAATAATTAATTTTTGAAAATAAATTATGATGAATATAATTTTAAAAAAATGATTATTAATAGGTTTACAATTAGAATATGAAGTTCTTATGATGGTTTCAATCAATCAAAGAAATTAAAATTAATAATTTTAATTAAAATGATTAATAAAAAATTTTCCAATTAAAATAAATTTGTTATTAAAAATTTGATTAAAAAAAATATAAAATAATAATTGATTTTATTGTTATGAATAAACCAAGATTTATGGATGGGTACCAGGAATGGAGTATCTGAGGTATCTGAATTCCTGGTAAAATTTACTTTGGAAATCTTGGTTTATTCATAACAATAAAATCAATTATTATTTCATTATGTTAACCTAATTTAAATAACTCAAAAATTGTTAATAACGAATTTATTTTAATTAGAAAATTTTATATTTATATTTTAATTTATTATTATTAATAATTTCAATTTCTTTCATTATATTCATCATAATTATTTTGAAAAATTAATTATTAATAAAATCATTAAATAAAAAGTATTAAAATATATATGATAAATATAAAAATACAAAAAAGATTTGTTTTCGTATAATTTTTATTTTTAATTCATAAAGAAAACAAATAATAAATATTCGAAGTCATAAAAATAAAAATAAAATTATTTAAAAAAATATATTATACTTGTTACCTAAATATTGATAAAATGAATTATACCTAAATATTATTCAACTATAAATAAAATTATGAATTTAATTTATCCTAATTCTAAATTAAAGCCAGAAATAAGTTCAGATTCACTTACATAAAAATCAAACGGGAGTCCTAATAATTTTATTACTAAATAAAATCATTAACCAATCATAAATAAGAATAAAAAATTTATATGATGAAAACTTGAATTTTTTTAATAAATAAATATTGATATTAATTCCTAAGGCTGCTACTATCCAACATATGGTTGAGCAACGTGTAGGCTAACATTTCTCACAATTAGTTTCAAGAATTTTTCGATCTCCTAAATATTTGTTGGTCCCCCAACTATCATAAATTTGAAGGGAAATTTCTCGAGTTCCCCGTTGAAGTAGGGATCCCTATTGGATCACCTTTAGGCTCTCTCATCTCCAAAATTTTCAAGTTTGAACTTGACCTCTTTTTCTCGAACCAGGTGTTACTTACACATATTTAATATTGGCACAGGTACGTTGATGAAGTTCTATGCAAGTGGACTCGTCCTTGGTATCCTTCCATAAAATTTACATTGCAAATGGGGGTATCTTCCATTAACATTTTGGATTTATCAATATCTGTAATACGAGTAGACGGTATTCATGAGTTTGGAATAACAGGAAAGTTACTACGACCCATGCCCACGTCTTAGTCCACGGTTGTGTTCTGTTGCTCTGCTTTTAATAGCCTATTCGTATTCCTTCGAGTTAGACTGCCTTCAAGGAAGAATTACTGACAATAAAATACCTGGTCGGAGTTAATGGGGTCAATGTCGTTGATGGTTCGAAGAAAACTTAGAAGGAGCATTCTCGATTCCACCACCTCCCTCCTCCGAGATACGATCCTTGATCGTCGTATGCGTTGGATCAGTCTATCTTTCCTGGGGAAGTTCTCCCTCCAATTGGGTCTGGCCCTCCGCCCGTTTGGTTGCAGACCAGTTTTTTACAACCCTACCACTGTTGGAGGGTTGTTTGTGAAGCTGAAAGACCTTATATCCGTTGATGAGAGGAGTGGTGTTTATAAGATGGAAGGCAGGGATTGTAGAGGCTTTTATATTGGTAAGACCAGCCGCCAGATGAAGGTGAGAGTAGCTGAGCACCTGAAATCTTGGAATAAGGGACACTCGGGGGAATCAACTTTTGCTGATCATTTAAGAAACAGCGGCCACAGTTTCCGTGAGGGATCGGAAAGGCTCCTCCATAACGTGAATAATTCCCACCTCAAACGTATCGTCTTCGAACACATAGAGATAATGCATCACCTCAACACTGATGAAATTACTATACTTAACTCGTAGATTCCGGAAGATGGCCTGATTGAAATTGTTTATTATTCACGCCGCGACTTCTCGTTTGGCCAATCTTAATATCTTGTTTCTCACCTCCCTCTTGTCAGATGCTTTCATTTCAGTCCCGAAGATGGTTTTGTAACCAAAAGCGCTTGACGTTTTAATTTTTCCGCGGTTTGCATCGTTTACTCTCCCTTCTCAGTATTATTTTCTTTTTCGCTATGATGTGTAACTTTATTCACAATCACGAGATATTGGTGCGAAGGGATGCAAAAACGTGAATACAAGTTGGTTTTACCACTATCGCTGGTAGTCAGACAAAGACTTCAAAAAAGAGAGCGCACGACTTCTTGATACGGTAGAACCTATGGTCATAAAAACAGCTCTTCGAGCACATTCGATTGAGTTATCTTTGGCTATTGATGGGAACTAGCGGTCCCTGTCTGATATTATATCTTCAGAGAAGATAAGTACGGCCGTAGCCCTCGCGAAAAGATAGGCCGATTGCCTCAAACGCAGTTACCAAGCTGACGTACACACTTACGGAATGGAAAGGAGGGACTGTGCATCACGCACAGCCGTACTTGATCTTTTAGGACGATAACTCAAGAATCCTGTGGACGGTTGAGTGCACCTGCAAAGGGAGAGACGCCGCCCTGGCAGTGGCAAGTATTGATGATCTTAGTACAGGAATCTCCCTAAAATTGGTGAACTGAGAACCCGTGAGTCTCTTAGGCGAGTTCATTGGGCCGAAGCCCGCATAGGTGTTCATTTAGAGAGGATCTGAATTCGGGACGTAACACACTATTTCATCCTATGGCACGTAGTTTGGAAGAATCCATTGATTAATATTAGGCCTAGTATAATGAGAGCTAAACTTACTAAGCATGCCAGAAGCAGGAAGGTGAAAACTTTTCCAAGTCCCTGAAGTAGGTCAAAGTCATTGAGGGCGTCATCGCGTGACCCAGATTTCAGACTGACCCCCAGCCCAAGGACATATACACGCCAAAAGTTGAGAACCCAAATCTGATTTCGTCCTATAATTGTGAGGAAGAATACAAAGACCTCAATGAGGCTCTTGTATGATACACCAAAGCCTAAGATCAAGTACAGAAAGCTTAGATATGATGTCATGGTAAATTTTAACAGGGGACCTGTTTTATCATTTTTTGGAAAAAACGTCCGCCAACTCGAAAATTTTCTGAGTCCCCTCCTATCATAATTATATGACTTGGAAGTGGGACCTGTGACGTCACAGTTCGATGACATCATAGATTAGCTTTGTGACGTCGCAATGTTCATTTTTTTCAATCCCGTGTGCCCCATGAAAAAGCTTCCCTGCCACCTCTCGTTTAGCTCCTTTGAAGAACGCGTGATCCCTATCGTATATAGCTTGGAGGGTGTGCCTCGTGACGTCATCAACCTTAGACCGCTCGCGCCTGCCCTCGCAGATGAAAATTTCCTGAAGTACTCCCCAACAAAAGGGATTGTGGGTTCCCCGCTAAAAAAACATGGAAGAGGTTCCCTCTTAATACAATTAAATGAGCTACTCATATGTTTACTGAACAAAATGAGATGTCTCAGGGTGATTTCATCTCTTGCTAGGTAGTATTTATTGATTCTTTCGTCCTCTTCTTGTATCGTATCCAGGTCTCAGTCGCAAGGGAAAGTAAGTTGAGGTATTGCTCGATATCTTGGAAAAAAACAAATGATCACGACATCTTTTTGCACATCAGTAATAAGATCTAGATACTTTTCATTTTTTTTTTTTTTTTTTTTGTACTGTAGGAGGCGTTGGCGTTCCAAAGAAAATTCGATATCATGTTAACCCAAGCGATGTTCATACCGCAATGCCAATTGAAAATCGCTGAAATACTCAACATCCCGGTAATCGGCACAATCGCTTTTCGGAAGGAAATGCCTATGTTGAAGACAGGCAGTCCTCTCGCCCCTGCTGTTCATTCACACGTTTTATCAGAACTCGGCGAGCGAATGACGTTCCCGGAACGTTGCTTGAACGCTTGGTACTACATTTGGTCAATGTATTTCGACGCGAGTGTCATCCGACCTAAGGCGAGAGAATTTTGTCGGACATACTTCCCGAAATCACCAGCTTTACCGAAGATTTCAGCGGAGCTGTACTTTATCGATAGTCACTCGTCGATATTGCCCAGAGCTTTGACACCGAACGTGATTGAAGTAGCTGGTATCCACATCAGGCCGGCAAAACCCTTGAATGAGGTAAGATAATATTATGTGCTTTACCCGCATCGATGACTAATCCTTCATTACTTTATGTTTAGCGAATGGAAAACTTTATCGACGAGGCCGAACATGGGGTGATTTTATTCACGTTGAGCTCGTTGGTTCGACCGAGCGAAATGCCTTCCAACATTACGTCCGTGTTTGTTGAGGTATTTTCGAGCATACCGCAAAGAGTGATATGGAAGTACGATGGAATCTTGGAAAATCTTAGCGATAACGTCATGTTGGCTGACTGGGTGCCGCAAAGAGATATCCTCGGTAAGATGTCATCTAAAAACTTGATAAGAAATATACCAAAGACAGGATGTAAAATGCGAACAAACATTTCAGAGCATGAAAATGTTATCGCTTTCATCAGCCACTGTGGTCTGTCCAGCATGTTGGAGGCTATTCACACAGCAACACCGGTGGTCGCTATTCCTCTCTTCACTGATCAGCCGTCAAATGCTCAGTTATTAGAGAGTTTAGGAGTCGCTATTCGAGTACCAACGTTCAGACTCACGAAAAAACGCCTTTTGGAGGCCGTGAACAATATTACCAACGGTTCAAGGTAACTCACATGAAATTGTTTGCTCATGAAGTCACCAAACTTGGAAGAATTTTCATCCGGAAATGGAAGTTGACTGAACTGAGGAGGGAGGAAGAGTATCGACCCCAGGTCAAAGGGGGAAAGTTGAATTACTTATTCAAGAAATATGAAGTTCCCGATCGAAAGCAAATTTCAACTCAAGGGTAGAGAGAAAAGTTAACATTTTGGAAAAGTCTCGACCTAAGCTTGGTGAGAGGGGAAAGACTTGGAAAAATTTCGAATCATTTGCTGTGTAGAGAAAAATGAGTTGTGAATATTCCGAAGCAAGAGCATAGAGAGAGAGAGAGAGAGAGAGAGAGAGAGAGAGGGTTACTAGGCCTTAACCGGCTTTAAAAAATATAGAGTCAATCAGAGAAAGAAGACTTGGAAAATCAGAATTCAGGAACAGTTTGAGGGACTCGACAATTGAGTAACAAAGAAGGATATCGACCCCCAGCTAAAAGGGAGAAGTAAACTACTTATTCAATAGACATGAAGTTCTGAGATGAGAGCTATATACAGGAAGAAGACTTGGAGAAAATCTCAACTCGAGAGAAGAGGGCAAAATTGTTCATTCTGAGAGGAGGGAGGGGAAAATAAGAAAAATCTCGACTCGAGTTTAGAGCGAGGAGTTGGCTGACTCTTTTCTGAGGCTTATAAAATTTTGAATTTCGTGTGTACAGGGAAGGTGATCCAAGGGGGAGGGTGGGTGAGAGGCGTCGGAAAATAGGGGTCACTCTTGACTAAGAAATTATCCCGCGCAAGCGATAAAAATAGACTGATCAACATTCCCAACTTATTTTTCTAGCTACCGTGAGAACATGCAGACGCTATCGGAAAAGTTCAGAAGACGTATACGTTCACCTGGGCAAACGGTTGTATTTTGGACCGAGTATGTCTTGAAACATAAAGGAGCCACTTACTTGCGTGCAGCAACAATGGATATGCCTCTTTACCAATATTTACTGCTAGATATGATAGCGGTTGTTGGCAGCGCTCTGTGGTGGATTTCTCTCATGCTTTATTATCTTTTGAAGCCAATTTTCAAAAATTTAATGCGCTTGATGATATGCCGCATTCCTTAGATTGGGATCATTTCAGCTATTTACCTTGTTATAGGGTAAAAAGCGTACTATTTATTATCTTTTAAAGCCAATTTTCAAAAGTTTAATGCGCTTGCTGATATGCAGCATTCCTTAGATTAGGATTATTTCAGCTATTTACCTGGTTATAGGGTAAAAAGCGTACTATTTATTATCTTTTAAAGCCAATTTTCAAAAATTTAATGCGCTTGATGATATGCCGCATTCCTTAGATTAGGATTATTTCAGCTATTTACCTGGTTATCGGGTAAAAAGCGTACTATAGTCTACGTGACGATGTTTTTAAAATACTCGTAGTATGAGTTTTATTTTTAAGAGAATAAAGTATATTTTCAGTAGCAAAACTCGAACGTCATTTGCACAGCCATACTCATGCGCAAATTGTAGCTCGAAGGTCCGAGTTTTTCTAAAATTTCCTGAAGGAAGTCAGAAAGAGTCACTTCTCCGAATTTTGGACTACAATCTCTCATAAAATACAGTCCACCCTGATGTATGTAACGCGTTGAATCAACAAGTTTTTACCAACGGCCTGATCAATTTTTTTGAAATTGAAAAATTACCGAGTTCAGATAGTCTACCTTGAGATTCCAAAGTGAATAATAAAGAAATCAAGAGAACCTGAAGAAAAATGAAGAAAAAAATATTTAGCATTGAATCAAAAATGTCATGTGAACAGCAGGATGAATTTTTTTAAAATTGAAGTATTATCAAGTCCAGACAGTCTTCTTTGAGATTCCAACGTAAGTAATAGAGAAATAAAGAAAACATTTTTAACAATGAAGAATAATAATTTAGAAACAAAATTGGCACTAAATCCACAATTTCATGAAAACAACTGAATCAATTTTTTTAAAATTGGAGAATTACCAAGTTCAAATAGTCTTCCTTGAGATTCCCGAGTGAATAATAAAGAAATCAAGAGAACCCTTCTGAACAATGAAGAACAAAAATTTTTAAAAATTGGCATTAAACCAGCAATTATATGAGAGCAGCCGGATCAATTTTTATTTTTAAATTGGAAAATTACCAATTTCAGATAGTCTTCTTTGAGATTCCAAAGTGAATAATACAGAAATAAAGAAAACCCTTTTAAGAAGGAAGAATATTGATTTTAAAAAATTGGCATTGAATCAACAATTTTTTGAGAACGACACAATCAATTTCTTTCGAACTGAAAAATTACCAAATTAAGATAGTTTTCTTTGAGATTCCAAGTTAATAATAAAGAAATCGAGAGAGCGTTTGTAAACAATTTTATTGATAATAGGTACATAATGACAAAAAAAATAAAATTTTGACTCTGAATCAATAATTTCTCGAGAACGACTAGATCAATTTTTTTAAAATTAAAAAATTCATTACCAAGTTCAGGTAGTCTTCTTTGAGATTCCGAAGTTAATAATAAAGAAATCAAGAACCCTGTATAACAATCGAGAATAATGATGGGAAAAAGAAAAATTGATATTGAATTAACAATTTCTTGACTACGGCACAATCAATTGTTTGAATTTGAAAAATTACCAGGTTCAGATAGACTTCCTTGAGATTCCAAAGTGAATAATAAAGAAATCAAATGTACCCTTTTTAACGATGAAATGAAGAAGAAGAAGAAGAAGAAGAATAAAAAATCTACAATTTTATGAAAACAGCAAGATCAATTTTTTGTAAATTGAAGTATTGCCAAGTTCAGATAGTCATCATTGAGATTCCAAAGTGAATAATACAGAAATAAAGAAAACTCTTTTAAGAATGAGGAATGATAATTTTGAAAAAAATTGGCATTGAATCAACAATTTCATGAGAACAGCGGGATAATTTTTTTTTTAATTAAAGAATTACCGAGTTCAGATAGTCTTTGTTGAGATTTTAAAGTGAATAATAAAAAAAAATGGAGAATAATTTTTTTTCTTATAAAAAAGAGAAAATATTGACATTGAATAAAACGGCACGATCAACTTTTATAAAATTGAAAAATTACAAAGTTCAGACAGTCTTCATTAAGATTCCAAGGTGAAAGATAGAGAAATCAAGAACCCTTTTTAACAATGGAGAATAACAGTTTTCTCTTTATGAAAAGAAATAAAATTTTGACATTGAATCAACAATTTCTTGAGAACAACAAGATCAATTTCTTTAAAATAGAAAAATTACCAAGTTCAGTTAGTCTTCTTTGAGTTTCCAAGGTTTGGTATAGTTTCTGGCATCTTGCAGCCACAAATTTTGCGTATATACCTACCTGAAAAAATTTTTTGACATTGAATCAACAATTTCTTGAGAACGCCATGATCAATTTCTTTCACCTTGAAAATTATCCCAGTTCAGCTAGTCTTCTTTGAGAAAACAAAGTGAATAATAAAGAAATCAAGAACCCTTTTTAACAATGGAGAATAACATTGAAAAAAAAAATTTTACATTGAATCAACGATTTCTTGAGAACGATACGATTAATTTTTTTAAAACTAAAAAATCACCAAGTTCACATAGTCTTCTTTGAAATTCCGAAGTGAATAATACAGAAATAAGGAAAACCCTGTTAACAACAAGAAATAATGATTTTAAAAAAGAATTGGCATTGAATCAACAATTTCCAGAGGCGTAGCATCAAAGGTGGACGATAGTGGGCAATGTCCCTTCCAGCGTTGTGATTCTGCCTTCCCTAAACAAATTCCCCATGACTAAAAAAAAAAAGAAGAAAACAAAAAAACAAACCATGAAAATTAAAAAATTTGAGGTACCTCCCCCTCAAAATTTCATATGCTCCCCCCCCCAAAAAAAAAAAAAAAAAAAACATTCTGGCTACGCCTCTAACAATTTCATGAGAAAGGTAGTATCAATTTTTTTAAAAGTAAAAAATTACAATGTTCAGATAGTCTTCTTTGAAATTCTAAAGGGAATGACAGAAAAATCAAAAACCCTTTTCAACAATATAAAAAAAAAAAATTGATAAAAAAAAAAATTTTGACACTGAATTAATAATTTGTGACCCTGTCTACAGAAACCCGGCTTAGTGTTCAATTACAATCAGGAGAAGAGGAATCTTTCTTCCTCTGTAGAAGGTCCTTTTCTTCTGATCGATATTCAACGCTGAGCCGGGTTTCTGTAAACGGGGTCACATTTATTGAGAATGCCGCAATCAATTTTTTTTAAATTAAAAATTATTAAGTTCAGATAGTCTTCTTTGAGATTCTGAAGAGAATGATAGAAAAATCAGAAACCCTTTTTAACAATCAAAAAAAAAAAAAAAAAAAAATTTAATAAAAAAAGAAAATTTTGACACTGAATTACTAATCTCTTGAGAATGCCACAATTAATTTCTTTGAAATTGAGAAATTACCATGTTCTGATAGTCTCCTTTGAGATTCCAAAGTGAATGATAAAGAAATCAAGAACTCTTCTTAACAATAAAGAAATTTTTTCTTAATAAATATAAAAAAGAAAATTTTGATATGGAATCAACAATTTATTGAAAATTGAAAACGATACAAGAATTTTTTTTAAATTGAAAAATCACCAAATTTAGATAGTCTTCTTCAAGATTCCAAAGTGAATGAAAAAGGAATAGAGAACCCTGTTTAACAATGGAGAATAATTTTTTTTAATTATTTTATAAGAAAAAAAAAAATTTTTACATTTTGAATCAACAACGTCTTGAGAACGACGCAATCAATTTCTTCAAAATTGAAAAAATACCAAGTTCGATTTAAAAAAACGTTAGATAGCTCCTGAGTCTCGCGGCCACTTTTGCACATATTTCTAAAACAAATTTTTGAAATTGAATCAACAATTTCATGAAAACGGCACGACCAATTTTTTTGGAATTGAAAAATCACCAAGTTCAGATAGCCTTCTTTGAGATTCTAAAGGGAATGATAGAAAAATCAGAAACCCTTTTTAACAATAAAAAAAAAGGAAAATTTTTAATAAAAAAAGAAAATTTTGACACTAAATCAATAATTTCTTGAGAATGCCACAATCAATTTTTTTAAAATTAGAAATTACCAAGTTCAGATAGTCTTCTTTGAGATTCTGAAGGGAAGAATAGAAAAATCAGAAACCCTTTTTAACAATAAAAAAAAAATTTAATAAAAAAAGAAAATTTTGACACTGAATCAATAATTTCTTGAGAATGCCACAATTAATTTCTTTGAAATTGAGAAATTACCATGTTCTAATAGTCCCCTTTGAGATTCCAAAGTGAATGATAAAGAAATCAAGATTTCTTTTTAACAATATAGAAATTTTGTCTAAATAAATATAAAAAAGAAAATTTTGATATGGAATCAACAATTTATTCATTCTCAAGAAATTATTGATTCAGTGTCAAAATTTTCTTTTTTTATTATATATATTTTTTTTTTATTGTTAAAAAGGGTTTCTGATTTTTCTATCATTCCCTTCAGAATCTCAAAGAAGACTATCTGAACTTGGTAATTTCTAATTTTAAAAAAATTGATTGTGACATTCTCAAGAAATTATTAATTCAGTGTCAAAATTTTCTTCTTTTATTAAAATTTTTTTTAACCAACCCTGTGTCGCCTTTATTGTACGGGCTGCCTAAGGTTCATAAGAAGAACACTCCGATGCGGCCGGTCGTTTCCTTTGTGTCTTCCCCACGTACATCTTGGCAACATTTTTGGACCGTTAGTTTAAATCTAGAGTAGAGTCACCCTACTCTATGAAGAATTCGGTCTCTCTGGCTGATAAGCTTAAAGATGACATTCTTCCGCCTGATTCTACCTTATGCTCTTTTGACGTAATCGGCTTATTTCCGAGTATCCCCAGAGCTACTGCCATGCAGCATATGGGAGACCTCATGGTCCAATCTAATATCTGTCACGAAGAACTGGCAGAATTTTTCAATTTACTCAATATTTGTTGGTCACCCAATTTTTCCAAATTTGAAGGGAAATTTTTCGAATTTCCTGAGGAGGTAGATATCCCTATTGGCTCTCCTCTGGGTTCCCTCATTTCGGAGGTTTTCATGTCTAAATTTGAGCTCGATCTTTTTTCCTCTGATCAGGGGCTTTTGGGTCATATACATTATTGGCACAGGTATGTTGATGATGTGTTGTGCATGTGGACCGGTCACCAAGATCTCCTTTCGGAGTTTCTTAGGTATCTCAATAGTTTGTACCCTTCCATCAAATTCACGTTGGAAGTAGGCGGTTCATCTATAAATTTTTTGGACCTTACTATCTCTAATAGAGAAGGTGTCCATGAATTCGCCATAAATAGAAAAGATACCTCGACCGATATTACCGTCCACGGAAGATCTTTTTGCCCTGTTGCCCACAAAATTGCCGGTTTCAATAGTTATATCGACCGGTTGACTAGTATTCCATTGGGTCACCTCGCTTTTCAACAGGAGCTTTTGACTATAAAGCACTTGGCCAGAGTGAATGAGGTCAGCTTAGATATTGACTGGATGGTCCATAGAAAATTGACTCGGAAAAGCCCTGATTCCACTACCTCCCTCCCCCGCAATCCGGCGTCAAATAGTAGAAAACTTTAGATTAGGCTCCCCTTTTTGGGAAAATTCTCTTCCCAGTTAGGTCGTGTCCTCCGCCTATTTAGGTTTCACCCAGTGTATTACAATCTTAACACTGTAAAAAGTCTGTTCGTTAAGCTGAAGGACCCCATCCCACTGTTCGAAAGAAGTGGGGTTTACAAAATGGAGTGTAATGACTGTAATGGAATCTACATAGGCGAGACTGGACGTCAGCTCAAAATTAGAATAGATGAGCATAGGAAGGCGTGGGAAAAGAAGAAATTGGGTGATTGGCATTTGCGGACCATCTTATTACCACTGGCCACAGTTTCAAAGAGGGATCCGAGTCCCTCCTCCATAGAGAGTCCTCGGTTTTCAAACGTACCGCGTTAGAACATATTGAAATTATTCGCCATCTGAATAACGACAACCTAAATGTGCTCAACAGGTACATACCTGATGAGGGGTTGATTGAACTAGTTTATGAGTATGATTCACATTGTGATGACTCGGTAGTTCAGTCATGATTTCCTCGGTAGTATTTGTTGCCGGCCGGTATTGGTTCAGTTGCTTTCATGTCACCCGTTGACAATGGTTCTTTAATCGAAAGCGCTCCGGTGTATTTTGTAGTTCTGTGGCTTTAATTAAATTACTCCGTCTGTTTTACTCCTTTGAGTATGTCGTCGTCTGATGTCTTTGGTCATAATTTGGAGAACCGAATCAATTCTAGGTATGGGGTCCTTCAGTCTCACAAACAACCTCTTGACTGTGGTAGGGTTGTAAAACGTGGGTCTGAAGCCAAACGGGCGGAGGGGCCGACCCAATTGGAGGGAGAACTTCCCCAAGAAAGGGAGACTGATCCAACGCAAACCGCGATCAAGGATCGTGTCTCGGGAGAGGGAGGTGGTGGGATCAAGAAGGCTCCTCGTAACTTTCCTCCGAACCATCACGTCAACATCGACATTGACCCCATTCACTCTGGCCAGGTGTTTCATTGTGAGTAACTCTTTCTTTGTTTTTTCTTTCGAGTATTCGTTTTTCGCGTTTATTATGGATAGCCGTAACCTTGAGGAACGTATTCGTTTAATGAAGAGGACCAATTGACGATGGTCGTACAACTACCTTCCTTGAAATGTCGAAAAAGGAATTTAAAAGTATGAAATTAGAACTCTCTAGAAACTTGTTGGTTAAGAAACGCGAAGTACGTATTCTTGATTGTATACTTTTCGATTCGAAATGCTTTTAAATAATTTATCTATATAAAAACGTAAGCGATAAAATATGCGACACGTTGACGTAGTGCAAAATTGTGACGAGTTCGTCGCAGATAAGTTGTGTAAACGGCACCCTCTCCGAGCGGCTGGAAAAGGCTCTCCTACAATTTTGACGCTTAGGTGATGGAGTGTTGTTGGAAAACCATCATTCGTTATTAACCAACATGTCACCCTGATTAATGGTTAATCGTGTTTCATCCGTTCACTTCGGCACGGTTCCCCTCGTTTTCCATTCGCGCTCGCTCCTCTTGCTCGGCTGAAAAACCACTCTTTATAACTGGAAACATCCATCTTTGCTACCTGATATCATCAATTATACGGCGCGTTTCATCGTCCGAACGCTCTTTTGTCATTTGTAAGTATATACTATATCCTTCTGACAAGATAATGCGATTACCACGCTGGAAAATTTATTAAAATAAGTTAACGCCGAAAAGATTGCCGCTTTTGTATTAATGAAAATGTTAGCATTTTTCATTTTCTTCCCTTTTTTTCACGTTCGGTTTTTTTTTCAATTCACTGCGTTTCGCTGCAATTTTTTTTTTTTTTTTTACATTTTCGAAGGCTTTATTGTTGTTCTTCATCATCGTGAAGAAAGAAGATGAATGCTGTTTTCGTGACGAGAGATTTTCTCTTTTTTTTGGCGCTCGTTCATTTTCTGACGAAACGAAAAAATGTTTTGATTTGCCACTCGGCATTCTTCATTGTTTCCGTCTGTTTACTAACGCGTATTCAGGTTGACTGCTTATATTTATAAAAGGCATTTAAGAAAAAAAACATGTCGGTTGTCGGTTGCAAGTGAACTGCTGCTCATGACACGACAGGAAAAAAAAAAAATGTCATTTCCTTCACTTTGAGTCGGTATTTGTTCTGGTAAATGATTCGAGTGTTGTCAAGAGTACGTACGTGGAGAAAATACTCAATATTTCATGACAAGACCTTTCATATTTTGCCTCATACTAACAAACGACGAGTGAATTCTTTGAAACACGAATTTGAGACGCGCCGCTTTCTTTCCTAATAGAGCCCCTGTCATCTGATCACCCGTCTTTGGCTTAACCAAACCCAACCGTACGCTCATGAAAATTGTACAACATTTATGGAAGAGCTGATAGTAACATGATATTACGCTTTGATTTTGGTTAGTCTCTCCTCCAAAAGGATTTGAACCAAATATCATACCATGATATTTCCTTTCATCTTCCTCATTTTCAGAGATTTTAGGTGACCCTTAACGGTGTTCAACGAGGAGTGCAGGGAACCTGAGTTCTATGGGTTGAAAGGTGCGCATTAGGATAGCCCCTTTAAGTAAGTAGACATGCAATCCTTTGTACACCGATTGACTTAGCCCCTTCAATAAGCCAGATATGTAATGCTTCAAACACCATAAGTTCCCCTCCTATCATATGTTATGGGCCGCGAGTCCAAATTCCTTCAAGTCCACCTCCTATTGTACATAGCCTGAGGATCAAACTTTTTGTGAATCGGTCTCCTTTCATACAGTTTCCAAGAGTCAAAATTTTAGCAGGGAATCTGTTCCAACATTTTTTTATGAGAAATTCGCCGTGCGCCGTCCAACAAAAAACTTGAAAAAATTTCGTCTGATAGAACAGGACTTAGAAAGACTCACGGGTTCTTTAACGAAAATAAACAAGGGGTGGCAGTAACCTTTTCATTTCTCTCACGTAATTCTCGTTTGTTTCTCCGCAACTTTTTTTAGTTTTGCCTGATGATGAGCTGCACCCAGTTCGAAACCGGTCGCTCTTACTTACCTATTTATTATCATAATAATGTGGATTTTTGTGAATTTTTGACTACATTTTTCGACTATTTTGTTTATTTTTAATTTATAAATTTTATATACAGTAGACGCCGCTTATTGTGACCCCGGTTAGTGTTATCAATCGGCTTATGTGATCAAATTTGCTTGGTCCCGATCTCCCGTATCTAAACGTACAGTAAAACTATCGCTTTATGTAATCGACACGTCGGTTAATGTTATCAAAAAACATCCCATTTTAGGCCTATTTTGTTCAATTTTCTGCAAAAATATGCACTCACAATACAGTTCAGCACTGCTTTCTCTTGTTGCATACGTTCTTGTCAGTCTTATCGCCGTTTTCATGAAGTATGATTGTTTGAAAAGTGTTCTGATGGCTTCAAGCTCGTGTAATAAACCTGTTAGTAAAAGAAGTGATTTGAGTATGAAAGATAAAATCGAAATCTTTCAAAAGTACGACGCGTTTGGCAAAATTAGTCAGCAAATTGCTGCTTCAAAACTGCAAATTTAAAAAAAAAAAAATCCCCCTTCGGTTTGTGTTATCATTTGGATAATGTTATCATTTCTAGACGGTCCCGATGCGATCACAATAAGCGGCCTCTACTGTATTTTGGTTTCATTTTAACCCATCTTGTGGTTTATCGTTTTTTAAAAATACTGCTTTTCGTTGGTTTTTCGATTTTAAATTTTAAATTTTCATTCCTCTAAATCTACCAATATTGTTCAGTTATGAAGACACAATTGGTCAAGGACATTCCAGGCCTATCCATTAATTGGAGAGAAAAGTACCGCCTCAGGACTGCCATGGGTGAACAAGCTTGGACCAAGGGCACTGTCCAGCTATTTATCAAGATTTCCTCAATGATAATAACTGGAAAATTCATCCTTGCTGATATTGAGGATGAATGTATTCTGGGCGTGGATTTAATGCGAAAGTACGGGTTGATTATTGATCTGAAGCATGACCTCTTAAGAGGTCCCTGTGGAGATATGCCGCTTTATGAGTTGGAAGCCAAGGATCTTCTCCTCCAGACCAAAGTTGAAGATAGCTCGAGAGTTAAAATTTTTCTAAGTCCCTCTCCTATCATATATGACTTGAGAGTCGAAATTTTTCCAAGTTTTTTGCTAGACGGCGCACGGCAAATTTCTCAAAAAGCCCCCCATAAAACAGGTTCCCTGTTAAAATTTCAACTCTCGAGTTATCATATACTGTATAGCTGGAAATTCGAGAAAAATTTAGACTCCCAAACTATATTATACTAAGCTTATAGTAGGTCTAGACCTTTTTTATACTAGCTTCATCTAGGTCTAGGCTTCCTTGAATTTTCAATACCAAATCCCATTTGACTCATAAAACAGGTTCCCTCCTGACTCAAGTACAACGTCCTATCATTTTCAAAGTCCTAAATTTATTTTACATCAATCTTGCGCTGTTCCCGAAAGTTTTTCGACTATCTTACACGGTCGCAGTCACATTCTTACACAAATAAAAAAATATGACGCAAAATAAATAGTCTGTATCCGAGTTATACAGCGTTCCGAAGCAGCCTTTTGAAGATGGGAAGCGCCTTTAATGCTCAGGGAATGTCAAAAAAGGAGTATTATTTCGGGGCAGTTGATGATCAAAAGAATACCAGAGGAAAGGTACTGAAATTTAGGACTTTTAATGATCTTGATCAGTGGTCACAGTAGAATGCTCGGAAAAGAGTTCAAAGCTTAAGGGAATTCACCAGAATATTCCCCTCAAAACAAAGGATACTTGTTTCCATGTTAAAAACTCAATAAAGTTTTCCGCGATACCAGTCATAAGCAAGATCGTATTTTGAGATCAATTTTATTGAAATTTCTCGAATTCTTCGATTTTAAAAAAAGTACATGAGTGCGACTGTGTTATTTTTGATGTCAACATTATAAATAATCTATGTTATGAACACCACAAAATATTTTGTACAGCACAAAAACAAAATTACAAAGTAATATAAATAATATAAGAAAGAAATTACAAAATTAGAACGATAAATTAGTGCTTTTGGTGATGCAAAACAATATGATATGGGAGAAAAAAATTCGATGAGAAAGAAAGTCAAAAAAATTATTTCTTCACAAATAAAATTAACATTGAATAATTCCTTATTCCCTCACAACAGTCATTCATATCACAACGTTGAAAAACAATATCTAGTAAAATGCTATCTTCCTTATCAATACGATGATTACCAAAAATTATTTTTCATTATGTAGGAAAAATTATGTGGTCCTGTGGAACGCAATTGACCTAATTGCGACGAGGATAATACTTATAAAGCCAATATAAAGGATATCAAAATTCTTCAGTCGTTCCTCAGATCGATAAGAAAATAAAAATGAAAAAAATGAGAAAAAAAAAAACAGATGATCGAATAATTAAGTAGTTTATCATTAACAGTATTAGGAACTGAAAAAAAATCATTATGTTCATTTACATTCCAGTGTTCTCAGGAATATCGTGGTAACATCGATTATTATGGTCGAGATTATTAAGAACTGAAAGTTTGAGTGGTACAATTGAGATAATCTTTCCTCTCCATAGGCGGACTTAATACTACGTTAGGCAAAGACATGACTTCCGTCTCGTAACACATAGACGGATGGTAACATAAGTAGTACACCAACATCATCACTAAACCGAGGGTAAATACACTGAAAACACTCGTTGGCAATAAGAAGAACCACCAAGCTGTAACATTCGGCGATTTCAGAATCCATAGGAAAATCGAACAACAGTTTTCCAGAAAACAGATCGAATAATAGAAAACATATTTGTAGCGAGTTGGTTTATCGTTGACGGCGACGTATGAGAAAATATAAACTAGTCCCATGACAGCGCAGAAAAGCACCTCTTTGAATTTATTTATCCTGCTTTCCGGATTGGTGGGCGAAAAACAAAACCACGTTTGTTCGAAAACTGAAAGCCACATCGTCATAACGAACCAATGAATTACGCAAACTGCGAGTGTTCCTTGTAGGTACACCGAGGCTGCTTCGCTAATAGCCAAAATTCTGGATGCTGAAACATATAAAATAAAAATATGAAATTTGAAAAAATTGATAAATTAATAAAACGCGAGAAATCTGTTCGTAAAGAAATAATGTAAGCTTCCTATTCGATATTTTTCATACTTCAAGATTAATATTCAAACGATATCAGATCTGACACACGTTAATTTCATTTTTTCTTTATCTGCACGACGAAAATAATCGATTTCTGAACGATTTTCAACACTAAATTTGGTCTAGCTTTATTTTTTATACTTTATTCTGATTAACAAACGAAGAAATCAAAACCAGAAAATTGAGAAACCATTGAAGAACGATGAAGAATTCGTAAAATTTCTTCCTTTCTGATAACAAATAGGGATTTTATTTCAAGGACAAAATATTGAATATTTCAAGAAAGTCCAAATTCAGTATAAACTTTCAAGTAATGTCCCTTCCCCTTTACGAGTAATACGAGTAACATCTTCAAAAATCATTGAAAAGTATAAGACTATAACAGAAAAGGTAGAAAGAAACCTGAAAACACGAATAACATAAGACAGAATAGGCCAGGTCTTGAGTAGTTACGGGTCATCGAGTACTTTCAAATGTCGATTGTCGCTAGCAGTTAACAGATTGAATTGATTCGATCCTCTAGGTTACGGCCTGACATAATTAAAACAACAAATACTCCAGAATGAGTAAATGAAAGAAGAAAGATGCAAAAGCCGTATTTGTTGTTCTAGTTTACAGATTCGGAATACGAAGGAGGAAGTGGAGAATGAGAGTAATAATACTTTACTGGAATTGTAGTTTCTCTGAACATCGTTTACATTCATGGTACTACGAGTAAAAGCGTATAGGTAGCAATCTTATTCTTCACATATTTTGTTCATCAACTTCCACCGCGGTAGAGAAACCATCATTTGACTTACTCATGACAAGGAATATCCAAGAAAACTGTACGAATGTAGCGATCCACTTCAACTTCATCTTTTCTTTCTGCGCAAATCGAATTGATCTATGGTACATGGCAAATGTCCACGATGTGCTCATAAAAGACGTCAAAAGAGACGCATACAAGTAAACTGTATAGTAGAAAAAAAAAAAACTTCAAGTTTCAACAGAATTCCGCTCAAAATCTAGGATTCATCGCATCGTGAGATATACCTTGCAACGTAGGCGGTATATTTGCCCCTCCCGGCGTGAGCAAAATCGTTATCTGAAGCACCTGTTGCGGAGCAGATTCCAAAAAACACTCTAAAATACGTAACAAAGCTAGATTTGAATCTTCTTTCAACAAAAAGGACGAATGTTTTCTGTATTCTACCGATGTGATTCCACTTCGCCTCAAAATAAGAGCATGTCCCAACGCTTCTAGATACCTATTACATAGAAAAAACAACAAGATTTAGGCTACGCGTCGTTACCGAACGAATACTAATTAATTTTGTTCCGAGCATCACCTGATTACAGGAGAAATCTGTAAGACCATCGCTAGGCATCGAGGGATCCATTTGGAATACGAAACACGCTCTGAATCACGTACGTACCTTAAATCGTGAAACAAAAGTTAGAGAAATACTCGAAAAAGGATTACAACGTAACTAAGCTCTAAACTCACATTTGTATGCTGAACAATGTTGAGATCAAACAAGGCATCATAACAAAGAGAAGAGTGAATATAAAATAAGAGTATTCCTCGTGTACGTAATATTGATATGCTAGATACGTATCAGTGCCCACATCTAGAATATGCAGAATTGGCGACAAACACAAACTACATAAATAGATCCTGCTAATTTTTAGACGCTCGTCTTCGGCAGATATCGAACTACAGTTCACGGTGCTGTTCATATAAGTAGTGTGCGAGACATTTGTATCATCTAGTTTTTCTTCGGATTTGATCAGTTCCTCGATCTCTGGCGCAGATGAAGCCACGCTGATTCTTTCTTCGGCATCCATTGACAAAATTTTGATCATAAGTCATAGATGAGTATTTCCACTAATGAATCAAGAATAATAGTATGAAGAAGATGATACGATTTCATGACTGAAAGAAGAGCAAAGAGCAAATTTAAAAAAATAGATCAAGGTACGCATAGTACAAAGCCGCAAATTTGAATTGTAAATTCAAAAATTAATTCGTGATAATACGGCCGTGTGATAACGGAAGAAAAGAATCAGATCAGAACTATCGAAATTCGAAAACGAAAGCGATTTTGTATTTTTATTCTGTAGTATCGATACTATTGCTTCACGCAGTGTAGATCGTCATTCACAGTTTAGATACTCGTACCATATGTTCCAAAGATCCAGTTTTCTTGATCGTTAATTTCGATACACAACGTCAACAATATTCAACTTTGTACGGCAGAGAGCGGTACTGAAACTTCTCTTATCTTTTTATTTTTATCACTCGTAGTAATAATAAATCACATTATTTTCTAAACTCATGATCTTCAAGTTTTACGTAACTTCACCATGGACTATTAGGTAACAATTTATTCCCAACTGCTCGTCCATGAATTACAAGAACTCAGTTATGATACTCTCAAAGTGTAAAACACGTGACTTCTTTCGGAAACGCAGTCGACGTTGCTATTTTTATACCTCCCAGCTCATATCTCATGAAAATCAATCCGCCAATGTCTAATGATTGACCGGCTATGACTGTAAGTTTGTGCTCGTGCCAGGTATCCACGAACATGGTGACATGAACTATTTTCGTAAATTCTATCAGTAAATATGTAAGATTCTTCCATATTTTATATCAATTCGATAAGAGCGTCGTTTCTCACAATTTAGGTATTGATTTTTGTTTCTACCCAGCTCGTTAGCAAAATGGGGGATTCCGTTCGTATGGTCAGGTTCAACACTTTGAATGGAGAAGGCGAAGCTGATAAAAATCTACCAAACGAAACTGTTTTGCTGACTCCAGATTTTGGATTTTTCTATGCGTTATGCTTACTCATCTCGATTGCCAGTTTTCTAGTCGACATCTTGATGCATTGTTGGCTAGCTTACTTGTACCACATGGAAGGTCGCGTTCTGTATTTTTTTCTCACTGTCACTTTCATTATTGTATCGTCTGTCGTCTCTACCGGGTTTAGTATGAGATGGTAAATATTGTTTGTCATAATTATATAAGAAGCGCTCTCCTTGGAGTAATATGACTTACGTCTGTATTTTTGCAGGTATATACTGGACGAGGATGATGTATCGTCACCGTCAAAACCTTCTTTTTTCAAATGGTGTTTACGAATCGTGACTATGTTATTACAAGTAGCCCAAATACACAGGTGAATGAACGCCGCGCCGAATTCGAATAATTTTCCTCGAATCTCATTATCGAAAGAAGAAAATTCTCATCATGTATTTCTAGGTACTGTGATGCTCTTCTGTACGGATTACGAAGTTTGGTGGCTGGTTATCGAAAACAACGTATCAAACAGGATTCTTTGTACCGTAAAATGTTGGACGAAGACGGCGACGCTGCTCTACTTCGACTCTTCTATTGTATCTTGAATTCGGCTCCCCAAGCTGTTTTACAGCTTACTATTCTTCTTCATCGGACTATACGGAGACTGAAGGAATGCACGACGGCGGAAGCGTTTCTCCAGGGAGATAAATGTCATAGCAATACTATGCTCGGTAAAATGAGGGTGTATTAAATCGATATTTCTTATAAGCAACGATTATTGAAAGGTTTTACGTTCGAATTTTAAACTTTTTCAATCTGAAATTTCGTGTGTATCTTGATCGATTAAGTCTCAGAACCAGAGCCCGGATTTTTCAGCACTTACGTTGCATTTTTGGCACTACCCGGCATTAGAAAAAATAAAAATAGAAAAACATACGTTTTTAGTGCTTTTACAAATTTACGATCATAGTTTTTTAATTTACGACCAAAATAAACGATTTTTGGGGATTAAAGTGATAAATATAAAATCCTAGCAATTTTTAATCTTTTAACTTTGAGCTGAAAATAATATTTTCAAAGTTTCATCAAAATTGCTAAACTTTAAGCAAAATTAAGTGAATTTTATCCGAAATTTTATACTTTTAGACGACATTTAACGAAACGGTAATTTTCGGCTTTAAACCCCGTTTTCGGCATTTATTCCATTTTCGGCAATTTTCAGAAAAATGAATTTTTTTTCCCTAGCCTCTACTACCCCCAATACTTACTTCTATATCATTTTCATACTTTTCGGACGACTAAAATGACTCGGTAAATACTGAGGAATTTGTGGTCTGCTTATAACGAACAGAAAATTAGTACCCAATGAGATTTATCGCGAGCATTGTACTTCAATTATTTAGAAAAAAAAAAAAAAATTCTTGAAGTCTAAAATTAATGAGTTTTCTAATTTCTATTGTGGATCCCACGGCTTGTAACTAAAATATTTCTCCCTTATTCTGGAACGTTCGTGCTTGTGCATATTTTTTGAAGGAATTGAATTTTTTAGTAACATGAAATCCTTATAGAATAGATAAAATGGTTGGTAATTTCTGTTTTGTTTAGAAGATCGACGAAAAATGTGAAGTTCGTTGTACTATTCAAAAGAAATACGAACAATTAATTTATATAATTGGGATTCTTCTTTTTTTTTTTTTTTTTTTTCAATGTTATTAAGAAAACTATAAATGACTATTCCTCTTCTGATGACACTCTGTGGTTCACAGGTGTAGCATAAATCGCAAAAAATCTTTCAATTGTACTTGAAAATTTAGGTATGCATCGCCATCGTACTGATCTTGAACTTTTTCAACGTTTTCTTCGTAATAATATTGAAATAAATGGTGTCTTTTTTTTTCTTTCTTGCAAGATAGGACAATTCTACTTTGGGGTACTTCCTAATAGCCTCTTAGTTTCACGTATGTCAAAATTGTAAACGATTTATGGATGAAAATAGGTAGAAATTTGTTCGTGTTATATCAATTATTATTTCAAAAATACTTCCACTCAATCGTATGAGTTGAACTCGTCAGGTTTCTTATTCGTGTATCATTGTGAGATAATAAATTCAGTGATTAAAATTGTTATATCATCTCGCCAGCTATTTTTATAATCATTTCTAACATATATGTAATCTAGCCCTTAGAGTAGCTAAAATGATCGTAAAATTAAAGAAAAAAAAAAAAAAAAAAAATTGAATTCACAAGTGATGATTGTAGTGGGAATACTTCTTATCAGTCAATCGATTTTGTACAATCGGAAAATACTCTATAATATAACTGCTAGATCTATTTACTCGTAAATAAAAATTCATGAACTTGTTTTATACGGTATTCCGTAATATGTATGTATTTTTTTTTTTCTTTTGTCTAGAATATCAATATCTCTCAGTTGGTTTATCAACTTTTTCGGTAGCGTGGTCGTTGACTGTGTACGACAGGACAGTTCGCTACGTTCGGGAGGATAAAAAGCGACTTTCTTTCTTTGGAACGCTGCTTAACTTCATATTCCAGCTGACGTGGGCAGGTTAGAAAGAGGATATTTTGCTAGTTTAAGAATAAAGATGTCGACAATTCGATTATTTTTTCCGACCTACACCTTCAAAGATGAATTCTTTAATTTCTATCATTAAACTTCCAAGCATTTTTTGTTACAGTATCGAGGATACTAGCTCTAAGTGTTCTGGCAGTCCTCTCATCAAAGTTGGCGCTAGTTGGTTACATTATTCACGCAGTATTTATGAGTGTATGGTTGTCGCTGAAACCCGACCCAAACCATAGCCAATGTGATGAACACGTTCTCAACTGCATGCTTGGTGTAGCGTATGTTTTTGTTTACATATCTTCGCACACAGGACCGCAACGTTATTCATATTGCTGGTATTACGTCATCTGTTTTGCGGAAAATATCGGATGTCTGTTTGCATGGTGAGTAATTATCGACGAGGTATTTTTCTATAGGATTGAATAAGTATGTGATATTTTTTATGTACAGTTTGGTTCTTCTTTGGAGAACCACTAGCTATTGATTGCTCTCCTTTTTTAGAGCGAATGTCGATTAGTTACCATAAGCGCTACTGGGTAGCTAGTTCATTTATTTGATAGGTACCCAAACTTTTTTTTCATTTAGATGTGGATATGTCTTAAGGCTAGGAGTCTAGATCCGAAATTTGCGAGACTCACGAGCTCGTGTCGTAATTAGTAACCTCGATCTACTTCGAGGACTTCAAGAAATTTCAAACATTGTCCAAATAGTACATAGGTTAATTTATCAATATTAGGATAGTGGACTGAGAGAAAGGTGATGATGGCGTCATACTACTATTCTATACTGGTCAATGAATCAATATAAATCGATATTATCATCGATAATTTTTACAATCCCCACTCATATCAACGCTTTGAAAATTATTTACCAATTTCATCGCCATTTATATCAAAAAATTTAGAATTATTTGAGGAAAAAAATATACTTGTTTTCCCGGAAAGAAATGTGATAGTCTGATTTTTTTTTTCAGGTATCAATACATGAGTGTACCACAAGCGTTTGTGTATCATAACCTCATCTTAGTCCAGATCACGGCATTTTTCTGTTCCTTGTTCTTTCTCGTATTGTATTACAATTGCTTTCATCCGAATCGCAAGTGCGTCTGCAGTGAGAAGATGTACAAAATAAAATCGAGTTGGGATACCGCAGTTGGCGCAGCGAAATCATGAAGTTTGGCCGAGTATCGGTTCGCATTTTGTTACCATTATTTTATTGTCGAACTATTTTGCATAAAATTTAGGTTTCATTTACTAGTCAATTTCTTTAAACTTAATTCTATTTTGTGTTACGACTTTTTACTATTTTGTTAAACACTATAACTTTGTGAGATATGGAATAATTTGTACTCGACGTATTTGTTCGCCGATTTTGTGCCTTGTTTGCCCTTAAGTCATATATTATTAGTTTGAAATTTTTTATCTCGAACCATGCACGTGCAATAATAAATAAGAATCGTTTTGTTACACTATAAAAAGAAGTACCACAGAATTTTTTCCAATGTACTGATTTATATACGTGAATTGTGTAATGCAGTATGGACAGCGTCAAACTGGCCGGTGTGGGTACCTGGTGGATATCTGCGTTATCGTTCAGGCAGTAGCTTAATGTAAAAGTAAATAAGAGATATTGGTTCTGGTACACTTGCTGATTTCTCTGACGTAGAGCACAATTTTCTCATTTTTCAACCTCTCAAAAAATTATCAAATTTCGTCAATTTTTCATACTGAATATTTAGCTGTTTTTAAACGAAAATATGAATCGTTTGACCCTATTTTTTTTCCTTGCTAGTTCGAAAATGTGACTTTTTGTATCAATTTTCTATCTTTTTATCATAAATAAATCTCGTGAGAGCGACATTCCAACATTCCTAAAATTCAAGAAATTCAAATTTTTTGTTCCGGCGCACTTGCTGATTTCTCCAACGCAGAGAATAATTTTCTCGAAAAACCTAGAAATTTTTTAATTTTTCATACTGAATAATATTTAGCTATTTTTAACCCAAATATGAATCATTTCAGGCATCCTTTTTTTCTTCCTTACTAGTCGAATGGTTTGCATTATTCGCTAAGAAACAATGAAGGAGAATCGTCGGCTCCACGGAATTATTTCAGGTACCTACACATTGTGAGCAGTAATTTTCTGAAAGCGTCTACATGACTTCGAAACAACAGAAGTAAGAATTTTTTTTTTTTTTTTTTCGAAGAGAAATTCAGCAAGAAGAAAGAAAACAGATGTTAGACAATATTTTTAATTAACATACCTCGAATTACAGCAAAATATTCAACAGACGTTGGTATCTAGTTGAAAAATGTGGTTTATTCAATGGAGGGGGGAATATATAAACAGCTTTCTCTTGAACAGATATTATTCCAAACATTTACAATTTTCAAAGTCTAAATAATATTATACTGTTTTTTTTCTCATCTTGAAATTTTTCTAATATTTTTCTCGATAGGTACCTAACTTTTTTCACATTTTGAATTATATAATATTTCTTAAAACCTACGTCGCCGAGATCGTGATGTCGTAAGTATAGTTTATTTAAATACGAAGACGGTAAGGAAGAAAATTTCAATTCTTAAATCAAATTTTTCTACTGCTTTAAAATTTTCATGATCGTATTAGTACGCAATGTATAGTTAATTATTTTGGCGAAGACTTTTTTTTAATTTGGCAAAATATAAATATGAAGTTGCTTATGCGAAATATAACAACAAAATGGGCAAAATTTTTGATATTACAACCGTTTTTGGTTGCTGGTACATTATTTGTAAAAGCTAAAATCATACTGTTACGACCCAATCATGTCGTAGGATAAATTTTACGTCTTACTATCCTAGTTTTTCCGTGTTATAACTTCTTCTTTATCATACCTCATTTTGAAGCGACGAGATGATATTTTTCGATTAAGTAATGCGCACGAGTACGTTTTTTGAGTCCTGTACTTTATGTAGAACAGCTATCCTGACCCTTTGGGGGGGAGATGAAAAGTTTCTCCACTTTATGGAAAAACATTGAACCATGTATATGTCTGTGAGCATTTGCAAAGAAAAATATGTCAAGATATATCAATATCAATTATATCGATATATCAATATCGACTACATCGATACACCGATATCAAATATACATATATATATATATATATATATATATATATATAGTAATATCGAAAATATCGATATAATAATATCGAAAATATCGATATAATAATATCGAAAATATCGATAAAATAATATCGACCATATCGATACATCAATATCAAAAATATCGATGCATCAATATTGATTATATCAACGTAATATTGATCTTGATTGTATCGAAATATCGATTCTATACTCGGCTGCTCATTATAGGCCTATATAATCACCTAGTGTATAATATTTTAGGCTAACTAGCTTTTGAGGGCTCACACGCTCCGCTCGTTCCCTCCCTTCATAGTCTGGAGACACTCTTTGTTTAACTCCGTTAAAGAGCCCGTGAGTTTTCGATCTTTGCAGGAGTAACCCGCGCCAAAACTTTCGGAAAACAGTCAAAAACTCACGGGTTCTTTAACGGAATTGGCAGGGAATCTATTTTATGGGTCACGTTGGATCTGAAAAATATAGATTGTGACGTCACAAGCCCGAACTTTGTTATGTACGTATATGATAGGAGGGGGACTTAAAAAAGTTTTGATTCCGAGCTTTGCCGGATGGCGGACGTTTTTTCCGCCCCCGCGCCCCCATAAAAAATTCCGACTCCAAGCTATACCTGTTCAGAATTCAAAATATAATCTCTGACGTCAGATCTAAAGGGTGCTCACTAATACTCGTGTCGACTGACTACCCCTTCCACTATTACTCACACGAGCTGGTCACCCCTTCCCACATCCAAAAAGGGAAGTAACTTCGTAGGCAAACGGAAAAGTGAATAACATTCCTTAACCAGACTCCAGAGCGAGTACGAGGAAAACTAAAAACGGTTTTTCACCGTCGAGATAAACACACATAAATTAACAATGATGAGAGGAGGACTTCGAAATATATGATAGGAGGGAAACTTAGCCTTGAAGTTGTCAGCCGGTTGGACGACGAACATTTTTTCCGCCCCCCGATAAAACAGGTTTCAAGAGCTGACCACCTCTAATGATGCAGTCAAGTGCACGCCTGTGGCTATCCAGCGAGCACGGTCTGTGTACGGACACCATCCCCTACTCTATTCATTTGTACCACTCATTACCAATGACTAGATCAACCCTACTCTCCCTCCCCACCCTCCATAGCTGATCTTGTGTAAGGCGGGAGCATTTGAGATAGATTAGTTTGGGAGGTAGACAATATGACCTCGCATTTCACGTTAAAATCGTAAAATTTGGAACGAACATTTAGGATACTTGAATGAAAAATTTGAGCCTTGGCGCCACAATCCAAACCCCATAGGGGCCCTGTAATGATGGGTTGCCTAACTGGAAGGAGTTTTTGCTTATAAACGACCGAAATTTTCCTTTTGGTTCGCAATTTATGTGGATTCTTATGTAATTCGGACCGCCAAATTCGAAAAAATTATCAAAAAATTCTTCCGACATTTCAGGGGCGCCGAGGGGCTGATAACCACTAAAATGGGGGCAAAATTGAAGTGACATATTTCTTCACGAATATCCTTATGAAATTTTCCGTAGAATTTGGGAAAAATACTGAAAAAGTTCTTCCGATCGTCCAAAGGGTTCAGGCGCCTCCCCCCGCCAAATTGAGGAAAAATTATTTTGTGATTTTTAGAAAAATCCGAAGTAGAATTTAGCGTGAAATCCGGGAAACATAGTGAAAAAATTCCTGGGACCCTCGGAGAGGGTAAAGAGAGCACAAACCATGAGAAGTGATGAAAAAAATTTTCGCTTTTTTTCACAACAAATTACCGTAGAATTCGGAAAAAATAGTGAAAAAAGTCCTGAATATCTTTGAGAGGGGGTAAGAGAACTCAAACCCCCAAAACTCAGAGTAAAAAATATGTGTTTTTGAAAAAAAAATACAAAATAATTTTTCCTCAATTTGGGGAGGGGGGGCTGGGTCCTTTGCACGGTCTGAAGAATTTTTTTAGTAGTGTTCCCAAATTCTACGGAAAATTTCATAAGGATATTCGCGAAAATATGTTGAAATTTACCCCTATTTGAGGGTTTATCAGCCCCTCGGTGCCCCTGAAATGTCGGAAGAATTTTTGATGATTTTTTTCGAATTTGGCGGTTCGAATTACATAAAAATCCACATAAATAGCGAACCAACAGGAATATTTCGGTCATTTATATGCAAAAATTATTTCCAGTTAGGCAACCCGCCATTACGGGGGCCCTATGGGGTTTGGACCGTAGCGCCATGGCTCAAATTTTAAATTCATGATTTTAACATGAAATGCAAGGGTGATCTCATAATTTGCACTAAGCCACCGGACTAGATGAGGAGTATTAGGAATGACCCTTCCATTACGGTTAGTGTTTCTCTGGCACAATGGCACCAAGACATGCTCAGCTGTAGACCTCATATGAGGTACTTGGACCCTTTTCTTGAATGTATTCTAGTGCGTTCGGTTGCCTATGATTATGCTAACGGTGTATATCTTTTTACAGGCCTTTCACTACATCAATTATCCCCGTCATGAAATTGTTAGGTTTTTCTGTCTCGTTGATTGTATTTTATGGATCACACGTGGTTGACGGTCACGCCCTCGTTGATTGTTACGCATATTCAACTACAAGTAATTACTTACATTTTATTTGATATTATTTTATCTTCGATATAGGAGATCCAAAAATTGTCCATGACTAGCCTAAGTTGAAGAAGTTTGGATTACTGGATAAAGGGTCGTATAGCCTGATGCTATTTTGAGCGTACGTATATTTTCGAAAGGATAGTTTTGTAAGAAAGGACCCAATTTCTTGAGAATTTCAACAATTTATTTATTGGATTAAGCACCATATTCTCGACACTAATGCAGCCATGTAGCAGAAGATTTAGATTATGTTAAGATATATCGAAAATATTAGTGGAACGAATCACATAGAATATGTCAGAAATCTATGTAAATCTCTCGAGTAAGTCAGAGGCCTTGCTCCCCCCAAAATTCTCTCTCACCTAGCCTTTAGACACCTCTCTCGGGAGATAAAAATAGACTCCCGATTTTTCCAAATTCCTCTCCTCGTATTCCCTCTTTCTTCTCATTCTCCTAGTCCCGGGTTACTTATGGTAAAGCTTGTCCCTGAAGTAGGTCATAGCCTCTGCTCTCTCCGGAATCACAATTCCCTGGAGGGACGGCGCGGTTATTTTCCCACAAAGACCCTACTTCAGACAGACTCCCAACCTGGTACAAACTTAAGAATAGATTCTTGTGCATGTTGCGATATTTCCACGGTGCATGTGCTTTAGTACCTCGATGAGTTCAATTCGGCCTTCATTTTGTACGGCTTAGTGAATGACCTTAAAATTTACTGCAAATTGAGCCATAAAATATAGTTTCTGTGCACCGTTTCCCTGCCCCTAAGCATACGTGCGGACAATCCTACGTTTGACAAATAAGAACTCAAATTTTGTATTATAGGTACTCGGGTTTTACCTGTATGTGCAAGCTTTTATCGTATAGCTTACAGGTTGCAATAATGGTAAGATGTTCTCATATAGTACTAATGGAAAATCATTATTATTATTTTTTTTTTTCAAGCTTACGCTCACGAGAAATTTACAGGTGGAGATGCGAGTTGTTATACCGACGATCAAAGGAAGGACTTCTGCAAAATGATGAATGCCGAAAAAGTAATACCGTATTTGAAGTCGCTAACTTATTTTTCATGGTTTGTCAACAATGAGGTGCAAGGCGCAGGCAAACCAGATCTTTGGGTCGTGCACAGTAACGCCCAAAGTACATGCCCTGATTACATGAGAGGGTTTGAGTGTCAATGTTCAAAAAAGAACTTTCTTCTAGTACCTCATGATGAAAAGTTAGGCGATAACCTATGCGCAGTTGTAAAAGATGAGAATCTTACGCAGCGTCCCGACGGAATGCCAGAGTTGGAAGATGTATAAACTTGTTTAACTTATGTGAATAAGGTTGTATTCGTACCCAGTAGTTTTGAATAGTGTACCGACATTGTAATACAAAAAGCTTACACAGTTGTGAAAGCAGTAGCAACCTTGTGGTTTTCAGATTTGTTACTTCTACAGTTTGTACAAATTACAAGTAAGTACATTCAAAAAATCGAAAAATTCGAAACATCAAAAAAAAAAAATTAACACATGAATCCTAATAGACTACATACTTTCTTTCAACTTCAATAACTATCCTAGACCATTAAGTAACTTTTCTCGTCATATCAAGATTTAATACCACCTCATATAAAAGGTACTTCCGATTTTCAAGACGACAATTCCGTACAATTAATGAATGCTTTTAAATCATCAGTGAAGTACGTCGAGAGTCACAGCTTTGTCACTGAAACGAATGCAAATACTACTCGATCAATAGGTTTTCGACCTATAATTTAGCAAATCCTAATTCAGTCTGAATGGAAAAACACAAAAACTCGCCAACTCTTTCGATCTTCGATGCAAAATTATATATAGAAACTTCCTGAAAACGAAATTAAACAAAGAACGCAGGAAACTTGTTCTATGTGTCAAATTGGTTTTGGTGTTGAGGAAAAACGACTGCTTCCTTAACGAGGTTAAACGAGGAACGCAGGGAACCTGTTTCATGAGTCAAAAATAGGATTTGGTATTGAAAATTCAAGGAAGCCTAGACCTAGATAAAGCTAGTATAAAGAAGGCCTAGACGTAAAATAAGCCTAGTATAATGTACTTTGAAAGTCCAAGTTTTTCTCAAATCTCGAGCTATTTATGATAGGAGGGAGACTTGGGAAAATTTGTCCTCTATCATATATAGCTCGAGAGTCAAAATTTTTATAAGTCCCCCTCCTATCATATATAGCTCGAGAGTCGAAATTTTTCCAAGTCCCCCTCCTATCATATATAGCTCGAGAGTCGAAATTTTTCTAAGTCCCCCTCCTATCATATATTCTTGAGAGTCGAAATTTTTCCAAGTTTTTCGCTGGACGGCGCACGGCGGACGCCAGATTTCTCAAATAGCCCTCCATAAAACAGGTTCCCTGTTAAAATTTCGACTCTCGAGCTATATATGATAGGAGGAGGACTTAAGGAGGAGGACTTGGAAAACATTTCGACTCTCGAGCCATATTATATGATAGGGGAGGGACTTAGAAAAATTTCGACTCTCAAGCTATATATGATAGGAGGGGGACTTGGAAAAATGTCGACTCTCGAGCCATATATGATAGGGGAACGACTTGGAAAAATTTCGACACTCAAGCTATATATGATAGGAGGGGGACTTTAGGAGGACTTGGAAAAAATGTCGACTCTCGAGCCATATATGATAGGGGAGCGACTTAGAAAAATTTCGACTCTCAAGCTATATATGACAGGAGGGGGACTTGGAAAAATTTCGACTCTCGAGCTATATATGATAGGAGGAGGACTTAAGGAGGAGGACTTGGAAAAAATTTCGACTCTCGAGCCATATTATATGATAGGGGAGGGACTTGGAAAAATTTCGAATCTCAAGCTATATATGATAGGAGGGGGACCTTAGGAGGAGGACTTGGAAAAAATTTCGACTCTCGAGCCATATATGATAGGGGAGCGACTTAGAAAAATTTCGACTCTCAAGCTATATATGACAGGAGGGGGACTTGGAAAAATTTCGACTCTCGAGCTATATATGATGGGAGGAGGACTTAAGGAGGAGGACTTGGAAAAAATTTCGACTCTCGAGCCATATTATATGATAGGGGAGGGACTTGGAAAAAATTTCGACTCTCG
Organism: Aspidiotus rigidus; assembly: GCA_035079385.1. Lineage (NCBI taxonomy): Eukaryota > Metazoa > Arthropoda > Insecta > Hemiptera > Diaspididae > Aspidiotus > Aspidiotus rigidus. The sequence goes on from JAVHKY010000011.1 coordinate 13,089,029, forward strand.
AGCCATATATGATAGGGGAGCGACTTAGACAAATTTCGACTCTCAAGCTATATATGATAAGAGGGGGGGACATGAAAAATTATGAGTCAAATGGGATTTGGTATTGAAAATTCAAGGAAGCCTAGACCTAAATAGAGCTAGTAAAGGCCTAGACCTACTCCAAGTCTAGTATAATATAGTTTGAGAGTCTAAATTTTTCTCAATCTCGAGTTATATATAATAGCTGGAGAGTTGAAATTGTTCCAAGTCCCCCTCCTATCATATATAGCACGAGAGTCAAAATTTTTCCAAGTCCCCCTCCTATCATATGTAGCTCGAGAGTTGAAATTTTTAACAGGGAACCTGTTTTATGGGGGGCTATTTGAGAAATCTGCCGTGCGCCGTCCAGCGAAAAACTTAGAAAAATTTCGACTCTCGAGCCATATATGATAGGAGGGGGACTTAGAAAAAATTTCGACTCTCGAGCTATATATGATAGGAGGGGGACTTGGAAAAATTTCGACTCTCGAGCTATAGATGATAGGAGGGGAACTTAGAAAAATTTCGACTCTCGACCTATATATGATAGGAGGGGGACTTAGAAAAATTTCGACTCTCGAGCTATATTGATAGGAGGGGGACTTGGAAAAAATTTCGACTCTCGAGCTATATATGATAGGAGGGGGACTTAGAAAAATTTCGACTCTCGAGCCATATATGATAGGAGAGGGACTTGGAAAAATTTCGACTCTCGAGCCATATATGATAGGAGAGGGACTTGGAAAAATTTCGACTCTCGAGCCATATGATAATACCAAATCTCATTCGAAACATAAAACAGGTTCCCTGCGTTCCTCGTTTAACTTCGTTAAGGAAGCCGTCATTTTTCTATGTCCCCCTCCTATCATATATAGTTCGAACGTCAAAATTTTTTTCAAATCCCCCTCCCACCATATAGCTCGAGAGTCGAAATTTTTTCTATGTCCCCCTCCTATGATATGTCGCTCGAGAGTCGAAATTTTTCTAAGTACCTCTCCTATCATATATGGCTCGAGAGTCGAAATTTTTTCAAGTTTTTCGCTGGACGGTGGACGGCGCACGGCTAATTTCTCAAAAGGCCCCCCATAAAACAGGTTCCCTGTTAAAATTTCGACTCTCGAGCTATAGATGATAGGAGGGGAACTTAGAAAAATTTCGACTCTCGAGCTATATATGATAGGAGGGGGACTTAAAAAAATTTCGACTCTCGAGCTATATTGATAGGAGGGGGACTTGGAAAAAATTTCGACTCTCGAGCTATATATGATAGGAGGGGGACTTAGAAAAATTTCGACTCTCGAGCCATATGATAATACCAAATCTCATTCGAAACATAAAACAGGTTCCCTGCGTTCCTCGTTTAACTTCGTTAAGGAAGCCGTCATTTTTCTATGTCCCCCTCCTATCATATATAGTTCGAACGTCAAAATTTTTTTCAAATCCCCCTCCCACCATATAGCTGGAGAGTCGAAATTTTTTCTATGTCCCCCTCCTATGATATATCGCTCGAGAGTCGAAATTTTTCTAAGTACCTCTCCTATCATATATGGCTCGAGAGTCGAAATTTTTTCAAGTTTTTCGCTGGACGGTGGACGGCGCACGGCTAATTTCTCAAAAAGCCCCCCATAAAACAGGTTCCCTGTTAAAATTTCGACTCTCGAGCTATATATGATAGGAGGGGATTATACTAGGCTTACAGTAGGTATAGGCCTTCTTTATACTAGCTTTATCTAGTTCCAGGCTTCCTTGAATTTTCAATACCAAATCCCATTTGACACATAAAACAGGTTCCCCGCGTTCCTCGTTCAACTTCGTTAAGGAAGCCGTCGTTTTTCTTCTAAGTCCCCCTCCCCTCTCCGTGACGTCATCAACCTCGTTCGCGCTCGCGGACGAAAATTTCCTGGAAGTACCCCCCCCCCCAACAAAAGCGATAGCGGGTTCCCCGCTAAAAGTCTCCCTCTACCTAATTTTTGCGGAATACGACCGGAAGCAATACATTCCATGGTCGGTACGTACCCCACGGCATTTACAATTGAAACCTACAAATACTGGTAAGTCAATTTATAACTCCTCATTTTGCCCCCCGGCTCATAAATACCCTGTTTACAATTGCTTCATGCATCGTCTCCTCTCAATCACGCTTCTCCCTAACGCCTTCAACGAGGAAAATGAGACTATGTAGTACTTGGCCCGTTTTAACGGCAACAACCTCAATATTGAGTCTATAATTTGTAAGAAGTTACTTAGGGAGAGCCTTGGATGCCACTACTTCGCTCCTTCGTTCCACTGGTATCAAGAGAAGTGGGCGGATTCGTCCGACCTTTCTTAAGAATACTTCCTCTGACCTTTCTTGTATCCTAAGGCAATTCCATCTCCGCCTTCCTTTTTATACCACCACCAAGTTGGAACGCCTCTTTCGCAAATCCAAAGATCCTGTCCCCAAATCTCAAAAGATTGGTGTGTATAAGATTAATGTCGCTTCCTGATATTTACCAGGGAGACTAGCCGCAGATTTCAAATTCTTATTGAAGAACGCCTTGAAGCCTTAATGCTTAAGGATAGCCGAGTCAGCAATTGCTACGCGCCAGTTTTGCACAGCCGTCAGCCTCGGAACAAGAAATGCGTTCAACTGGATCCCATGGAAGAGGATATTGGAAGCCCTCGTAAACGCAGAAGTGCCCGCATAATGATCAGCAGCTATCTTAGCTGTCATGAAATCCGAGCAGAGACGTTTGCTGGTACAGTAAAGCGCCCAGTTACTTGTGGAGTGCCGTAGGGGTCGGTCCTTGGACCGCTGTTGTGAATCCTCAATAGGTAAAGCTGTCACCGAGTGTTAGGCTTATCTGCTATGCGAATGACACACGGGTGGTATGCACTGCCGAAATAACTGTAGCGGTGGAGAGCAGGGTGAACTGGGCCCTAGAAGTATTGATGCGTCGGATCGAGTCGGCTGGACTAGAACTCGCAGAGGCCATTTTATTCACGACCCGTCGGAAGTTCAGTTCACCCACCTTCCGCCTGCAAGGTGTCGAAATTGAAACCAAGAAGCGAATGAAGTACCTAGGCATGTGGTTTGACTCAACGCTAAGCTTCAGGCACCATTTCCTGATGGCAGTGGAAAAGGTAGGCAGGGTAGTTGCATACGGTCTAAGCCGCCTGATGAGGAACCTACGTGAACCGAGAGGAGCAAGAAGAATGATCATGATGAGCACCGCCTTGTCGATCCTTCTATATGGTGCCCTCGCAAGGGCCGGCCAACTCGATGAAGTAATACAGAAGGAGAGAGATGGTAAAGATCCAACGAAGAGCAGCGCTGAGCTGTGTTAGAGCCCACCGTTTTGTCTCGACGGAGGCTCTTTGCGTATTAGCACGTTTACCACCAATCGAACTCCTTGCTGAGGAGAGAGCGGTCATGTTCGAAGCAAAAAAAAAAAAGACAACGACCAATCAAGAAGCTCTACGTGTCAATAATTGCAAGAGGCCAGGCGCTCCTTGCTGCAAAATGGAAAGCAAGGACTGCCCAGAGAGAGCTGGGTACGTGAACAACCTGTGTGCGACCTTGATGAGTGGATGGACCGAGTCCATGTTCAGTTGAACTTTCACCTGACGTGGGTTTTCAGTGGCCATGACTGCTTCAACAAGTACCTTCGTCACGAGAAGTTGATGAAAGTCGAGCAGGCAACGTGTTGGCACTGCAACCAAGGGCCAGAGCACACCTTATTTGAGTGTGAGGCGTGGAGGCATCAGCGGGACAAGCTTAGTCGGTTTATGAAGCGCTTACCCCGAGTAGCCTGGTATCGACCATGCTAGGTTCCGTAAAAGTATGGAACCAGGTACCTGCATTTGTGGCTACCGCCGTTAAGAAGAAGAAGGCTCAGGAATGGAATAGGCAAATGCAAAACTACGCTATGGCCTATTCAAAACCTGTATACCAACCACATCCAGATGTGCAGAAGAAGGGGAAAATCATCCCTGAAGAAAGAACAAGATGAAGAGACTCCGACAGCGATCTACTACATCTAATGTGGTGGTGTTGTTGTTGTGTGTGCTCTAATGATTTTTGCATACCAGGAGTGGGGTCTGCAGCTTGGCGGTCACCGAGTAGAAGAGAGGGTTTGAAATTATACCCGAAAGTTGAAGGAAACAATGTAAATGCATACGCAACCCACACCCACTTCACCATGGATGACGGGCGGCGCTGCACATGCGATACAAGCACTTGAAAAAATTTCGACCTTCAGCCTCTGTTATACAAAGCCCAATATACAGTATACCAGGCTTATCCCCATGTTTCATGTCTTGACTGAGACCGTACCCCTAATTCTATTATATAAAACTTCAAAGTCCGAGCCTGCGCAGTCACAATCTACATTTTCCAGATCCCACGTACCCCATAAAACAGATTCTGTGCCACCATTCGTTTAACTCCGTTTTAGCTCTCGCTCGTTTTAACAGGGAACCTGTTTTATCGGTGGGGTTTCGGAGAATATGTCCGCCGTCCACAGTCCGGCCAGTCAGCAGAGCTCGGAGCTCGAAAATTGCTCAAGTCCCCCTGGCATGATAATTATATAGGTAGCTTGGAGGTCAGAATTTTTCAAAGTCCCCCTCTGATCATATCTAGCTCCAAGGTCTGGGTGTGTGACGCCACAATTTGACTACGTCATAGGTCTGCCTTGTAACGTGACAATTTGATGACGTCATAGATCTGGTACGCCAACATTTTTCCAAGTCACACATGCCCCATAAAAAAGGTTACCTGCCAGCCCTCGTTAAACTCCGTTAAAGAACCCGTGAGTTTTTTTCCTAGTTTTCCCCCATCCTATAGTTCAATATTTTAAATTTTTGAAGTCCGCCTCCTATCATTTGTAGCTTGACTGTCAAAATGTTTTGAAATCTCCCTCTGATCATATTACTGTATGGCTCGAAGGTGGAAAATTTCAGCTATCCTTATATAGCTCGGAATAAAAAATAATGTTGGCTGGTTTTCTTCCAAATTACTAGAGCCGAAAATTTGGTATTTTTTGCTGACGATGTAGAAAACGTCTGGTTCAATAATACAATATGCATATCCGAGTATAAGAGCTACTCAAACTTTGTAGAGAGTAATAATAACCTATTTGGAATCGTCATCACGACTTCTGAACGACAAATATGAGAATTGTTTTTCTTGAATTCGAGCAATCCAGCAGACGTTTGAACTTGTTTTTCGAAAAAAAAAAAAAACTCATACGGTAATAATTATCTCTGAATTATTGAGAACGATTCTGCATGTGGCGGTAGGGGAAAAGTATTGTTTGCTCAATAGAAGGACGAATCTCAATGTCTCTATCTGTTCTTACAAGAATTGACGTCTATGAAACAGCTTTTCTACGAAGAAGGTACCATTCTATACAGTTTCACAATTTTCCTTTTTCACACGAAATCTTTCAATATTTTCTCTGCAACTTTTTTCGCGTTTTGAATTTTATTTGAGATTTTCTAAGAACCTCGTTGAATTGGAGATGTAAGTAGTTTATTCGAAATTCACATTTAAATAGGATTTTCTTCATCTGCTTCAAAATTTCGTTTTCACGCTCAGTAAGTAGAGTTTAGTTCAGTTATCCTGACGAAGAAGAAAAAAAGAACTCTTAGGGACGATAAGTAGAAATTTTTCTGGGTGAAAATTTATGCAAACGAAAATAATAATCAAAATTTTATGTGAAATCCATGGTCTTCATCAATCACCTCGATCATATGAGATCGCAGCTGCTTAATTATTGAACTCGTGTCATTGGAATTATTTTTTTTTAAATATCGAGTGACTCGGAAATTCTAAGCCGCGTTGTGCTGATGATCAAAATGGTGAAAAAAAAAATTATTCGAAAAGAATAAAAGAGAGTTACTTATTCGAAAATTTATTACACGGAAAAACATATACGAGACCTTTCACCTAAGAAGGCATTATCGAGCTATATTTTCCTGTATAATAAATTTGCGAATAAGAAACCCTCTTTTATTATTTTCGAATAAATAATTTTATTCTTTTTCTGTGTGTTCGGAACAAACTGAATCTAAGAATTAATGATCAAAAGGTGTTAGAAATGACAATGCGTAAGCGCAGATTGACGCAAGCTCTATCCTTGTTAATATTTAAAGAATGAAGTACTAGCTGTATAAACTTTTTTCAGTCCTCTTCATTTGGAGAGTAAAATAATTAAAAAAAAAAGATTTAAACAATTTTCTGAAGTGTCTCTTTTTCATACAATTTCTGGAAATGGCCTCACGGCAAAAATTGCAAAATACAATATAGAAATATAGAACTCTTGTTTTCATCTGCTCTCCTTGTTTGCGAGATTAAACGCCTCCATCGTGATCACGGAGGCGACGGACTAGATTTAACTCAGATCAGACTTATTCGATATAAGTGTTATATTTCGAGTATTATCATTATTTTACCGCTCCCCTTGTACACGTCGACAACGTTGATAAAACCTACGGCATAATTCCCTGAATAGATACATAGATCTGAAAATACGAGTAATTATACTAATAACCATCAGTGACTCCTTGATCGGACGGGCCGGGAGGGAGGAGTTGTCAATATTTCGCTGTAGGTTTGTAAAAATTCAATAATTAAAAATTTTTGAACGAAAAAATTACCTAGGTACAGGGAGAAAAAACAGAGACGAAGACGTAAAAGACATAGTATTCGTTTGAAATGAACTGTAGTATTGTTTTTGCGGTAGATAACAAACAATTCCTGAGTTATTACGTGTTATTTCAGCTGTTTTTGGTGTCTGGTGCGCGCATTATTCGTGTGAAATGACTTTGAAGTTACAATCGAACCGATACGACTTACTCAAATCGTATATAAAATTTTATGTCTTACTATCCTAGTATTTCTGTACTACACCTTCGTCTTTATAAGACTTTTCGGATATTCCACTCTAACGTATTATCGATCTGGTAACGTTCCTACATCTTTTTTTCGGTCTCCCTGGAATGAAAATAAGTACGCTAGCCAGAAACACTCATAAGATCAATATTGAGAATCATTACCAGATTGATCACACGTAGAAGAATAAGTATGCAATAAAGAATACTGGAAAAGCCTTTCAAGAGGGAACCTGTTTTATGGAGGGGGGTAAATTAAAGGAAAGATGTGGGTCTCAGAAAAACCACAGCTTCCTTAATGATGTTAAACGAAGAACGTCGGGAACCTGCATTTTGTGTTGAAAAAGAATACATGACACGCATGAGGATAGCCCCTTCAAGTAACTAGATATGCAATGATTCGTACACCAATTGGCTTAGCCGTTTCAATGAGCCAGATATGCAATGCTTCAAACAACACAAGTCTCCCTTCTACTCGTATCATATATTACGGGTCGCGAGTGGAAATTCTTCAAAGTCCTCCACCTATCAGATATCTAGCTCGAGAGTCGAAATTTGTCCAAATTTTACGGCGCACGGCGAATTTCCCAAAAAACTAAAAAACTTAAAACAGGTTCCCTGTTAAAATTTTGACCTCTGAGCTACAGGTGATAGGAGAGGGACTCAGAAAAATTTCGACTTTAAAGCTATATATGATTGAAAAAAGACTTGGACAAATTCCGACCTCCGAGCGCGACACTGCACGCGAGTAACTCCCATAAAACAGGTTGCCTCAATTGACAAATTTAATGAAGGCAACCCCGGGCAGCTCTTTAGGTAGGCTGCGAAATTTAATAGGGAACCTGTTCAATGGTTTTGTTTTTTAGAAAAATTTGCGGTCCGACGACCGACGTCCGGCCAAAATAAACTTTAAAAATTTTGCTTATTTTTAATTTATCTATACATTTATTTACTTATTTATTTATTTAGTTTCTTTCTTTCTTCCTTTCTTGCTTTATATGATGGGAAGGGACTTGGAACATATTGAATTCTTATTGTAATAATTATATGATAGTAGGAGATTTTGGAAAATTGGTGTTTTCTCAATTCAGTTCCACAATACTCTATAGAGGTCGAATTGATAGTGCGTTTTTGTAGTGGTTTAGCGGACCTGTTTTATGTTTCTTTCTTTTTTGCCATCCGCCGTCCAACGTCCGATCAAAATGGACATAGGAAAATTTTACTTCTTATCATATATTTTTAATTGTTTTATTTATCTATTTATTTATTCATTTTGATTATTCATTTATGTATTTATGCATTTATTTATTCATTCATTCATTTATTTATTTATTTATTTATTTATTTATTTATTTGTTACTTTATTTATTATTTCATTTACTTGTTAATTTATTTATATAGGTAATTCAATAAATAATTTTTTTTATTTAGTTTCTTTTTTTCTTTTTTTCTTTCTTTCTTTCTTTCTTTATACCTATGATTGGAAGGCAAGCCGGCTATCATATATATCTCAGAAATAAAAATTTTAAAGGAAACCTGTGGGTTTGTTTTTTTTGAAAAATTTGTCGTCGGCCGTTCAACGTCCAACATCCGGCCAAAATGGACTTAAAAAAATGTTGTTTCTTATTAATTTATTTATAATAAGGAAAAACTGTAAGGTGGTGAAGAACAAAGTTCAAGCTGTAGAGGAATGACAATCTACACTAGTGACTCTCATAAAATAAGTTTTTTATACCTCGTTGTGATGCCATACAGGTGGTATTTTAACAGGGAACCTGTTTCATGGGGGCTTTTTGAGAAATTTGCCGCGTGCCGTCCAGCGAAAAACTTGGAAACATTTCGACTCTCGAGCCATATATGATTGGGGGGCGGGGGGGAAGACATGAAAAATGTCAACTCTCGAGCTATATATGATCGGAATTTTTTCAAGTCCCCCTCCTATCATATATTTCCAGGTCCCCCACCCCTATCATATATAGCTCGAGATTCGAGAAAAATTTAGACTCTTGAACTATATTATACTAGGCTTATAGTAGGTCTAAACCTTCTTTATACAGGCTTTATCTAGGTCTAGGCTTCCTTGAATTCTCGATACCGAATCCCATATAACTCATAAAACAGATTCCCTGCGTTCCTCGTTTAACTTCGTTAAGGAAGCGTATTGCACATATTTTCGAGTCCTGAGCCTGACAAGGCGCAGCAAACCCGTCGCCTTACAGGAAACACTCCTCCAAAGGGCCAGGCTTTCTGACACAAAGGTCTACTACTAAATGATATTATAAGTAAGTATGGTTGCGTGAGTGAATCAAAAAAGGTAGAAATTGAATCTTAACATGACACCTGCAGAGAATGGTTACTTCATACCCTTTTAATCCCATATTTTGTTGTGTACATGTGTGAGTGTGGCAGCAGCCTGTATGTGTAAAATGTGCTTTTTAAAAGATGAAAATGGACATAATACCTTTTAAACTCTAAAGGTAAAAACGGTAGATTTAACTATCGAAGTGGAGAAAAACGTTAAATAGCATATTTTACACATACAGGTTGCTAACACACGCACACAAACACACAATAAAATATGGGATTAAAAGGGTATGAAGTAACCATTCTCTGCAGGTATCATGCTAAGATTCAATTTTTACCGTTTTTGATCCACTTACACAACCCATACTTACTAATAATATCATTAGTAGTAGACTCAATTGTTGCAGGCTGTTGAAAGTTGTATTAAGGGTGTGCTTTACTTGATCGGAAACTCTGAAACGGTGTATGATAAGTTGCATAAACATCTCCAAAAACCCTGCAAGCTTTGGGAAGCTAGCGGTCACTACGCGACGCTTGTCGGGCGTGCGTGGGTAGTCCTTGTAACAAATGACGAGGAATGATTTTGCAAGGTCATATCTCAGGGCTCTATTTTCCGACGAATTTCTTCGATCTTCGGAAATGTTGTACAGAAGGGTTCAATGAAAGGCGGTATTGGAACAGAATCCTGAATTTTGGCTCCAGAAGAATTTCACTCTCATCAGAAAATAGACGAATTTTTACCAATTTCAACGTTTAATTGAGAAAGTATAAGGAAAAATGTTCAAATTCTGCTTCGATAGCGCCCCTGGTTGAACTTTTCTGGAAAACATATCAATTATTCAGAACGATCCGTTAAAAATTCGAACAGTAAAAATTGATTTTCGATACCACGTTTTTACGAGCATATTTTCACAAGTAAAGCACACCCTTAATAGGGAACCTGTTCTATTGGGGGGCTTTTTGAGAAATTTGCCGTGCGTCGTCCAACAAAAAACAGAAAAATTTTTACTCTTGAGCCACGTATGATAGGAATTTTTCCAAGTCCCCCTTTTATCATATGTAGCTCGAAATTCGAGAAAAATTTAGACTCTTGAACTATATTATACTAGTCTTATAGTAGGTCTAAACCTCCTTTATACAGGCTCTATCTAGGTCTAGGCTTCCTTGAATTCTCAATACCAAATCCCAAATGACTCATAAAACAAGTTCCCTGCCTTCCTCGTTTAACTTCGTTAAGGAAGCCGTCGTTTTTCTAATAAAGTATTGCACATATTATCGAGTCCTGAGCCTCACAAGGCGCAGCAAACCCGTCGCCTTATAGGGAAACACTCCTCCAACGGGCCAGGCTTTCTGACGCAAAGGTGACATCAAGACAAGACCATACCCTTCGAAGAATTGGGTTGAGGTAGTGTTGACTTTCGTCGCTGGTATTTTTTGTCAGAAATCCACTTACCTAAAGAATATCCTCGAGAGTCGGTTCGGCCGGAGCGCCATTCTTCTAAACTGAGTTTGAAATAATTGGCCTCGGCTGGAGATTCGAGAAAATTTAGACTCTCAAACTATATTATACTAGGCTTATAGTGGTACGGGTAATAGGCTGTTTCAAGGTGAAAATGGATACCGTCTTATCTCCAAAATTGAGCAGGTATTACGTCCATTTTCACCTTTTAAAAAGCATATTTTACACATACAGGCTGCTGATACACTCACACAAGTACACAACAAAATAAAACTTTCAACAGCCTGCAATAATAGAGTCTACTACTGAATGATATTATAAGTAAGTATGGGTTGCGTGAGTGAATCAAAAAAGGTAAAAATTGAATCTTAACATGATACCTGCAGAGAATTGTTACTTCATACCCTTTTAATCCTATATTTTATTGTGTGTTTGTGTGAGTGTGTCAGCAACCTGTCTGTGTAAAATATGCTATTTAACGTTTTTCTCCACTTCGATAGTTAAATCTACCGTTTTTACCTTTAGAGTTTAAAAGGTATTATGTCCATTTTCACCTTTTAAGAAGCACATTTTACACTTACAGGCTGCTGACACACTCACACATGCACACAACAAAATATGGGATTAAAAGGGTATGAAGTAACAATTCTCTGCAGGTGTCACGTTAAGATTCAATTTTTACCTTTTTTGATTCACTTACGCAACCCATACGATACTTACTTATAATATCATTAGTAGTAGACTCAATTGTTGCAGGCTGTTGAAAGTTGTATTAACAGGGAACCTGTGCTATGGGGGGCTTTTTGAGAAATTTGGCGTGCGTCGTCCAACAAAAAACAGAAAAATTTCGACTCTTGAGCCATTTATGATAGGAATTTTTCTAAGTCCCCCTTCTATCATATATAGCTCGAGATACGAGAAAAATTCAGACTCTCAAACTATATTATACTAGGCTTATAGTAGGTGTAGGCCTTCTTTATACTAGCTTTATCTAGATCTAGGCTTCCTTGAATTCTCAATACCAAATCCCATATGACTCATAAAACAGGTTCCCTGCATTCCTCGCTTAACTTCGTTAAGGAAGCCGCACTATATTCTACCTTACTCGTTGCAATTGGGTAGTCTGAGCATTCGCCTATGTCCGTCTAGCCAACTCAGTCTCTGTACCATAAAGGTACCTTTTACGCCATCTACATTCTACAGCTCGCTACAAATGAGTATCCCCATACTAGTTGTGCTGAAGGCGGTTTTGGAGGAATGTGAATCGCCTCTCCATTATGGTTAGCGTTTGCTATGCCATCACGAGTGTTGCTGCGTGGTGTAGTAGCATTGGGACATCCGTGTCTGTCGACCACTGGTAGGGCCTTTTGGCTCTCTTTTTGAATGCAGTCTGGAGATTTAGTCTCTGGTGCAATTGCGGAGGTAGTATCCTTCCATTCTGAATCGGTGACAGCTTTTGATAATTGTCTGTCCATTTTCCAGGGCTCCACCTTTTACAGAGTATACTGGTCAGGTCTGACGGCCCACGTCCGCCCAAAATAAACATTAAAAATTTTGCTTTTTTTTATTTACCTATTCATTTTTAACAGGGAACCTGTTTTATGGGGGGCTATTTGAGAAATCTGGCGTCCGCCGTCCGCCGTGCGCCGTCCAGCGAAAAACTTAGAAAAATTTCGACCCTCGAGCCATATATGATAGGAGAGGGACTTAGAAAAATTTCGACTCTCGAGCTATATATGATAGGAGGGGAACTTAGAAAAATTTCGACTCTCGAGCTATATATGATAGAAGGGGGACTTAGAAAAATTTCGACTCTCGAGCCACATATGATAGGAGAGGGACTTAGAAAAACGACGGCTTCCTTAACGAAATTAAACGAGGAACGCAGGGAACCTGTTTTATGAGTCGAATGGGATTTGGTATTGAAAATTCAAGGAAGCCTAGACCTAGATAAAGATAGTATAAAGAAGGCCTAGACCTACTATAAGCCTATCATAATATAGTTGAGAATCTAAATTTTTCTCGCTCGAGGGACGAAATTTTTCTAAGTCCCTCTCCTATTAAACGAATCCGTTCCTCATGGCTCGAGAGTCGAAATTTTTCTAAGTCCCCCTTCTATCATATATGGCTCGAGAGTCGAAATTTTTCTAAGTCCCCCTCCTATCATATATGGCTCAAGAGTCGAAATTTTTCCAAGTCCCCCTCCTATCATATATAGCTTGAGAGTCGAAATTTTTCCAAATTCCTCTCCTATCATATATGGCTCGAGGGTCGAAATTTTTCCAAGTCCCCCTTCTATCATATATAGCTCGAGAGTCGAAATTTTTCTAAGTTCCCCTCCTATCATATATGGCTCAAGAGTCGAAATTTTTCTAAGTCCCCCTCCTATCATATATAGCTTGAGAGTCGAAATTTTTCCAAATTCCTCTCCTAGCATATATGGCTCGAGGGTCGAAATTTTTCTAAGTCCCCCTTCTATCATATATGGCTCGAGAGTCGAAATTTTTCTAAGTCCCCCTCCTATCATATATGGCTCAAGAGTCGAAATTTTTCTAAGTCCCCCTCCTATCATATATAGCTTGAGAGTCGAAATTTTTCCAAATTCCTCTCCCAGCATATATGGCTCGAGGGTCGAAATTTTTCTAAGTCCCCCTTCTATCATATATGGCTCGAGAGTCGAAATTTTTCTAAGTCCCCCTCCTATCATATATGGCTCAAGAGTCGAAATTTTTCTAAGTCCCCCTCCTATCATATATAGCTTGAGAGTCGAAATTTTTCCAAATTCCTCTCCTATCATATATGGCTCGAGGGTCGAAATTTTTCTAAGTCCCCCTTCTGTCATATATAGCTCGAGAGTCGAAATTTTTCCAAGTTTTTCGCTGGACGGCGTACGGCGGACGGCGGATTTCTCAAATAGCCCCCCATAAAACAGGTTCCCTGTTAAAATTTCGACTCTCGAGCTATACATATATGATCTAGGCTTCCTTGAATTTTCAATACCAAATCTCATTCGAATCATAAAACAGGTTCCCTGCGTTCCTCGTTTAACTTCGTTAAGGGTATGCTCTACCTTCGATGAAATGGTAACTTGGAATACCTCTCAGGAGTCTAATATTGCATAGAATGCGATGAAACTTCGGAGTCTTATTGTTCAAGGTTACAGAAATACCGCTAATTAGTTTACAAGTAGTGTATATTGGAAATTGTAAAAAATAATTATGAATATTACGCGCTCAGAACCAATTAGCGGTATTTCTGTAACCTTAAACAATAAATCTCCAAAGTTTCATCGCATTCTGTGCAAGATTAGTCTCCTGAGAGGTATTCCAAGTTACCATTTCATTGAAGGTAGAGCATAGCCTTAAGGAAGCCGTAATTTTTACTTATTTATTTATTTAGTTTCTTTCTTTCTTCCTTTCTTGCTTTATATGAGGGGAAGGGACTTGGAAAATATTGAATTCTTGTTGTAATAATTATATGATAGCAGGAGATTTTTGAAAATTGTTGTCTTCTCAATTCAGTTCCACAATACTCAGGAGGTCAAATTGATAGTGCGTTTTTTTTTATAGTGGTTTAGGGAACCTGTTTAATGTTTCTTTCTTTTTTGCTATCCGCCGTCCAACGTCCGATCAAAATGGACTTGGGAAAATTTTGTTTCTTATCATATATTTTTAATTGTTTTATTTATCTATTTATTTATTTATTTATTTATTTATTTGTTACTCTATTTATTATTTCATTTACTTGTTAATTAGTTTACATAATTAAATAATTAATTTTTTTATTTACTCGTAGTTTCTTTCTTTCATTCTTTCTTTCTTTCGTTCTTTCTTTCTTTATATGATTTGTTAGGCAAGTCGTCTATCATATATAGGAATGAAAATGTACACTAGTGACTTCCATACAATAAGTATTTTATACCTCGTTGTGATGCTATACTGGTGGTATTTTAACAGGGAACCTGTTTTATGGGAGGGCTTTTTGAGAAATTTTCCGTGCGTTGTCCAGCGAAAAACTTGGGAAAATTTCGACTGTCGAGCTATATAAGATAGGGGGGGTGAGAGACTTACAAAAATTTCAACTCTCGAGCAATACATGGTAGGAGAACTTGGAAAAAATTTGGAATATCGAGCTATATACGAGGCGAATTTTTCTAAGTCCCCCTCCTCTTATAAATCCCGGTCCCCCACCCCTATCATATAGAGCTCGAGATTCTAGAAAAATTTAGACTCACTAGGCTTATAGTAGGTCTAAACCTTCTTTATACTGGCTTTATCAAGGTCTAGGCTTCATTGAATTCTCAATACCAAATCCCATGTGACTCATAAAACAGGTTCCCTGCGTTCCTCGTTCAACTTCGTTAAGGAAGCCGTCGTTTTTCTAATAAAGTATTGCACATATTTTCGAGTCCTAAGCCTCACAAGGCGCAGCAAACCCGTCGCCTTATAGGGGAACACTCCTCCAACGGGCCAGGCTTTCTGACGCAAAGGTGACATCAAGACAAGACCATACCATTCGAAGAATTGGGTTGAGGTAGTGTTGACTTTCGTCACTGGTATTTTTTGTCAAAAATCCACTTACCTAAAGAATATCCTCAAGAGTCGGTTCGGCCGGAGCGCCATTCTTCTAAACTGAGTTTGAAATAATTGGCCTCGTCATCTACCAGATTTAGGTACTTTTTGAACTCCTCAAAGGTCCAATTTGAAGAGAAGTAATAACTTTACTTTATGATTTTCTAACAGGGAACCTGTTTTATGGGGGGCGTTTCGAGAAATTTGCCGTGCGCCGTCCAGCAAAAAACTTGAAAAAATGTCGACTCTGGAACTATCATATATAGCTGGAGATTCGAGAAAAATTTAGACTCTCAAACTATTATACTAGGCTTATAGTGGTATGGATAATAGGCTGTTTCAAGGTGAAAATGGATACCGTCTTATCTCCAAAATTGAGCAGGTATTACGTCCATTTTCACCTTTTAAAAAGCATATTTTACACGTACAGGCTGCTGACACACTCACACAAGTACACAACAAAATATAACTCTCAACAGCCTGCAACAATAGAGTCTACTACTGAATGATATTATAAGTAAGTATGGGTTGCGTGAGTGAATCAAAAAAGGTAAAAATTGAATCTAAACATGATACCTGCAGAGAATTGTTACTTCATACCCTTTTAATCCCATATTTTATTGTGTGCTTGTGTGAGTGTGTCAGCAGCCTGTATGTGTAAAATATGCTTTTTAAAAGGTGAAAATGGACTTAATACCTTTTAAACTCTAAAGGTAAAAACGGTAGATTTAACTATCAAGGTGGAGAAAAACGTTAAATAGCATATTTTACACATACAGGTTGCTGACACACGCACACAAACACACAATAAAATATGGGTTTAAATGGGTATGAAGTAACGATTCTCTGCAGGTATCATGTTAAGATTCGATTTTTACCTTTTTTGATTCACTCACGCAACCCAACTTACTTATAATATCATTCAGTAGTAAACTCTATTGTTGCAGGCTGTTCTACACTATGTGGGCCTTTTTGAGAAATTTGCCGTGCGCCGTCCAACGAAAAACAGAAAAATTTCGACCCTTGAGCCATGTATGATAGGAATTTTTCCAAGTCCCCCTTCTGTCATATATAGCTCGAGATACGAGAAAAATTTAGACTCATACTACATTATACTAGGCTTATAGTAGGTGTAGGCCTTCTTCATACTAGCTTTATCTAGATCTAGGCTTCCTTGAATTCTCAATACCAAATCCCATATGACTCATAAAACAGGTTCCCTGCGTTCCTCGCTCAACTTCGTTCGTTTTTCTAGCACTATATTCCTCCTTACTTGTCGCAATTGGGTAGTCTGAGCATTCACCTATGGCCGTCTAGCCAACTCAGTCTCTGTACCATAAAGGTACCTTTTACTCCACCTACATTCTACATCTAGCTACAAATGACTATCCCCACACTAGTTGTGCTGAAGGCGGATTTGGAGGAACGTGAATCGCCTCTCCATTATGGTTAGCGTTTCCTATGCCGTCACGAGTGTTGCTGCGTGGTGTAGTAGCATTGGGACATCCGCGTCTGTCGAACACTGGTAGGGCCTTTTGGCTCTCTTTATGAATGCAGTCTGGAGATTTTGGTCTCTGGTGCAATTGCGGAGATAGTACCCTTCCATTCTGAATCGGTGACAGCTTTTGATAATTGTCTGCCCATTTTCCAGGGCTCTACTTTTTACAGAGTATACTGGTCAACTCAAATTTCCTAAACTACATTTGGTAGAATCTTTGTTCGTCAGTGAGCTTTGTATTCCTACCTTAATTCAGTTTTCCTATTTTAACAGGGAACCTGTTTTATGGGGGCTTTTTGAGAAATTTGCCGTACGCCCTGCTCCACCCATCAAAAAACTTGGGAAAATTTCGGCTCTCGAGCCATGTATGATAGGAGAGGAACTTGGAATCTATAGCTGGAGATTCGAGAAAAATTTAGACTCTCAAACTATATTATACTAGGCTTATAGTAGGTCTAGGCCTTCTTTATACTAGCTTTATCTAGGTCTAGGCTTCCTTGTATTTTCAATACCAAATCCCATTTGACTCATAAAACAGGTTCCCTGCGTTCCTCGTTTAGCTCCGTTATTTTCTGTATTCGTCGATATTTTTCATCTCCACCAACCATCGGGCATTTTTGGACCATCTAGTGAGGTCTCTATACACCACAATCGGTGAGAAATGAGCCAAACTAAAGCTGGTTTCAGTGGGAAAGCCACTATTCATTTCTCAGAAAGAAGTCCTTGAAAATTCTAAGCACCAACTCATATAAGGCGGAGGCCATATATATTTCCAGTCATGACGTGACCAGGGCATTGGTAGATTCTCCACGCGTATCATCAAAGGGAATGGACTGTCATAAAATTTGAGGTTTCACTCCTAAAAAGTGGCCTCAACTTCAAGTCTTATAAAGGATGAACAGAGACCACTATTACTCTTGTTTGGGATAGTACTTTCTTTAGAGGACTCGGGAAATATCGACCCCCAAGTGTCGTACGATCCAATGTCCGATTAAAATTATGATTGTATCTTTTTACAGGTCTTTATATACATCAAACATGAAATTGTTGGGTTTGTCGGTCATGTTGATTGCATTCTGCGGATTACATATCGTTGACAGTCACGACATCATTGATTGTTACACGTATACGACTACAAGTAATTACATGCATTCATTGTTTTTATTGAAAATAGCTAATCAGGAATCTTCTTCAATATGTGGAAGCCCAAAACATCCATGACTACTCCAAGTTGCAGAAACTGGACTACCTACGAGTACTGTGAGGAAAGTTTGCATAGCCAGATGCTGTTTGGAGCATACAATGGTATTTCCAGAAATACCATTTCAAAAATAATTACACAATTCAAAGAAGAAGATTTTATTACAATAATATTCCAAAACATTAGATTGAATAATATTAAGTCTATTGGAGCTGTGCAAAAGAAAATTAGAAATAGTGAGGAATAAATTGATAATATTAGTGGAACTAGGGATATGAAAAAACTCCCTACTCATTTATTTTGCTGCATGGGGGTAGTTAATTGAAACGCGCAGGAAACCTGCTTTATGGAAAAGTTGAACTATCTTCCACATCAGTTGAAGAGTATTATTACTTCTTCTTTTTCTTCTTCTGACCAGACTCAAAATTAAGTCGAATTTTTTCCAGTCTCCTTCTCCCTTCATAATACATTTCAAAAGTTGACATTTTTAAATTCTTTCCTTGTTTCTTCTTCTTCTCTGAGACACTCAGGATCAACCTTTTAAAATTTTAGTACATTCCTGAAGTATCTAAGTGGAAACCTTTTGCCCTCCACAAAATTTCTAAAATCGTCCTCGCCTAGACTGGACAGCCCACCTCCCCTCATTAATTTTTTACAAATCCCCCTTTTTCTTTTCTTTTTGCTTTTTCTTATTATCTGAAAATCTTGGATACCTATAGTCAACCAAGGATTTTTTTCCAAGCCCATAAAGTAGATCACCATCTTCGCCCCCTTGGGAAGTACAATTTCTGGAGGAATGGTAGATATTTTGCAATAAATGCCACCCCCGATTCTTGTCACAAACTTAAGAGTAGGTTCTTGTGGATGTTGTAAGCAGCTACCTCTTGAGCTTCAGTAAGTTTATTCCATTCTCCATTCCTGTATGGCTTAGTGAAGGATCATTGAACGTTTTTACTGAAAATTGTGCTATAAATTCACAAAAAACCATTATTTTTCGTTTTTTTCAAGCCTATACACACGAGACATTTAGTGGTGGAGATGCGAGTTGTTATACCGACGATCAAAGGAAGGACTTCTGCAAAATGATGAATACCGAAAAAGTAATACCGTATTTGAAGTCACGAACTTATTTTTCATGGTTTGTCAACAATGTGGTGCAAAGCGCAGGCAACCCAGATCGTTGGGTCGTGTACAGTAACGCCCAAAGTACACATCCTGATTATGTACTAGGGTTCGAATGTATATGTTCAAAAATAAACTTTCTCCTAAAACCTAATGACAGGCAATTAGGCGGTAGACTACTCGCGATTGTAAAAGATGAGAATCTTACGCAGCGTCCCGATGGAATGCCGGCGTTGGTATAGATTGCATACGAGTAACTTATATAATTTGTATAAATAAGATTTCACCAAATGGTTTCGAATTGCGCACCTACATTGTGCGAAAAGTTAATGGTATAAGTGTGATTTTTAAACAAAAATGTTGTACTGATGATTGCTTTCATCTCATTTCCTGAATTTTCAAATACATTATTTATAGATTCTACATTTCAAATTCGACACTTTTTTAATTATACCATGTGGAGGAAAATTATCCAAACGAATGGCAACGAAGAACTCGTAAACTCTGGTCATATTTTTGGCGACGTTTAAAGTGACTTGCTCCTTTGTTCTTGAGTTGAGATTTTTTCAAACTATCTTTCTTGATACAGCTTATGGGTAAGAAGCCGTCTCCTCCCTCTGCTCTCATAGAGTAGGCAAACAAGAAAAAAAAAAAATTGCTGGAGCAAACGATTCTTTGCTGAAAATCGTTCAGGATGTGGTCCTGAACAACATACTAAAAATCTCGCGTTTTCTCCCTGCAGCTTCTTTTTTACGGGGGTTCGAACCCCCCAAAAATTAGTTTTTCGCCTATATCGCGTGAAATTGAAATTTGATTACAAAATGTTTCAAACAAAAGTTGTTCCTCGTTGAATTTCCTATCAAATAACGTATTCAAGGTTCAGCCTAGGTCAATTAATGCCCCGGGAAAGCCTTCAATGTCCGTTCAAGAGAGGACCAACATCAGTTTTCCATTTATCTCACAAAATTGAAATTTTATGAGAAAATGTTTCAAACAAAAGTTGTTCCTCGTTAAATTTCCTATCAAATAACGTATTCAAGGTTCAGCCTAAGTCAATTAGTGCCCTGGCAAACCCTTCAATGGCCGTTCAAAAGAGAACGAAAATCAGTTTTCCATTTATCTCGCAAAATTGAAATTTTATGAGAAAATGTTTCAAATAAAAGTTGTTCTACGTTGAATTTCCTATCAAATGGGCTATTCAGCAAAAATAAAAATAAAATTTAATACACATTCGTCCGAAAAAATTAATTATTTATTTGACCAACGTTTCGAACGTCCTGCGTTCTTCATCAGGGTCGTAATACTACAAAGAATACAAAGTGTAATGCAATTAAATAAGAAAGCGGAGCAATGATACAGGAACGCGTGAAAACAAGAAAACAAAGATTACTCACGTTGAAGCCTTAAGATCGGATTCAGGAACGTTTGCGCCAGCAACCACTATTGCAACAACGGCAGCAGCAGCAACTGCAACAACAGCAACTGGAGCAACAGCAACAGCCTCCGCAGGCAGCTAAGCAGAGTGAAGTCCCCTCCTGGAACCAGGTGCTTTCCAGGCGCACCCGGGAGAAGAATGCTCAGCAATCTGCTACTCGCCCCAGAGAAGCGGCAACACTGCAAGGAAGAAACCTGCAGAATGGTTCTCAGCAGTCAAAGGGACAGAGATAACTTCAGCTACTACAGAAGAGACACCCACAAGGAGGAGCAGTTATCTTGAAGAAGGCTTCAGATGAAGTTGAATACGCTGAACTCCTGTAGTGTCACAAATTACAAGGACCGGGGAAATCTGCCTCAAACACTGGACCAAGGGGTCTCACCGTAAGAGGGAGAAAACTTACAGGGATGCCAGAACATTGTTTTTTGTATGAAGCTAGAAATGCTTAAAACTAGGTGGAGAGAAATAAAATTTGGTAAATAAAAGGGAAAAACTCTTGATAGAGTCTCTGAGAGCAAGTACAGAAGTCCCGGACGTAATAGTGGACTACGATATTTGCGCTTTCGAGGAAGGAAGAGTGGGCGTAATCAGTAAAACTCCAACCTGTAGCTGAATTTAAATAGGGCATATTCAGCAGACCTCAAGACGGTAAAATAATAAATAAACAATAGAGAAAAGGGGGAAAAAAGTAGCAAATTTATTGGGTTATTCGACGAATCAAATGAATAAAACAAACTATAAACTTTTGTTGTTAATTGTTCAGATTGAGAAGAGGTAGAAGAATCATTAATCAAGAATTTATAATTTGATTCCTTTGACATTTTTTTTTTTTTGTAATTTTTGAGGCATTTGACTTTTTGTACAACTTTGATTGAATGACTGAAATAAAAGATTTTCCTAGCCAGAAGATGGCTTGATTGAACTCGTCTATGACTCACGTTATGAACCCTCGTTTGATTAACCTTAATGATCCGAGGTTTCTTCTCCGTTCTTGTCAGTTAATGCTTTCATTTCAGTCCCGATGATGGTTTATTAACCGAAAGCGCTCGGCTTTATTCATTTTCTGCGGTGTTTGTAGTTTTTACTCTTCTTCGGAGTATTCCCTTCTCATCGTTAAGGACGACCGTAATTTGGAGGAACGAATCCGTTTAATTTGACAAATATGAGAATTGTTTTTTCTTGAGTTCGAGGAATCCAGCAGACGTGTATACTTATTTTTCGAAAAAAAAAAAAAAAAAACTCATATTTCAATACCTAACTACAAATATTATTGCTAACGATGGTGGTAGGTGAAAAATATGCTTCGCTCAATAGAAGGCCAAACCTCGTTGTCTCGGTCTGTTCTTACAAGAGTATACAAGAAACA
The DNA here is from genome assembly GCA_035079385.1 of Aspidiotus rigidus. Classification (NCBI taxonomy): domain Eukaryota; kingdom Metazoa; phylum Arthropoda; class Insecta; order Hemiptera; family Diaspididae; genus Aspidiotus; species Aspidiotus rigidus. Next base: position 13,110,876 of record JAVHKY010000011.1, read on the forward strand.
GCTTTTCCACAAAGAAGGCACCATTCTACAGGCTTCCACAATTTTCAAATTTAAGGATAAATTTTTTCACTCCAAATTTTTCAATATTTTCTCGGGAGCTTTTTCCGCTTTGAAAATTATATTTGAGATTCTCCAAGTAATTTGTCGAGTTGGAGATGGAGATGTAAGTAGTTTATTCATAATTCACTTACAAATAGGATTTCTTTTCGGCTTTAAATTTTGTTTTCACGCTCAATAGTAAAGTTTAGTTCGGATATCCTGACGAAGAAAAAAAAAAAAAAAAAGAACTACGGACGATAAGTAGATACTTTTTTGGGTGCATCTTGTTGAATCCATGGTCTTCATCAATCATCTCGATCATACAAGATCGTAGCTGCCTACTGAATTCGTGGCATTAGAATGATTTTTTAAAAATATTTATTGTATGCGTAGCTTGGCAAATGTGAGCAGCGTTGTCAGCGTTGTGCTGATGATCAAAAAGGTAAAAAAAAAATAAAAATATTTATTCGAAAACTTATTCGCAAATTTTTTATACAAAAAAACGTACGAGACCTTTCGCCTCTGAGAATGCACTATCGAGCTCTTGATAATGCCTTCTTAGGCGAAAGGCCTCGTTCGTTTTCCTGTATAATAAATTTGCGAGTAAGTAACTCTCTTTTATTCTTTTTGAATAATTCTATTTTTATTCTGTGTATTCGCAACAAAATGAATCTAAGTATTAAGTATTATTGATCAAAAGAGGTTCAAAAATGACAATGCGTAAGCTCAGATTGGCGTAAACTCTATCCTTCTTAATATTGAAATTATGAAGTACTGGCTGTATTCACTTTTTTCACTCTTCATCATTTGGAAAGTAAAACAAAAAGAAAACAGAATCAATGCGTTTTTTAATTTTACGGTCATCCATCATAGAGAAATATACTCAAAGAGAGTAACGAACAAATACAAGAACCGCACAATATTATAAACAGACCGAGCGCTATCGACTAAACAGTCATTCTCACGGTATAGAAAGCGACTGAACCCAACACCAACGAGAACAAGAAACAACGAACGAGGAGGTCATGACTGAACCAGCGAGTCATCGAAATGTGAATCATTCTCATAGACTAATTCAATCAATCCCTCCTCAGGAACGTACCTGTTCACCACGGTAATGTCTTTAATATTTCGGTGACGATGAATTTCAATTTCTTCCAAAGCCAAGCGCCTAAAATAAGATTTTTCCCTGTGGAGGAGAACTTCGGATCCCTCTTTGAGGCTATGACCGCATTCGATTAAGTGGTCAGCAAACGCCGACTCCCCTACTTTTCTTTTTTCCCAAGCTTTCCTATGTTCATCAACTCTAATTTTGAATTGACGGCTAGTCATCCCTATGTACACACTCGGGCAATCACCACAGGCCACCCTATAAACACCCTCCCTCTCGGCCATCGGAATCGGATCCTTTAACTTGACCAAGAGGCTCTTCACCGTATTGGTACTATAAAACGCCGGTCGGAAACCAAAGGGACGGAGGACACGGCTCACCTCCGAAGAAAACTTCCCCAAAAACGGCATCCTAATCCACCGTTTACGCCTATCAAGATGCAACTGGCGGGGGAGGGAGGTAGTTGAGTCCAGACTTTTTCTTGTAAGTCGCCTACGGACCATGAGGTCAATGTCCACTTTCACCTGATTCACTCTAGCCAAGTGCTTTATCGTCACGAGTTCCTTATTAAACGCTACCTCACTCAAGGGGATCTGAGTGAGGCGATGTATTAAACTATTAAATGTTGCAACTTTATGGGCAAAAGGTACGAAAGACGACCCGTGGATAGTAATATCGGTCGAAGTACTCTTCCGGTGAATACCGAAATCATGGACACCGTCAATGACGGATATGGTTATGTCCAAAAAATTTATAGATGAGCCGCCAACTTCAAGAGTGAACTTGATGGACGGATATAAACTATTTAAATATGCGAGAAACTCACTAAGGAGCTCCGCGGGACCGGTCCACGCACACAATATGTCATCCACGTACCTATGCCAATAGAAAACGTGATTCAAAAACACCTGGCCCGAGGAAAACAGGTCGACCTCAAATTTAGACATAAAAACCTCCGAAATAAGAGAGCCTAAAGGGGGTCTGTTTATAATATTGTGCGGTTCTTGTATTTGTTCGTTACTCTCTTTGAGTATATTTCTCTATAAAAAAAGAAAACAATTTTCTGAAACGTCTCTTATTTTCATACAGTTACCGGAAATGGCTACACGGCAAATGTAAAGGACGTTCTCTCTGCAGTGCCTCGCGAATTGTGCAATTATAAAACTCTCCTTTCCATCTACTCTCTACTTGTCTACGAGATTAAATTTTTGAGATCATTGCCTCGTTTTTTCGATCCCTACCGTGCTCATGGAGGCGACGGACTAGATTTAACTCAATGTGCGATCAAACTTATTCGGTAACTGTTACACTTGGAGTATATTCGGAAGAGAGGATTTGTCAATAATTCACTGGTACTATTAGAGTTGTAAAAATAGACGCTAGTTTCTAAAAACTCAACAACTGAAAAAAAAAAACCTAAATGAAGAAAAAATAGCAACGAAGATATAAAAGTGCTAGAGGTAAACAATACATACTTGAAGTACTACGTGTTATTTCAGCTGTTTTTAGTATCTGGTGCGCGTATTATTCGCGTGAGACGACTTTGAATTTAAACTCGAACTGCAAAGACTTACTCAAATCGTATGGAAAATGTTATGACGGCTTACTATCCTAATTTTTCTGTTTTACAACTTCCTCTTTATCAGACTTTTCGGATATTCCTTTTTAGATATCACTAATCCACCAACATGTTATCGACCTGGAAACGTTCCTGCAACATTTATTTTTTTTCAGTCTCCCTCTGGAATGGTATGCTACCCAGAAACACCCATAAAATCAATGTTGAGAAACATTACAAGGTTGATCAAACGTACAAGAATAAGTACGCAATAAAGAATACTGGAAAAGCCTTTCAAGAGGAACCAGTTTTATGCAGGTGAAGGGGAATTGAAGGAAAATTACGGGCGCCGTACGGCACTTTAAAAAACTACAGCTTCTTTAACGATGTTAAACGAGGAACGTTGGGAACCTGCTGTATGGGTCCAAAAAGAAAACATTATAATTATGACCCGCATGAAGAGCGAAATCCGGGAAAAACGGTGAAAAATTCCTCGGGCCCTCGGAGGGGGTTAAAGGGGGCACAAACCCTGACAAGTGATGAAGAAATTTGTGCATTTTTTTTCTTTTTCCAAGTTCAACAAATTCTTATGTAGGCTAGAAATTACGGTAGAATTTGGAAAAAATAGTAAAAAAATTCCTAGAGGTCTCTGAGAGAAGGTGAGAGGACTCAGCCCCCGAAAACTGGAAGTAAAAAATAGGCGTTTTTGAGAACATTCAAACGGATTCTCGTGTGAAATTTACCGTAGAATTCAGAAAAAATCCTGAAAAAATCTCCTGGCTCTTCGAGGGGACGGGGAGGAACATGAACCTCTTTATTGTAGAATTACATTTTTATAACTCGACATGTAAACTGCGTTTTTCGTCGGTTCGAAAGTGTCTCTTTGCGGACGTCATTTCAATCTTCCGTCCTCTTCAAATTTGGCGCCCATTTCATATCAAATACACTAGGAAACAATTAAACATTTTTTGAAAATTGCTGAAGTGAGATAGGATGTACCTATCTAGAAGTATTTTTTGCGCCGATTTCAGAACCATTTTCCGTTTTTTGATAGGCGGTCGCGTTTTCTTGTTATCCCTTCGTTTAGTCGCCGCGCATTGTCGCGAGACGGAGCGTTCCTTATTGAGCGTTGATACTGCTATCGGAGCTCGATAAAGAACGCGTCGTCTCGCGACGATACGCGGTAACTAAACAAAGTGATAACAAGAAAACGCGACCTCCTATCAAACAACGGAAAACGGTTCTGGAATCAGCGCAAAAAATACTTCTAGATACAACCTATCTCACTTCAGCAATTTTCAAAAAATTGTTGTTACCCAGTGTTATTTATTTTATTAATTCTAATCATGACGGCAAGATTAAGTTTCGATCCCACCTACTCAAGATGCTCTCCAACAGCACTGTCTTCGCGCGGTATATCACGGTTTCCACGTGCGAGGGCAGTGTCTGAAGAAGAATAAAAAATTGCCAGGTCCGCAAGAATGGGGCTGGAAGCGAGCGGCTGATGGAATACTTTGGGAACCTTTCTGGACCCTTCAGCACCTGTCTACATGGTATTGGACATTCTCGTGAAATTCAGGTGTCAGAAATTTGTACATGGGCATTATACAATTGTCGTCAGGTTTGAAATATATACTATGTTGATGAATTTGTTGATGAATGTATTGAAGTAATTTATTTTAGTAACACTTCAGTAATTTCTGTAATATTTCAGAGTATATCTATTTCACGTTCTATGCAACAAGAAATTCTGTATAATATTTCATGAAAGATCAAGTACGGAAATGTAGTTCTACAACTTCTGTTCCACGTTTATATTCCTCCCGGCCCCCTCGAAGAACCATGAGATTTTTTTCAGGATTCTTTCTGAATTCTACGGTAAATTTCACACGAGAATCCGTTTGAACGTTCTCAAAAACACCTATTTTTTACTTCTAGTTTTCGGGGATTGAGTCCTCTTACCTCCTCTCAGAGACCTCGAGGTTTTTTCCGAATTCTACGATAAATTCCACATAAGAATTTGTTGAACTTGAAAAAAAAAAACAAACATTTTTTCATCTTTTTTCAGGGTTTGTGCCCCCTTTAACCCCCTCTGAGGGCCCGAGGAATTTTCTCACTATTTTTCAAGGATTTCGCGCTAAATTCTATTTCGGAACCCGTTTATATTTTTTCAAAAAATACGAAATGTTTTTTCCCTAATTTTTTTTTTCTGGGGGGGGGAGTGAGGCCCCTGGGCCCTTTGGACGGTCGGAGAATTTTTTTAGTATTTTTCCAAAATTCTAAGGAAAATTTCATAGGGATATTTGTGAAAATATGTTGAAATATGTCACTTCAATTTTACCCCTATTTTAAGGGTTATCAGCCGCTCGGCGGCCCTAAAATGTCGGAATAATTTTTTGATAATTTTGTTCGAATTTGGCGGTCCGAGCTACATAAGAATCTACATAAATTGCGAACCAAAAGGTTTATTTTGGTCATTTATATGCAAGAATTTCCAGTTAGGCAATCCGCCATAATGGGGCCCCGATGGGGGTTAGACTGTAGCGCCATGACTCAAATTTTTCGTTCAAGTATCCTAAGCGTTTGTTCCAAATTTCATAATTATAACATGGAATGCAAGGTTCATCCCAATAGCCGCCGGACTATGACACTGCACGCGAGTAACTTCCATAAAATAGGTTCCATTAGCGGTCCACCGTCCAACGTGCAGGGTCCGATGTCAAACGCCCAGCCAAAATAGACATTGCCTCTTCTTTATTTATTTATATATTTATTTATTTATTTATTTATTTATTTATTTATCTATTTATCTATTTATCTATTTATCTATTTATTTATTTATTTATTTATTCATTTATTCATTTATTTATTTATTTATTTATTTATTTATTTATTTATTTATTTGCGGGGAACCCGCTATCCATTTGTTAGGAGATTACATCCTCAGAAAATGTCCGCGTCTGCGAAGTTAGTAACCTAAGGTTAGGTTAGGTTACGGGACTTAGAAGGATTTCGAGTCTCGAGCTATATATGATAGGAGGGAGACTTGGAAGAATTGTGACTTCCGAGCTATATATAATAGAAGGGGGACTTAGAAGAATTTCGACTCTCGAGCTATATATGATAGAAGGGAATGTAGAATGATAATTTCGATTTGAATTACAGTAGAAATCACTTAGAACGAGTCCGCATAGAACGAACGGTCGGCTAGAACGGCCAAATTGCGCGGTCCCGGCGTAAACGCCATATAAACAATGTTAAAATTCACTGCTTACAACGAGTTCATTTAGAACGAGATATCGGTTAGAACAACCCGATTTCAGTACATACGGAACACAAATAATCATTTACAGCGAGGATGACTACTATTTTTCTGGATTGATGAGCTTGTATGAACATGTTTACTGATAGACGGAAGAGTGAAAAGAATTTGTGACTACTGTATTCTCAATATTTCGAAATTTGTTAGTCGATGTGCAAGCGTACTGTTGTACTTATTTTTAAAACGAACATTGCTTGTACATGTACTGCGATTATTCACGAGAAAAAAAAGTTGAAATTTTTGTTGACTGAATTGCTTTGTATGAGTTCTCGTTGTAACTGAAAAAAAAAAAAAACTGGATACAGCGAGCCCTCGTTGTAACTGATTTCGGATAGTGCGAGCATCGGTTAGAACGAACAAATCTCCCAGTCCCTTGACGCTCGTTGTAAGTGATTTCTACTGTATATGACAAGATCATCAACTCAGTTCCACACCACCTGAGAGGTCGAGTTAAGGAATTGCGGGTTCCCCGCGACTTGAAAAATTTTGAATTCTTGCCATAATACATGGTAGTAGGAGATTTTGGAAAATAGAACTAAACCCATGATCAATTCACTCCCTGCATCACTTATGCAAGGGAGGGGGGTATTACGAACAATTTCAGCACATTTTTTCTGGGTATTTACACCAGGGCCGATTTTTATTGCTAAATCGAATACAACATTTGCCAAAGTCTCCTGATTTTTTAGAGGGGGGAGCCCGAACTTCAATCCCTTCTCCAGAAGTATCAGCTCATCACGGTTAAACTCCGTGTTACTATGATTTTTATGACACGTGGCTGAAACTGTTGAATTATTCCACCGTCACCTTGATCTAATTCGCCATCCCTCATCTTAGAACTTAGAAGGGAAGTAAGTTCCCGATTTTTCTTTTTTTTTTAATTTCAACTCAAATTCACGACAAACCTCATTTATGGAATGAATAAATGGATCGAACTCACCGTGATGGAATAGGCTAGACAGCCGAGAGTGCACTAGGAGGTTGAGTCTGGTAGTTACGTTGAGTAAACTATACCACCTCCTCAACTCGGTACGAATCCATTTCTTTGTCATGAAATTTTCCAATTTCTTGGTTGTTAAAACACTATCGGAATAAAATTGAAATTTCACAAAATTTGGCCTCAAATCGAACTGGAGGCATTTACGAAGGAACCAAATATGAGACGAATAAGACGTCCGTTGGGTTCGGAACTTTCTGAACAAAAACGTTAAATATGCCGTATCAGCACCATTAATAGAATCAATCCGTTTTTTAATTTTACGGTCATCCATCATAGAGAATTATACACGCGAAGAGTACGAAACACAAATACAAGAACCGCAATAAAATCATACAATCCGAGCGCTTTCGGCAGGATAATGACGTAACGACTAAATATGGCGCCCGTGTCCACACTCGTTATTATGGGGCTCTATCGCAACTGGCAGGAAATAAGCCTAACTAAAGCTGGTTTCAGCGGGAAAGCCACTATTCATTTCTCGGAAAGAAGTCCTTGTCTGCAACCGCGCCTGAAAAATTCTAAGCTTTGACTCTTATAAGACGGAGGCCATATACATTTCCAGTCATGACGTCATTAGGGCCATATCGTCAAAAGGAATGTCGTACGATCCAATGTCCGGTTAAAATTATGACTTTAATTTTTTACAGGTCTTCATATATTTCAAACTTCGCCATCGTGAAATTGTTGGGTTTGTCGGTCTTGTTGATTGCATTCTGCGGATTACATAACGTTGACGGCCACGAACTCCTTGATTGTTACTCGTATACGACTACAAGTAATTATACATGCATTCATCATTTTCATTGAAAATACGTAATTAGGAATCTTCTTCAATATGTGCAAGCCAAAAACGTCCAAGACTAGTCCAAGTTGCAGAAACTGGACTACTGTGAGGAAAGTTTGCGTAGCCCGAAGCCATTTCGAGCATCCGATGGTATTTTTAGGAATACCATTTTAAAATTGATAATGGTACAATTTATAGAAAGAAGAAGATTTTATCACAATAATTCCAAAATATTAGATTGTATAATATTATGTCTCTTGGGGTTGTGTGAAAGAAAATTAGAAATAGTGAGGAATATTGACGATATTAGTGGAATTAGGAACATAAAAAAAGAACTCTCTACTCACTCCTTTTGGTCGAATATTTCCCAATCTCCTTCTTTCTTCACACACATTTCAAAAGTTGAATTTTTTTCAATTCTTTTCTTGTTTCTTCTTCACCTCTGAACCCTTGGATCTTCTCTTCTGAATCCTTGGATACCCATGATCAACCTTTCACAATTTCAGTGCGTCCCTGAAGTAGGTGAATAGCTTTTGTCCTCCCTAAAACTTTTAAAATCATCCTCGCCTAACCTAGACAAGCCCTCCAAAAGTCAAAAGTCGATCTTTTTTTACAAGTCCCACTTTTAAATGTTTTTTCTGACAATTGTGCTGTAAAATTTTATTCCTGTGCACTAAAACTACAGAAAGAGAATTCCCATACTTTATATCTGATGAGTCCTGAATGTTGAATAGAAAATTATTTATTCTGTACGAGTATAAATTTATGAATGTAGACAAACTCTACGTTTGGCGAATAGAAACTTAAATTTCATATCATAACCAGTTTGGAGTATTATTTTGACCTGTATGTACGGTACTCCTACCATCGAGCTTATAGGCTGCAATATTCGATGTTTTGATTTAGTACTGATGAAAAACTATTATTTTTTGTTTTTTTAAGCCTATAGTCACGAGACATTTAGTGGTGGAGATGCAAGTTGTTGGGACGACGATGAAAGGAAGGCTTTCTGCGAGATGATGAATAGAGAACAAGTAATACCGTATTTGAAGTCGCGAACTTATTTTTCATGGTTCGTCGACAATAAGGTGGAGAGCGCAGGCGAACCAGATCTTTGGGTCGTACATAGTAACGCCGAAAGTACACACCCTGATTATGTAAAAGGGTTCGAATGTATATGTTCAAAAAAGAACTTTCTCCTAAAACCTAATGCCCTGCAATTAGGCGAAAGATTTCTCGCGATTGTAAAAGATCAGAATCTTAAGCAGCGTCCCGAAGGAATGCCGGATTTGGAAGATGCATGAACTTGCATAATTTATGTAAATAAGGTTTTACTAAGTGATTTTGAATTGCGCACCTACATTGTGTGAAAAGTTATTGGTATAAGTGTTATTTTTAAACAAAAATATTCTGCTGATGTTTGCTTTCATCTCATTAAATAATTATATCACTTATTTCCTCAATTTTCAAGTACATTATTGATAGATTCTACTTACTTTGAATTCGACGCTTTCAATCATTACCAAGTAGAATAAAATTATCATAACAAGTGTAAACAATGATTCAAGTTTAAGAGGATGGCAACAAAGAATTCCAGCTATAATTCTTTGCTACGTTTAAAGTGACTTCCTCCTATACTTCCAAGTTGAGATTTCTTCAAATTGTCTTCCTTGATACAGCTTATGGCTCGAAATTTTTTCACAGCCAGCTCCCCCTTTTCTCTCAGTCAAAATTTTTTCTACTCCTTGATTGAGGTTAGGACGCAATCACGAACTGTTTATTGTTGAAAAAACTTCAAAAATGTTTTTTAATAAAAGAATAAAACAAAAAAATAATTTTCAATTTTATTTTTTATTTTAATGTACATTGACTGCAATATTGTACAGTTTTCGCGACGAACGCTTTCGAGTGAAGACTCATTATCGAGTCTTTTCGTCCTAATCTCTCGTAATGATCTCGCTTACTCACCGGGGATCAAAGCGGAACGCATCAACAATGGCTGTATCAAAACACTACAACGTGTGATAGGTTCGGCAACAATCCACGGCGAGTAAACGAGATCATAACAAAAGATTGGGAAGACGGATCGAAAAACCAAAGACAGCGTCGTTTTCAGCGTTGAAAATACTTTTAGATAAGTAAAATTTTTTTTAAATGCCACAATATGACCAAAAAATTGTCACGTCGTGCTATAGATGGAGAATTTGAAAAATTTTGAGTTAAAAAATCCCAAAAATGTGGAATTTGAAAAAAATTTGTTTCTAAGAAGGGATTCGTGAATTTCCAAGTGAATTTCCTACCTTGAATCGTAGGAATAATATTGACCTCTAAACCTCTATGAGGATGAAGGCGGGACTTGGCTCTAGCCGCGGAATTTAGCGCAAATTCCCATTTAACTAGTAACATCTTTTGACCTCACCCGGTATAGCCTACAAGATAGCCCCTTCGAATAACTAGTTACGCAATGCTTCATACAAGATTCAGAACGTCTTTCTAAGGTCTTCCAATTTTTCCAAGTCTCCTCCTATCATATTATATAGCTTGGGGCGGGGCGGGGCGGGGCCTGTGACGTCACAGTTTGATGACGTCATAAATATGTTTTTTCTATGTTCATTTCCTACTATATATAGCTTCAAAGTCCCCGGCCCTGTGACGGCATAATTTGATGACGTCGCAGATTAGCCTGATGACGTCAGAGTCCACGTGCTCCATAAATCAAGTTCCCTGTCCCCCTTCGTTCAACTCCGTTGAAGAACCCGTGAGTTTTCCAAGTCCCCCTCCCCCTATCATTTATAGCTTGGTGGGAAGAACCCATGACATCACAGTTTGATGACAGCCTTGTGACGTCACAATCTGGTGACGTCATAGATCAGTGTTTTTCAAGTTCTTTCCTTTTATATATACCTATAAGCTCAAAAGTCCGAGTTTATGACGTCACAATTTGATAAGTCCTCCTCCTATCATTTATAGCTCGTGATCGGTATGTACAGCCTGAAAGATAGCCCCTTGATAGGCAATATTTCAAACATCAATTGACTTGATCCTTTCAATGGACCAGACATGCAACGCTTCAAACACCATAAGATTCAGAACGTCCTTCTAAGGTGTTTCCCATATGTAGCCTCAGAGTCCGGGTCTGTGACGTCACAATGTGGTGGTGATGTCATAGATAAGCCTGGCCCCTTCGAATAACTAGATATGCAATGCTTCATACATCAATTAATTTAGCCCCTTTGTGGAGCCCCTCTCAAAATACTATAACACTCAGAACGTCCTTCAAAGGCATTTTAAGTCTCCCTCCTCTATCATATTTAGCTCGGAGTTCAAATCATATATAGCTTGGAGATCAAAATTTTTCCAAGTCCTCCTTTTCCCGAAATCCGGGTCTGTGACGTCATAATTTGATGACGTCATAGATCGCCTTTTCCAAGTCTCTCTCCAATCATATACATATAGCCCAGTGGTTACCGTATATATAGCATGACAGTAGCCTCTTGAAATAACTACCTATAGATATGCAATGCTTCATACACCAATCAATTTAGTCCCTTCAACGAGCCAGATATGCAACTCTCCAAACACCATAAAACTCAGAACGTTGTTCTAAGGCATTTCAAGTCTCCCGCCATATAGCTTAGAGGTCGGAATTTGCCCAAGTGCCCCTCCTATGATACATAGAACCAGAGTACAGTCCTATGACGTCATAGATCTGGTACGTCAACATTTTTCAGATCCGACGTGTCCCATAAAACAGTCCCACTCGTTTTAACTCCGTTTTAGATTTTCAGTTTCTTCATGGAGGAAAATATTTCAACGCACATTTGAACTATTTTGCGACCAAGGCCGTTTTCTCCTCTTACTCGGCTAGAGCCTTTCCGCTGTGTTGTCGTCATCTTACCTCACTTCAACCTTTTTTTTTTTTTTTTCTTTGGGGGGGTTCCTCGTGCTGAGGCGAGTTGGTAGTTGACCAAGACGTGAATGCAGTGCAGCAGTCGCTCTTGCTTGAGAAGGGTCAGAGGCGGGTCGATACGTAACCCAAACAGGCAGAGCACGAATACCTGATTGGACGTGAAAGCCTTTCTACTGACAATAAGGGACATATATGAGACGGTACTTGGTCCAGTCAGGCACCACACTGACGGACGCGAGAGCCCATATTGTCAATAAATAGTAAGCGTTAGCGAGATACACTGTCATTCCATAGATAGCTCGTGCCTACCTATGCTTAAGGAGGTGACAAGCGAGGCAGCACGTAACCCAATCCCTCCCATAGGATTGGACGTGAAGGCCTGCGTTGCAGATAACCGTATCAGGTGACACTGACTGTACGTGTCTTGGTCTCTAAGGCGATGAGTATCTTGTGTGGCTTATGTGGTGGTTGCTTCTGTGGTCAGGGGGTCGCCCGCAGAGACTGTCCGGGGACTTATGCACTGGACGGCATTCCCTGTTAAGGGAGTGTGGTTTAGTGGGAAACTATGTTCCGAGGCTCTCTATTTGACTAAGTCCCTGAAAGGGAGTAGAGAGGGGTACGCTTCCGCGGTCAGGGCAGATCCCAACGCGCTTCGGCGACTTCTTCGGGGGTGAAGAAGGTGTAGTTTGGAGATCGTCAGCTGGTTGGCTGACAAATGCAAGATAAACTAAGAGGATAAGGGTAAGAGGCCTAAAAGTAGATATAGTAATAATAATAACACTGATAATAATACTACTATTATTACTAAGTTGGGAATGATGTTCCCAGTCCGTCTACTCATCCCTGGAGTGGGAGGTAGAGGAAGAAGAGGGGTTCGCTTCCATGGTCAAGGGTCACCCGCAGATGGGTTTCCCTATTGCATTTCTGCGTCTGTCTTGAAAGGACAGATTGGTTGTTGGGATCTTCTTCAAACGACAGCTGAGTGAAGAAGTGGGTTAGTGGGAATAAGTTGGTATTCCGGAGGCCTCTCTGCTTCCGCTGGTGGGTAGTAGAGAGGGGTTGCTTCAATGGTCTGGGATTACCTGTACAGGGTTTTCCCGTCTCATTTCAGCGTTCATCTTCAGAGAAGAGGTGTGGGTTAGTTGGAATGATGTCCGAAGTCCCCTCCACTTGTCCTAGGACAGTTGTACTGAAGGGGGGGTTATAAATTCTAACGTTAGTCAGATGTGTGTTAGATGTGTTGTTAGGCTAGGTTCAAAGGAGACTCGCGTGTGTGTGCAACTGGCAAACCAGGACGTGAAGGCTGCGTCCCATGTCCCCATCGGGAAGTGCAAGGCAGGGCAGTACGTAACCCAACCCAGCCGTTGGACGTGAAGGCCTGCGATAACCTTCAGTGGCCATGAGGCTCAGACAGTACGTAACCCCAGTTGCTAGATGTACTGCGAGGAGTGGATTACGCATGCAAGTGAGCATGGATGAAAACAGAGAAGATGGGTCAAAGAAATCGGTAGGAATCCCGAAACAGTGCCCCCTGCTGTAGGTGCAGCTACCCTGTCTTAAGTCGACAGCCATGAAGATAGAAGAGGGAGATAGATAGGAAAGGTGTGCCTCGACCTAATCGAAAAGAGAAGAGTGATAGGATAGAGTGGTGATCAGTGATCAGTGATGCTAAAATATTACACTGGGAGAAGTCTGTGCGAGCCCGCTGCTTTGTCATTCCCGAGGGAGTGACTCCCCTCACCATACTAGTATGGTAGCAGCTGGACTTAAGGATGTGTCAGTTACTCCTTGCTTCCCACGTAGCAGCGGGGAGGACCCTGATTGACATCCTTCGAGGGGGAAGATTCGCCTGTACCACTTTTAGTTGACTGATTGGAGAGTGACAGTGACTATTGCCTTTCCGCTTTTCAGCTTCTACCGCGTACTGTCAATTAGCAATAGCCAACTCTCCCAGTCGTAAGCCCCCTCGCCACGGCAAGGCAGTGGTAAGACTTGAAGACACACCAGTTCCAAGACACGTTGTGTCCCCGCCAGTGTGCCCCCCGGAGGGGGACCTTACTTCAACCTTATAATAATAAAGACTTCGAAAAATTTTGAGCTATGAATATGGAACTCGAGAAATGTTTGTTTCTGAAAAGGGATACCTAAACTTCTAGCTTTGAACCTCAGGAAAAATTTTTGAACTATGAACCTCTAGGGCGGGAGTTGGTAATTTGAATTCAAAACCTTGTGTATGCATAGAAGAGGACTTGAAAGAATTTCAAACGATGAACCCTTCGAGGAGATATTTCAGAAAATTTCACTTTTTGAAATATTATGTCGACTCGAAAACATTTCTTTCACCTTCGAAGAGACTTGGAAAATTTTAAACAAAGAACTTTAACTTCTGGAACGCATACAAATAGGTACTATGAGGAGAAAGACTTGGAAAATATCGTGTTTTGACCCTATCATAGGGGGAGCAATGTTAATTCGAAGAGGATAGGTACCAAAAGTGGTCAGCTTGAATGCTCCCACGGCAGTTTTTAGAAAAGTTCTCCAATGTGGGAACTTCTTAATTGAAACGTGATGATATTCAGATCATTTTCGAGTGTAAAAAATCTTTCTACACTTCATAAAAAATGAAGTTCAAGAAAAAAATCTAGTCAAAGTTGCGTAATGTATTTTGAAGATGAAAATTACTCACTAAGTCACCTCGCCTCTCACACTTTCTATTGAACCAGACATTACAAAAATGGCTCGTTTCCTGAGAAAATTCAGTATCTCAGCAGAACTTTTCGAAAAATGATTGTCTAAAACGGAATTCGGAGTTATTCTCGCCAACCTAGTACAAAAGTTTCTGATGGTCTTTCGAATAATTCAAGTTGATTCAATCTTCAAATAAAATTTTGAGATTCGTGAAATCGTTTGGGAGTTCTGGGGGTCAACAATCAAGACTACTTATTTTTGTCGTAAATCACCTATGATTGAATAGTCTGTAAGCATGATAGCTAATGCGTTCGGTATTGCGTATTGCTTTTTCTGCTTCCGATAAGAAACTGATGCCTCACGTAACTTATCGATAACGATCTGAAAAATGTTGTCGTATCTTGGTGAACTTCAAATCTAGCGAGAAAATATCAGCCCAATATCTGAAGAAACCAACGACACGATAACCTCAACTTGTGTTCTACTAATCTGCTCGCTAAATTTGGATCTCGCTAATGTGATGCATTTTTGCCCTCGAGACATTCATGCGAAATAAATACGTGGTCATATTCTTCTTCGCGTCGTTGCTATTCCTGTTTTACTTGAATTGGTTGGTGTTTTGCGATAGCAGTGAATCGATGAGTACGTTCAAGTCATTATGGTTGTGGTTTCTCACTTTGTTGATGGGTCCATGCTGGGTTTCCGGCTCTACGGACGCGCCTGTCATCGGAATCGTCGCCCTTGACTTAGCTCCTCGCTTGCTCAAATATTGGCCAGCACACTCGTCCATTCTGGTAGCATCCTACGTGAAAGCTGTCGAAAGTACAGGTGCTAGGGCGGTGCCGATCGCTTTGAATAAAAACGAGTCGTATTACAGGTAGGCTATGACGAGTATGGGTGAAGAAAAGAGACAAAGCTAGATGGAAAGTTGAAAATGAACAAGAACAGTCGAAATACGGAATGCTTCTCAGTTCACAAGCAATGTTTCGATATTTCAGGGATATTCTGAACAAAGTTAATGGAGTAGTTCTGCCAGGTGGCGAATCACAAAACCTACCCGGACATCCGTATTATGATGCTGTCAGAATTGTTTATAAGATCGCTAAAGAAGTAAGTGCGAGATTGAGTTTCATGTGGACTTACACGCGTTGAATCTCATTCTGCGCTTCATGAAGAATGGGTTTTAAAAATGAAAGAATTCCTATGGCAAGATAGGCTAATGTCTCTCCTTCGTAATTCAATTCTCTGTCAAGACTTATGTGAAGAAAAAACTAATAATCCTCCAACTGGCAAGCAGCCTCGAGATATTTTACGATCGTGTTTTATATTTTCAGATCAATGATAACGGTAAAGTCTTCCCCATACTGGGAGTGTGTCTGGGTTATGAGTTCATGATAACGGCGGCGAACGACGATGAGGATATTCTCGACGAATGTCACATTTACACGGAAAACTATCCTGTCAAATTTTACAAACCTCCCGAGGACACGAGATTCTTCCACAGGCTCACCACGCACCAGAAAAAAGTTTTGGAGACGGAGGACGTCACTTACCATTGGCACATGTAAGTTACCCGAAAATTTGACGATCTCAATTTTTGATGGGAAAAACTAGCTTAACTTGGAGTAGCTTTTTCTCGTCTTTGAGAATATCAAACCATTTTCAGTTTTGAATTTGAAAATTTACACGTGAAGATCAGAATTTTTTTTGAGAGAACTCAGATTCGTAGAAAAAAAAAGTTTACTCGTACATGACGTCGAATCGTCATTGTGACATGGGTATCGTGAGACAAATTTTTATTCTGAATCTCAACCTTAAGATATATTCGTGTCAAAAAGAGGTGAACCCTCCTCTCTCTAAGAAAGAGTACGCATGAGATTCAGTGGATGAGGTCATTTTTCCTGGCCTCTTATGGGTACACGATTAAACTGAACGGCGTAAGTTTTACATAAATCACGATGTAATCAGGGAAGAATTGTCTTTGTAAGATTTTGATTAGTAGTTACAATTTTTATTAAAGAAATTCTCGCTTTTTTTCTTTCTTATTCTTAGCTATTGCGCTGAATTGGAAGACTTTAATAACGCCCCCTTGTTGAATGAAAATTGGGTCGTCACGTCAACAGTGATAACGCCAAACGGTTATGAGTTTGTGAATTGTGTCGAGCACATCAAGTATCCTTTCTTCGGCGTCCAATTTCACCCGGAGAAAGTTCCGTACGAGTGGGCGAAACCCGAGATGCCCCATTCCGAAAAGGCTATATTCGTTAATCGCTATTTCTACGATACGTTCGTCCACATCGCTCGAGGAAACGATAATCATTTTGACGATGTTAACGACCTGGCAGCGTGTTTAATTTACACGAACAGCATAACGGATATGCGAAATAAATCCACCTACCAACAGGCTTATCTATTTTAGAGTCACGTAGGATGGATAAAATGTTGTAATTTAAAAGTATTATTGTAAGGTTATGATCAATAATTATTTTAAAACTGGTATTACATGGATCTGGGTCATTGTGGTTCATGATATAAGTGTTTTTTCATTTTATAAATTCTTATCAATTAAACGCAATATTCCGAGTTTCTAAAGTAGGTCAAAGTCATTTCAGCCCGAGCAAATTAGCTTTAAAATGAAAAAAAATTCGTTACCTCACGTTTGTTCGCGCAAATTTGTTCATCGAGGTGCCCATGATGAGTTCACCCCTTCACCGACGGGGATAGAACATCTCTCAATTTTTAGTTTTTTCGATTTTTCTCAAAAACTATGGACTTTGGAGCAGAAATACGTCACTCCAAAATCATTCCACATAAAATTTCTTACAAAATGAATCCCCATACGAGTATATTCCGATGGGTGAAAGTTGTACAGCAGTTCTTTAAAATTTGAGAAAATATCATTTCAATTTTTTCGATTCTCAGCATAAATTG
Source organism: Aspidiotus rigidus (assembly GCA_035079385.1). Taxonomy (NCBI): domain Eukaryota; kingdom Metazoa; phylum Arthropoda; class Insecta; order Hemiptera; family Diaspididae; genus Aspidiotus; species Aspidiotus rigidus. The sequence goes on from JAVHKY010000011.1 coordinate 13,128,219, forward strand.
ATCCAAAGTCGCTAAACCTATTTTGAGAGTAAAATTTGGAAAGGACTGAGATTTGAGACATCCAATAGTCAAGTCGAGTGCACTCGAATTCAGAATGTGTCCAACAATCTACTATGCAGCGACAAAAAAAATGTAGAGGACAATTGCCAAGTGACAGGACAAAGAATTTAGAAATTACGTGAACGATTTCCTTCAACTTGAAATGATATCATTTCAGATCATTCAAATTTGTCTCATATAGCTTCATCGGCGATAATAATGGGTCGCGAAGTCGTAGTCAAATGAACTAAACATTCTGCACAACAACATCACCCTGATGGCGACAAAATTATCCAGAAAGTCGAAGCCGATTTACGATTTAACACCGCTGATTTCGTTGCTGAATTATGATTATCTGTCAAAGAGCACTGGAAAAACGACGACTTCCTTAACAACGTTAAACGAGGAACGTAGGGAACCTGTTCTATGGTTTTTCAACAGGGAACCTGTTTTATGGGGGGCTTTTTGAGAAAGGCACTAGCCGGGTAAGGGGGGGAAATGGCCTTGGTCGGAAAATGTTTCAAATATCCGTCAAAATGTTTTCTCCAATGAGAAAACTCAAAATCCAAAAAATTGGACCCATCCGCTCACCCACATGTGCTCTAGAGTGATTTTTAGGCCTACAATCCAAATGGCTATATCTCAGCCAATAATGATCGCACAGCAATGAAACTTGAGGACATTTTAGTATAAGTGAACGTTCATTCATGGTATTTTTTTCAAAAAAAAACCATTCATATTTCCCCTAGTTTCTAGCTATAACAAAACTTCAAACTCGAATAAAAAAAAATCGGGGGGGGGGGGAAGCACCTGGGGAAAATCATACATTTGAAGCGCCATACCCTCTACTACAACATACATGAGTACCATAGTCCTCGGTGAGGTGCAACATTCCCAAAAAAATCAATATTTAATGAATTTCCGTGATTTTTCCATGAATAGCGGGGTGAACTATGACTACTACCGCAATAGACCGCGTGAAATCAATGGTCAATGTTCGAGGTGAAAAATACACACTCCTCCATGAGATGAAATGGGAATGTTGATAGACCAAAAATATATTTTTAGTATTTCGTTTATCGAGTTGGTCAATTCTTATGTAAACACGTCCACCGATTAGGTGGAGTACGTTAGATTGAGGAAAATAGTTGAAAAATTCTCCAGTCGCTGGAACAGTAGAAGAGAAGTGAGAAAATCCACTTTTTCACCCTGGAGGACCGTGAGTTTTGGTATTTCATTCATCAAATAGGTCAGTTCTCACGTAAACATGTTCGCTGAGTTTGAAAAAAATGGTCAAAAAATTCTCCAGTCACTGGAACGTTCTGGAAATGACAAAAATTAGAGAATATCAATTTTTTCACCCTGGAGGACCGTGAGTTTTGGTATTTCATTCATCAATTCGTTCAATTCCTAAATAAACATGTACGCCAAGTTTGAAAAAAATGGTCAAAAAATTCTCCAGCCGCTGTAATGGTCTGGAAAGGACAAATAATTGAGAACATCCAATTTTTTACCCCGGAGGACCGTGAGTTTTGGTACTGCGTTCATCAATTAGGTCAATTCTTATGTAAACACATCCGCCGAATCCGAAAAAAATAGTCAAAAAATTCTCCAGCCGCTAGAACCTTCTGGAAAGGACAAATAATCGAGAATATCTAATTTTTTACCCTGGAGGACCGCGATTTTTGGTATTTTGTTCATCAGTTAGGTAAATTCTTAAGTAAACATGAACGCCAAGTTTGAAAAAAATAGTCAAAAAATTCTCCAGCCGCTGTAATGGTCTGGAAAAGACAATAAATCGGGAAATCCACTTTTTCACCCTGGAGAATCGTGAGTTTTGGTATTTCATTCCACAATTCGTTCAATTCTTATGTAAACATGTCCGCTGAGTTTGAAAAAAATAATCAAAAAATTCTCTAGTTTCTGGGATGCCCTGGAAATAATAAAAACTCCACGTAATCCACTTTTCCAACATGGAAAACCGTGGTTTTTCATATTCTGTTCATCCACAAGGTCAATTCTTATGTAAATACATCCGCCGAGTTATAGTCAATAAATTCTCCAGTTGCCGGAACGGTCTAGAAATACCAAGTTCAGAAAATCCACTTTTTCAACATGGAGAGCCCTGATTTTTGGTATGTTCTTTATCAATTAGGTCAAATCGTACGTTAATAATTCTTACAAGTTGGAAAAAAATAGTCAATAAATTCTCCAGTCGCTAGGACGCTCTGGAAATAGTAAAAATCCGATACACACCCACCACTAAGATTTATTTCCTTTACCTTAAAGTGTAGAATGTTTATTTTTGTTTTCCTGAAGTCGTAGAGGTACAAACTGTGTTACTGGGAGCCGTGTACTTCCATGAAGTGCAGGAATCTCCTCTCGAGTTGAGGTGACAATGCTTCAAATATTGCAATTCATGTGCATGACAATACAAAGGAGATGATTGTCTTCTTGTGTCTCGGCAAAGGATTCCTCCACATCATGCGAGTGCACGACTATCAGTAACACAATATGTACCGCTGCGACTCGAGGGGGGAAAAGTAACTCATGAATCATTGTGGTGGGTGTGTACCTTTGATTTTTTAATATTTTCAGAGCGTCCCAACGACTGGAGAATTTTTTTTCAATTTTTTTTTAAACTCGGCGTAAGTGTTCTTAGAAGAATCGACCATACCAATGAGCGTCTGGAGAATTTATTGAATATTTTTTTCGAAATAGGGATGTATTTACTCAAAAATTGACCTTATTGATAAATAGAATATAAGAATCACGATTCTCCTAGTTCAAATAGCAGATATTTTCAATTTTTCATTTTCAGACTATTCCAGCAACTGAAGAATTTCTGGACTATTTTTTTCAAACTCGGCGGAGGTATTAACATAAGATTTGACCTTCTTGATGAACAACATACGAAAAATCAGGGCTCTCCATGTTGAAAAAGTTGATTTTCTGGATTTGGTACTATTTCTAGATCGTTCCAGCGACTGGAGAATTTATTGACAATTTTTTTTTTCAACTCGGCGGATGTATTTACATAAGAATTGACCTTGTTGATAAACCGAATATGAAAAATCACGGTTTTCCATGTTGGAAAAGTGGATTACCTGGAGTTTTTACTATTTCTAGGGCATCCCAGAAACTGGAGAATTTTTTTACTATTTTTTTCAAACTTTGCGGACATGTTTACATAAGAATTGAACGAATTGTGGAATGAAGTACCAAAACTCACGGTGAAAAAGTGGATTTTCTCACTTCTCTTCTATTTTCAGACTGTTCCAGCTACTGGAGAATTTTTCAACTACAGTAAAACCTCGTTAACTCGAGCCTTGATAACTCGAAATCCTCGTTAACTCGAAGAAATTTTTATTCCCTTGAAGTCTCCATAAGACCTAATGTTATTTTATACTCTACATCTCGAATGCACTTCCAACGCGATACTCTATAACTCGAATTAAAATCTCTCGGGAAAAGGTACCATATACGCAAATTGGTACGTATTTGGCTAATTTCAGGTTTTGACTTGTCACTTCACATAACATGATTCATCATGAAATACACAATGTAAGTTTGTAGGCCTATATGAAAGTGTATCTTTACTGAAGCTGTGTCGTGTAATGAACGTTGAATGATGAGTCTTAAAAGAAAGTGTAATAGCCTCACAATTGAGGAGAAGAAACTTGTGTTGGAAGCCGTGGATCGTGGGGACAAGAGGAAAAAAGATGTGGCTGCTCAATTCAAAATTCCAGGAAGTACTCTGTCTACAATTTTGAAAGATCGAGACAAAATCCTTAACACTCCATCAAACGCTAAGAAGGTCAAAAGATTTCGCCAAGCTGAGCACCCTGAACTGGAAAAATGTCTATTCACTTGGTTACCTCATTCTTAAGTAGGTACTTATTTGTATGTATTTTTAAGAAATATGTTAATACCTACGAAGAAAAAAAAATAATAATAAAATCGATATCTCAAATTTTTCTGCATTTATCTCGAACTTCCTTAACTCGAAAACTCGATATCTCGAACAAAAAGGTCATTCCCTTCAGCTTCGAGTTAACGAGGTTTTACTGTATTTTCCTCAATCTAACGTACTCCACCTAATCGGTGGACGTGTTTACATAAGAATTGACCAACTCGATAAACGAAATACTAAAAATATATTTTTGGTCTATCAACATTCCCATTTCATCTCATGGAGGAGTGCGTATTTTTCACCTCGAACATTGACCATTGAATTCTCGCGGTCTATTGCGGTAGCAGTCATAGTTCACCCCGCTATTCATGGAAAAATCACGGAAACTCATTAAATATTGATTTTTTTGGGAATGTTGCACCTCACCGAGGACTATGGTACTCATGTATGTTGTAGTAGAGGGTATGGCGCTTCAAATGAATGATTTTCCCCAGGTGCGCCCCCCCCCGATTTTTTTTTATTCGAGTTTGAAGTTTTGTTATAGCTAGAAACTGGGGAAAATATGAATGGTTTTTTTTTGAAAAAAATACCATGGATGAACGTTCACATATACTAAAATGTCCTCAAGTTTCATTGCTGTGCGATCATTATTGGCTGAGATATAGCCGTTTGGATTTTAGGCCTAAAAATCACTCTGCAGCTCATGTGGGTGAGCGGATGGGTCCAATTTTTCGAATTTCGAGTTTTCTCATTGGGGACAATATTTTGACGGATATTTGAAACATTTTCCGACCAAGGCCATTCCCCCCCCCCCCTTACCCGGCTAGTGCCTTTGCCATGCGCCGTCCAGCAAAGAACTTAGAAAAATTCCGACTCTCGAGCTATATATGACTAGCGTCTGTTGCGTCGTCGCTACGCGTCGACGACAGCCGCTAGCAAGGTAAGCACCAATTTGGAAATAAAAAAATAATTTCTTTCGATGAAAAATTTATGAAAAAAAATGACTGGAACCGGCGCGGTAATTAACCACAAAAAATGGAACAATGTTCCATTTACTGGCAACGACTTTAGCGGCCAAGAATGAATTTCCTGTGCCCTGACGAACTGACGACAGTCGTGGGGGCGGGGTAAGAAGAAGATTATGAAGTCGAATAAAAAAAAATAATGAAAACAATAAAATAAAGTAGGAGCGTACATACCCAAATGTCCAGTAAACTGTGGTGGCCACTGCAAGAAAAGAATGTAGGCTGAAAAAAAAAGAATTAGTAAAAAATTGCGCAAAGGCAAAAAAAAAAAATATATATTTATAACTTCTTGTTTTTATTTTCTGATGGATATCAGTGGAATTGTTACTTTATAACATGAAAATTGTTACAAAGTAACAAATATAATTGAAACAGAATCACTAAAATGATACTACAGTGTAGTAAAAAAATTGTGATGCTGTAACAAATTATTGAAAATTGTTACAGAACTCTCTCTTTTCTGATTGGTCGAAATTTTGTCACAAAGTTGCAAAGGTAGAAATTAAGAGGAAAAATATTATTCGGCTTAAGGAGGGCGCGAAGCAATTCCGCGACCCTTGTACAGAACTCATCGCGAGCAAACAAGCGACGAGTCGATCTCGAAGAGGGTTTAATAGCGTCTGACCCAATGACCCACTCATGAAGAAGAATGAGTTAGATACGAGAGACTGACCAACGACCAATCCAGTAAGAGGCGTACCCAGAGAAAGACCTGCTTAAGGACAATCTGTCGGTTACCGGTTTAGAATTGCAGCAGAAATTCTTCCAGAGGAGAAATGAAATTCTCCAAGTGCGTAGAATGGTAGATAATCTGAAGAGAATATCGATAGATAATCGCGATAGTAATATAGTAAAGGCTACACTAACCTCATTATTCTCCTCGGCCATAATCACGGAGGGAGCACAACACAAGTAAGGTTGAATGCGAAAATTTTATATTTTATTACACGAAATGAACAATAAGAGCGTAAATGCAAATGCAAATTGATGAACGTATCAATGCAGATTTGTGCACGTATGAGGAGAATGCGCATGAATATGAAATGCGCAGTTATGCATGAGTAATAATTGTCTATCTGGTGCCGCTGCTGCCGGCCTATACCGTCATCAGATAAGGTAAAGGTGATGACGTGAGGCGAGGGTCTGCGGTAGCGTCGGGAAGACACGGACTCGGTGCCGTGGAATTTTCGACAACATGATTAGGACAGTTTGTCACATCAATGAAGGGTAAAATCCCCGACGTTGTCTTCTTCTCACCTGTAGAAGTTGTAAATTCAACTTGGTAAGAACTTGTCAAAATTTCGGATCTTTGTGGATTAAAGGTGCCCATTCTTAGTTGATTAATATATCTTATATCCTGATTGGTGATGTACCAGGCCGTCAGTAGCTTCAAGTTATGCAATATTGTTGGGAGTAACGAATTTTTGTCGGGTGCCTCTCGTATTTCGGTTGCAAAGCAATGGTCATACCCATTGCACATATGTCGGAACTTCGCATAAAAAACGACAAAATCGACAAAAGCTTCATACTTTTTTGTGTCACTGTCATTCTCAAACAATCCATTCAGTCGTAGAACAAACTTTCGCTGTATATGAGCCTGTTGAAGACCGCCATATATTTATTGTAGGCCGGATTAACACATCTCGTGAGACACGCTAATATGAACTTGAAGAGAGAAGGAGTCTTGTGTTCGGCTCTGTCTCGAAAGTGTGTATTCGTCTATGAAATGGTGGATGGAGGTAGGAGGAAAATACTCCGTACCCACTGATGGCTTGGCATGTCCAAAAGTTGGGTAAGTATTTTGTATCGTTGAAAAAGCGTTCGGTGGGGAAGAGCCAGTGGGCCCAGGATGTGGTCGCGCTGGTGTGCCATAGTTCTTCCCACCTCTGTGCTGTTGCTACAGCCATGATCTTAGATACTTGCTTTCCGCTTGGTGGGTCTCCATCAAGTGACAGACCGCCATCGGGGTCGAGTGTGATTACGGGGATGTGTCCCCAATGTGGGACGTCTTTGTTATGTTGTAGCAACTATCTGATAGACCGGGCGGTGAGTTGGAGGTCCAGTGGTGGCGTCTTTCCGAGTAGGTTGGCTGCATGATGGCCGATGTCTTTGTAACCGCGGCAGGTAATGACGTTTGCGCGTTGTTGGACTTTCAGTACCATTGCCTTATAGGTTTTTAAGGCGAGTCGGTGGTGATAGAGGGTGCTGCAGTAGAACAGCAGGCTGAGGATGAAACTGTGGAACATTATGCGTCTTGTCTTATAGCTGTAGCCCTACATGTTCTTGGCTACTCCTTGTAGCATATATAGGGATGCGTTGGTGGCATTTTTCTGTCATGCACTTTAGGTGTGCGTGGAACGTTAGTTTCGCGTCGAGCTGTACACCCAGGTATTTGGTGACAGGTTTGCCTTCGATATGATGGCCTTGCACTGTGAAGGTGAGAGGGGGTCTTGGAGCAGTGCCATCTGTCCAACACGAGGACGTCGGTCTTCGGGATGCTGAGATGAAGGTGGTTCTCGGCTAGGATCGTGTTGACTTCTGCTATACACTTTTCAACGGCGTTGATCAGTTCAGTTCGGGTGTTGGCAGCAACTATGATGAGGGTGTCGTCTGCATAGACGCATAAGCTGGGGTAGTGGGATTCTATTGTTGATATCACCCGATCAGAGAGGATGTTCCACAGAGTCGGGCCGTGGACTGATCCCTAGGGGCAGCCATTTTGTAGTGTTCTTTCAACCTTGCCATTGATGATTAAGCGGTCGGCGAAATATGTGGTGATGAGGCGTACAAGGTTGTGAGATACTGCAGCTCTATGTAGTTCATGGAGGATGGTATTCCACTCAACGTGGTCAAAAGCGCCATGTCGAGCGATATCGCTGCGACTAGGGAGTGAGAGGATTTCATGTCTGAGTGGCGTCTTCGGCACCACGGAGGCGGCGGAAGCCGTACTGTCCTTGGTAGAGTAGCTGGTGCTCGTTGTAGTGTTCAATCAATCGGTTGTTGACGATGCGTTCAAGGAGTTTTCCTAGGACTGGTAGCATAGTGAGGGGGCGGTAGGCGTTCGTTATTGTTAATCTTTACCAGGTTTGGGCACAAAGACTATACACGGCCTTTCCTCAGGCAATGGAAATAGCCAAGGGCGAGGCACCGGTGGATTAGTGTTGGTAGGACAGTGGGATGGTGACGACTCAAAGATTTGAGAGCTCTGGTGTACACCTCGTCCAGGCCTGGGGCTTTGTTTGTGGACAGTGCATGCACTGTGGTCACTATTTCTTCCTCAGGTACTTCCTGGAGGGGCCCTTCTCCGCAGGTGTAGTCTGTTTGAAGGGTTCCTGTGGTACTGGGGGGAACTTTGTTTCTATTAGGAGCTTGATGGATTCTTTGTTAGAGGTACAGCAGGTACCGTTTTCTTTTTTGAGAAAGGGCATAGTAGCTTTGGTCTGATGTTTGACATTCGCAAAGGGGACACCCCATAGTTTGCTCTGGGTGCAGAGTTCTCGGAACGTTTTGTGTTTACTTTTTATCATAATCTTGGCGCACATTTGCCTGATCATTTTTCTAGCCAGTAGTAAAATTGCAAGGTGTTCCTCATTATAGTGGTGCGGCGAATTCTACTTCCCAGTGTTTTCAAACTTTGTTTGAGAATTTCGAGTTTCGGTTTCCGAGTTTTTCTTATCTACATTTCTGTAGCATCGTTGTGATGTTGCATATGTAGCCATCTATTTCCTCGGTGGTGTTGCAATGGTGAGGTTGCGTACTTCAATGGACAGTTTGTCTGGGTTGGTTTTGTAGATTTTATCTTTCCGCTTAGTTTCCAGTTTTGCTAAGACTTTGATGATGTTATGGTCGGTGAGTGAGTCATCATTCAGTGTGGTGAAGTGTAGGATGTTGATATCCTTGGCGCTTACGTAGTCGTTTATGCTTGTGTATTTTCCTCTTATCCAGGTTGTGTTGGCTAGTTCCAGATTGGCTGCACTGAGCAGGTCTTCAAAGACTCTTACTCTGGCTGCGGTGCCGTATCCGGGAATCAATGAGGTTTGGCAGTCTAAGTCGCCTAGGAGGATGATTGGTGTATTTCTGTTTCTGCGTATGAAGGCACCAAACACAGGTTTGTTTTGTGTTTTTTTTTTAAATTCGACTCAGTCATTACCTTCATCTGAAGGATATTCCATCGGCTCATCTTCTTCATCTGACGGATAGTCCGGCTTATCTAAATTCCATTCGGCTCTCTTATGAATGTCAAACGGTCGAGAAGGCAGACGGTCTATCTAACTGCCTGGGCGTTTCTCGTAATTCACCATTCACTCTCCTTAACTAGTACAGATTGGGTTTCTGTTTTCCATACAGGGCCGGTGCTACCTTGTCCTTAAAATTCGACCGTACAAAGACCCTGACTATCGCCTCAACCCAGGTTTCAATCAGAGTAGTGGAATGGATAAAGTTTCCATCTATCGGATTAATCATCTTGCATTCCATCGACTTACCATATGATCCTAACATAATATGAGACTTCTTGCATGTGATTGCTCTTATCACTAGAGTTCTCGGCAACATTTTATTGAACATAATTACGGCATTGACAGTCCACATGAGTAAGTTTTCTGGTTTCAGAATTTACGGCTCTTAAAAAAATTGCCCTTTTCAGCGGCGCGGCTTCAAGATCTTACCTTTCCTCTTTTCCTTGTTCCTCCAGCTATGTCTATGAAGAGGAGGTGAGGATTTAGGAAATTACGACTTTCGCGGTCTAAATAAGTATTGAAGAACTTGGAAAAATTTAGACCAGGGAGCAAAAAGTAAGTCCCGGAAGTGCCTAAATAAGCCTCTCGAGCCATATAAACAATGGTAGTTCTTGAAGACTCTCTAATTTCTCGAATTCGAGATCTACGTTGATGCATGAGAAAAGAAAGAGTTGACAGTGAATTCTAAAACTACAAATTATCGCAAGAATTTAACGAGTGAGATTTCGAGTACTTTGAACTAAAAAGTCACCTCTTTGCTACTGCTTTCATGAGTGTACCGAAGGATTACTCGCAGTCTTGCGTATATTGCGATGATCTGCAGGTTCAATTCAAATCAATGATTTTATCTAGGCACCGTAACGGGAGAAAACGTTTTGTTCAAGAAAAATTTGTCACCCTTGTGTAATGATTCCGAGAGGCCATTTTTTGAGCCTATGCGGTCCATCTACAGAAATTATTTACCACTGGCCCAGTGCAGCGATGTCTAGAAGAGAAAGAACTCTTGTAGTGAAACAGAAAAAGAACAATGGTCGAACTGCAAGAGATCAGTTGAAAAAAAACTTACGCTTCCACAATGGTGCTTTTCACGACAGCGCACGGTGCGGTCTGGAATTTCTGGAATTTGTATCAAGGTATACGTACCGAAAGGGACGACATATATACATCCTGTTGTCGCCGGTATTCTTAAAAGTAACCTGTCGTCTCACAGGACAGCGGCGAAGAAATCGTTCTAAATATATCAGTCAAGTCCAGCGGTGGAGACTGCGTGGACGTTCTCGAGCGAACTGATCTCAGGTAGTACCTGTATTTTCGCACGTGTGAATAATCGTGCGCGCGAGTCATGATATTTTATTAGAAAGTGTAATTTGTCAATTCATCCTTTGGTAAGTAACTTACAAAATTTTTTCTAAAATCATTAATTATTATAAGTTTATGATGCATCAATTCGATTTTCTAAAAATTACGGTTATTCATTATTAATAAGGAATTTTAGTACAAAGTAATTTGCGCATCGCAAAGGAGTAGGTGTCGTCTTTGATCCGATGAGAGGCCAGTTGTTATTGGTGCAATAATCTTGAGATAGAAAAACCAGTTCTCACAAACGATGCTTCGATTGTTTAGAGTACCTACGAGTGGCTTTTTGGGCATTTTAGTGCATATAATTGAGGAAAAACGAAAGACATGAGCACAGGTTTATAATTGAGATGATGACTTGGGTTCTGAAGGAAAACTATCGTCGAGAGAGAGAGAAGAACCAAAGAAGCTCTTCTGTCCTGTCTACAGCCGTGTAGTGGTGTTTCGCATGTTTGAAATACTTTGACCAACCTTCAAGCACTTCTCTTCTCCTTCTTCGTGATATCGTTTATTCATGCAGTAGTGTAGACTACTTCAACTTAAAATTGAAGGATGTTAATAGGTGTAGACAAGGAACGAAGAGGAAATATACTAAATAATCTCCTGGCCTGAGCGGAAATCATGGTAACGAGTGATCGTAGGTTCGATTCCCGCTCAGGCCAGGAGTTTTTTTTTGTCCAGTTTCCTGTTTTTTCTATAGAATTGAACATGAAAGCTTGCTAGCCTCACTTAGTTTGCTCTTGCACAGCCCTTTCATAATGTATACGTCATGATCGATTATTTGGTCCGAATTTTCTCAAATCTTCCTCCTAATACATTTGTAATTTTACCAAGTCATCCTCAGCCGTCCCACTCCAGCTGGATAGTTAAGGCACCATTATTAACAGGGAACCTATTTATGAGAGGTAAATTATAGAAGAATGATGGACGTCAGACGCCGTCCGGCAAAACGCAAAATTTTGACTTTCAGGGTGAGGTAAAATTATGTCGCCACTTCCCTCCCAGCTTTTATGGAAAAGTTGTAACATCATTTGGCCTCACCCTATATGTATATGATAGAAAAGGGATTCAAGAAAATTTCGGCTTTCGAGCTACTGATGCTAGGAGGAGGACGTGGCAAAATTTCGACTTTCATGCTGTATATGATGGGAAAGAGACTTGATAAAATTTCGTTTATTGAACTGTTGGTATTTGAGAGGAAAGAATCGAGCTTAAATTCACAAGGTGGTGAGGAACAAAGTTAATCTTAATTTTTATAAAAAGTATAAATAATGAAACCTCCATAGAACAGGTTCCCTGTTTGTGATTAACGCAGTCAAGGAAGGAAATCCCAAGCAGCTGATGAAGAAGGCTGCAAGTTTCTTCTTTGCCCCTCGATAGACATCAAACTTTTCCATATACCCCCTTTTCGAGCTTAAAATTGCCCAATGAGGGAAAATTTCAAAGAGGCAGTTGCTCTATTATTCATTTCCCTCCCTCTCAACCGCGACTGTCTTATAAAGACCTTGGCCGGGGCGTTGCCATCGCCCTTGAAGTCAACCTTGTGGTCAGGAAGAAGCTTATTGCTAAGAGCCTCAGCCAGCTGACATCTTTGTCAAGGCAGCCCCCCCTCCCCCTCAAAAACTTCATATGGATTCGCCCTCCCTATATGGTCGATTTTTCGAAAAGGTTTGGCCAATATCATCGAGTCCCGGCTATTTTGTAAGCTCCGCACTTTAGGTGGCCGAAGAACCTCCTTAGGGAAGGGTGGGGTTTATAAATTATCATCCCGACTGCCTGGGGCCTTATATAAGGGTGACTGAACGAAACTTCTTTGTCCGCTTCAATGAGCTTGATAAGGTTTTTGATACGAACCTAAAAACCAGGAAGTCCGCACCTTCGCAAAGGCCGGTTTACAGTTTGACATCAGCAAATGCCGCCTCGTCAGAAAGCAATTGAGGACTTTGTGATTTGCTACCATTTGGCTAAGTACGGGAACTGATCTCCATGAGTACGAATTTATCCCTATTTATTTTGGGCAGCAACCTACTCGGTGGCGAGAGGATAGAGTTGAACGTCAAGAAGGAGAAGTTTTGATACAGAAGATCATTCGGGGTCACATCCTCCTTCCTTCTCCAAGTATATCGATAGTGACTACGAGGTTGATGCAAAAAAAGACGACACTTACCTTGAAAATTTCACTGGTGAGCTATCGGCGCGTCTCTTGTCCAATCCTGTTTGTAGTCGTAACAAAATGTTGCGGTTGTGAAAATGTGCTTTTTATGAGGCCGCAACGATGGAATTCAAAAAACTCAAGGGGGAGGCTTGGGCCTACTTAGAAATTTTTGAAAATGAATTACGAGTCGTTTCTTCCCTTACTTCTTCCTTTTCTTTCAGTTGTGGACATTTATTCTCCAAAGCCTGAATGAAAAAACTCGCAGCCCTCCCAGTGAGTAGCTCGAGGTTGCCTTTATTAACTTTGCTAGTCGAGGCAAACAGGGAAGCTGTTTCATGGGAGTCACTCACGGTCAGCATCAAGCTTAGACGGTTCTCTGTTAATAACTAAGTGCTCCCATCAATTATAGTATGAAAGTCGCAATTTTTTTGAGTTCCCCTCTTATCACCTAGATTTTTCCAAGTCCCACGTTTTACCGAACGGCGCCCGGTGCTCGTATTTTTCTTCAATTCACCCCTCTCAAACAGCAGGTTCTCTGTTAAAATTCCGCATTTTGATACAATCAAGGATCCGTGATACGTACAACCTATAGCACACCTTAGGTACTAAGCTGGAGAGCCTATTTGAGCACTTACGCTAGATTGCGATCCCAACTTTCTGATGACGTCATAAGGTAACCGTGGCCTTGAGTTGAATTGAAGATGAAAAATTTCAGTATCGAACCAATAACATGATCTTGAAACACACTCCTTTTGTTTTTAAGAGTCTCTAGATGTGAATTAAAAAATTTAATCGAAATTTAATTTCGACCGGGCAGCATGCTGTTGATGCACATTCGATAAGAGAGAATTTCATTCATAATGTATCACAAATCTAACTTTGTAGTTGTAAGTTTCGAAGTACTTCCTCGTAGTACAAAAGTCGAATGCGTATAGGTATCTGATAAGAGTTCGATAAACATCTAACAATTTCTAGTGTCGTCTACCGAGTATGATTGTTAGGTTTTTGTGTTTACTCGTAGATATACCATTTGCGTAATATGCATTTATCGCGTCCTAGAAACGCGTGCATGCTACGCATCGTATTGTTTTATTTTTTTCTGTTTTCATCATTATTTCACATCGCTCTTCGAGATGACTAGTACCTGTACGATAAGTACTAAATTTTTTCAAAAGTTTATAATTTTTTCCACCTAAAAGAATTTAATAGTAATCTCATTCACACTTAATTTACAGTGATCTACCTCGCGTACGTTTTCGTTTAAACAATGAAGACCGGAAGTAAAGATGTTTACATCCAGGTCCGTAAAACCGATATGGATGAAATTGAAAGTGTTAGCTATTATCGATGGCCTTTCCATTCGTCGAATAAAAATTTGAAAGGTATGCATTTCTAAATGAATTTGACTTAGGTACCTAGTCGCTGATATTTTTTCCAATTAGGAAGTGCACAAGCCATTCATTTACCTGTTATTACAATTGTTTCCCCTTTACTGTTGAGCATATTATAATTAATGTTGCGTATTTTTGTCTCTCTTAGGAACTGATTGTTCCACAACAAGGAGGGCTCTGCTATTGTTGATCGGAGTCTTCATCCTACCAGCAACTATTATCTTTCCCTTGTATATGAAGCATAGATGGTTAGCCGATGTCACTTTTCTTGTTCGAGATTCCGATGTCATGTGGATTGCGGATGGTATTTCTCCCTACTTTTGCGAGGTGAGTTCATGATTCTATAAATATATTCATAAAAATTCTGAACCAAACGTTTTCGTGATTTTCCTAACGCATCTTCCCATCGAGGTGACTTTAGGGAAGAGATACCTTGTGCGAATGTGTCAGGAAACTTGCAGCTGATAGGTTCTCTTTCACGATCTATGATTGAGACGAAGAGGGAACTTTTTTTCATGAAGGGACTGTTTGGTTTCCGAGAACTTCTTCTGATACGGCGGCACGATGGCTGGAATTTTCCAGACCTCTCGCATCTAATATGTAGTTTGGAGTTCAAACTCATAGTTGGGGCACCACTGTTTGTAGGAGGCAATTGCGCCGAACTCACCATTCCATCCGTCCCGTGATCGTGGCGCAAACAACCGACGGTGGTAGGTGGCGGCGTTAATTCAACTCTCCTTGCTAGAGCCTTTAAAGACAAGAAGATTATGTTAAAGTGTACTGTTGCCAATAGACAAAACTAATTTACTAATTATAACCGTGGGCCCGGCTGACTTACATCTTGCAGTCTCTGGATTTGCGGGTGCAGCACGTGCCGCTGGGCAGAAGTGAGAGACCCCAGGACACGGCTGAGATCTTTCGAAGGATTGATCTCGACGGTCGTCTCCTCCACTACTTCATGAAGTGCTGTCGTCGCTTCCTGAAGCGCTGTTGATTCGGCAAGCGATGATGACAATTCCTGCGGTGACAACGACCTCTTGGCTGTGGCCCGAGAGGTGGTTGTTGTAGTTGTGACTGCCTGGCTTCTTCTCGTGATCATTCTTCCCGCCGAGGTGGTGGTGGTGGTGGCGGTGGCTCGACGAGGTTGTTCACAGTAATCCGGGTCGGTCCGCACATCATCCACACAGGTTAACCCTGAACTCAAATCCGGCACTTCTTCTTCAGATTGAGGGAGATGCACTTCTTGAGGGGGTGATGAGGAACTTATTCTTCTTCAGCATGACAATTGAAGAACGACGGTCGCTGCATGCCGCCCTTAATGTCTTTAAGCGGCAAACCAAATGCGTTTTGAACTGTGAACGAAGAAACAGGGCAAATGTCACGGCGAGGTTACATCATAGCCATTAAACGTCTTTATCACCTTGTTTGTGTACTTTCCTATGTATGGTATCGACCTGGAGTACTTTTTCACTGTGCCATCTTGGGTTCTCTTCTTTGTTTCCATTTTCTCAAAGACTCCCTCCACCACACCTCTGTGGTAGCCATTGACTTCTGCGATCTGCTTTACTATCTTGATTTCTTTCCTCTTCTCTTCATTGTTCTTGAGGACAGAAATTGCTCGATAGCAGTAGTTCTGGATTGCCGCCAACTTATGCCTGGGGTGGTGGTACCCGATAAACCAAATCGACCATCACTATATTATGGTCGACATTGATTAGTTATTGGTCATACGACTGAAAAAAGACCAAATGTTTTGGTACATCAGAAAATGGTTGATTTTTAGTAAATTTTTGAGATACATCCACCAAATTTTGCCTATTCATGATTTCAGTTGATTGTTGGTCTGATATTATTCCTACTAAATTTTGAACGTTGGTTGATTTTTGATCACTACCTATGCGGAATACGCATTTCGACTCATTTTTTGGTCGTTATAATATTATCAATACAAAATGGAATTTTTCCTCGTTTCTTAGTATAAATTGATATTGTAGTTATTACTCAATTTTGACTAAGATTTCAAGTCGATTTCTGGGCAGATAGTTTGGAGTTGCTCGTACCTTGACCCATTTTGAGTAGATTTTTCCTCAACATCTACTAATGTTTTGTCTATTCTCATGCAAACGGCAGTCACTCATTTTTGCTCAAAATTTCCAGTCGATTTTTTTGGAATGAATCAACTGTCATACTGCTCGCAAACCCGCAGATAAATGAAGATATTTAAAATAGAATCTAAAATTTAAAAATTAATCTTCTTAATAATAAAATTGTTCAATAAATGAACATATTCTACTAATCATGAAAATATTAAATTTATATATGCAATTTCAGGAATTCTAACAGGATTAATGAATAAATATATATATTTTTTTTAATTTTAATTTTATATCAATTTTTATTTTTTGAAATTAAATTTTAACTTTATTTGAAAAGTTTATAACATAATATTATTTTGAAAAAATAAAGATCTTAGTTAAATTTTCTGGATAATTAAGGTTGATTTAATATTAATATTATTAATTTTTATTCAGAATTATTTATTTAATAAAAATATTCATATTATTCTTCAATAAGTATAAAAATTATTATAAAACAACTAAAAAAAATTGAAACTAAAAAATTTTTTATATCTCATTCAATGATCCTTTGAATGAGAATTAATTATTTAATGATTTCTTTTAAAACTTGCAATCATATTGAACCAGAATGATATTCTTCATTTTTTTGTTTAATTCTACATTCAATTAATAAAAAATTATTAGGTTCATTTATGACAAATAAAAAAATTATTAAAGAATAATTTAAAAAAAATTAATTCAAATAATAAATTGACATAAATTCAATTGATAAAAATTAATTTCATAAATAATAAATTGATAGAGAATAATAATAATAATTATTATATCAATTAAAACATAATAATTGAATTTAAAATTAAAAAGTAATGTACGAATTTTATAAATTAAATTTAAACAAATAATGATACATATAGGTAATATTTAGATTCATTAAAAAAATTATTTAAATTTAATGATTCAATTATAACTGGTATAAGTCTATGATAAATTCCACAAATTTCTGAACATTGTCCATAAATAATTGATAGTAATATAGTATACTAATTAATATTGTAATTTTACTAAAAACAAAGAACTTTTTGGCACTGCCGTCGAATGAAGTTTTTTTTATTTTTTTTCTTTATTTATTTTGTACTCTCAGTAGTATTTTATCCCTTGTAAAAGGAGAATGTTTTCTCCGAAACGTCACGCTTCGGTTTTTTAAAATAGGAAAAAAAAAAAAAAAAAAAAAAAAACTTCATTCGACGACAGTGCCAAAAAGTTCTTTGTTTTTAGTTATATATTCCGTCGAGAATAACTACCTATTTTGATTGTAATTATAGACCAAAATCATCGCATTCCTCTCAATATAATCCTGCCAACGAGATTGCTATCTTCATTCTTTTTTTCTCTCACCTGAAGAAGCCTTAGATATAGACTGGTTTTTATATCGCAAATGGTGATCTGTTAATATCATCCAACTATAGACCGTTTTATGGCGTCTCTATAGCCCAAAACTTGATTGTTCTGCTTTGTCGAAAGTGGTCTATTTGTAGTGGTCTGTTAATATTGCTTCAATATAGGCTACAACAGACTATTTTATAATCGTCTACATTGTCCAGAAATCTACCAATCATTTTCTTCAAACGAATTCTAATTATGGTGGTTTGTTGACAATCATTAAATATTGGCTATGAGAAAATATTTTATATCGTTAAAGTTCCCTAGAAATCGACTCTTTTTTTTGGCCAAAAATGGTCAAAATATAGTCAATTGCAGAGGGAGTATGGCAATGACTGAGGATAGACCATTTGATGGCACCTACATCACCTACAGATCGACTAATTTTTTCATTCAAAATTTTGTCTGAGTTGCTTTAAATGTGGTCTAAATATGGTACGGAAGAGCGGAAGTAAATTGACCGTAAAAATTTGGTCTACTATCAGTCACTCATCAGAGCGTCCGCTCAGTCTATTTTTGTTCAGCAGAGATATTTGGTTGATCTGGTTTATCGGGTAAAAGTCATTTGGGATGATGGTGTCCGTGTGCGTCGGCTTCCTGTCCTGCTGCTCTCCGGGTCCAAATAGTCGATGGTCTCATTGCACCTTTCCACGGTGAATTTAATGCTCTCGTTCATCGCATTCATTTCCAAAAGGAATAGGTCCACTTGTCCATGAGTGCCTAACCGCACAATTAGGATATCATCTACATATCTGGCCCATTGTTTGATCGAGTTTCTAAACTTGCTGTCATGTTCACTGTTTAGGAAACACTATAACGAAGAACACCATAATGGACAGGAAATATTTGAAGTCATATATGTAGAGAATCGCCCAAAAAGAAGAAAACTCTGGGAACAAATGGAGATTGCAAAAGCAGCTGTCCTCTTGAATAATATAATCACATTTGACAGCGAAAATTGTTGGGCCTGGTGATTGGATGAGGGAAAAAGAACAGATCTGACCAATAAAATGGCAGTAATCTAGGTAGCCAATAGAAACGCAGCATTTAGGCTAAAAGAGTGAACCAATCATTGAGCAGCACGTTATAGCCAATAAGATCACAGTGTTATACTATTAAAAACTCATGTTTAGGCTCTTGTTCTCCATTTGCGACCCGAAAGTACCCTTGTAAAAGCAACTAATAAAAGAGAATTTGTACACTTGAAAAACTTTTTCAATTTAGTGCTCTACTTACACCTCAATCACTCAATATGAGTTCCAATAATTCAAACTTAGGCTCCAGTTGAATGATCGACATGTTTTCTTCATTTGCAAATAGCTTGAGCGTTCAAATTTCTTTTTGATCTTTCTCTCCACCCTCCCAACGTAAACAACTTAAAGCACGATTTTCGACATTGGTGTAAGTCCTATTTCTTTCATATACACAGCACAGCGGCCAAAATTCTTCCGAATTCTCCTCCTCCACCCCACACATCACATAATGAAACTCAATAGTTGAAAATTCCCCACTGCCTTCCTAAGACGTTATCGAAACTTTGGTAGAAGTTTCTCCAAGTTTCTTTTTGGTATATTTTTGTTGTTCTTGATAATTGATATCACCATTTCTTTTTAGGCACATAGTCTCCGAGCGAAAAATTCAACTTTCAGTGCGTATCAAATCTATACCGGTGCCGTTGAATCAAGGAATATTGAGAAAAAAAAATATTTCAGACTGCAAAAGAACGTGACATTACCTGCCGACAGTTTGAAGTATTGGCGTTTCTCCTTAAATCAGAAAACTACAGTCAACATAACGGTTTGTTCGAAGTGAGTTGGCACTATACTATGTAAGCGTGGTAAACCAAATTTGTCCAGTAGAGCAAGTTCTCTTAATTCCTATAGTTCAGTTTCGTCAAGGGAGCATCGTTTTTCAAATGTCTGGAACTCGAAATTTTCCCCGGTGCTCGAATTAGGTCAAGGTCATTGATGACGTCACGAAAGCCGAACGCAGACTTTTATTGAGGTTGTAACCCCCACAGCTAGAAATTATTCTGAACATGACCAAACGTAGCCTGAAACGCTCCTCCGAGGCTAGCTTATAATATTTAACCTAAGACTCCATTCTAGACTAAGATTCCATAACTGAAGACCTAAAATGTAGGTAATTTTCCCACTTCTTTTTTCCAGTCTATCTTTTTTGGCGGTTCATAGGTCAAATTTTCCCAAGTCCCCTTCATAGAAGGTCGGTCGAGTTTAACAGTGAACCTTTTCTATAGGAGGGTATTTTGAAAATTTTGGCGTTCCATCGACTGGTAAAAATTGACCGACTCTTATCGAGGAGGTGGATTTGGAACAATTTCGAATATTGAGCTATATATATGACAGGCAGGGAATTTGTAAAAATCTCGACTTTTTATCAATTCAAAGTGCGTCAAAATGATGTTAATAAATTCTATTGAATTAGATTTTGGGCTACATTTCCTCGAGCGCAAAACTCCGAAACGTGAGATGTATAATTCAGTTGTAAGAAATTCGTATCCCAATTTTATCTACAATTCATGCCCGGATAAAACTTCCAGCCGAGTTATGGACCAGAATTTGCCAAAAATTGACAAATTTTTCAAGGTTTTCAAAGTGAACGAATTCCAAGAATTCCCTCGTTTAGAACTGTAAATTCGTTGAAGTATTTTTTTGCAATAAGTGCTAAATTTCACTAATAAATCGAGTACAATATAGAAGTTCAAGCGGTTCTTCATCTTCGAGTACCTTGGCAAATTTGGCGCAAATTCGGTTCTGAAAACTACTAAAAAGTTCGTTTTAGGCTTTAAATTATAGATACAATCTAGATACAACTTATAGTGTCTAATGTACCGCGTTTTCGCGCCAGCAGAGCAAAATTGTAACCCGAGTTCTCATTCAAATATCAACATTTTGGCGCACCGCACGATATAAAAAGAGGACTTGAAAAAATTCTAGCTATCAACGGAGTTGGACTGAGAAAAATTTCAAATATTGAGCTGTTTAGACTGTTCGGGACTCCAATTTTGAATTTGATTCTCAATATCAAAACCAATTCGCCCCACAGAACAGGTTTCCCGCGTTCCAAGAAAGCAGCCCTTTTTGCAAGTGTCTAAATAATATCAAGGTCATTCGTGACGTCAACAGGTCGACGAGGCCAAGGGTGCCTCCATCGCAAATATAAAATCTGTTTTGCCCTTTGCCTAAAGAAAACATAGGTACGTCCATTCCCCTCTCCCGCCGCAGAATTTTATAAATAATACATCCTATTTATTTATAGACACAACGAAGCGAAAATGGTGATATTCAAAGGGGAGAAAGACTTTAGAGCATGCGGATTGGAGAACTACGCTGAACAGAAGAACGTGGAAGATGGCTATCAGAGACATGATTTGCAGGATGAGCAATCTACCAACTCAGAGAGACATCATTTGGAAGATAACGAATCAGATAACTCAAAGAGCAGTTCGAACGAATCAAGCTTTTCAAATGACGAATCAAATTTTGAAAAGTTGTTAAAAATCTGCCTAAAGGAGGATATCCTCATTCACAAGTTACCTCCAGTTGCATCGCAGCGCTGCACTACAGATAATGTACAAATACTCGAGCACTATGTGCACGAAGAAGATTATTATTTTTACGTACTTTATAGCGAGCAAAGCAACGAAATTGATATTTCATTCGATCTATTAAGACCAACTCATGAATACGGCGATTACGTTCAACATTGCGTCAATAAAAGCCAGTGTAGGTTCTCATTATCTCTTTTATCCCAACATAAGGTTATAGTCGAAATGCCAAAGCGAGATAGAAGTGAACCTAACGTTCATAAATTGACTGAATTGGTATCCAGTTGTGAACCCAGGAAGCTCACGTACATCATATTTACGATTGTAGTTTTATTTTTGATCCTTTTATGTGCATTTATGTGAATATGATAAAATTCTGTGATTCCATTTAGTTTATGTAAACAGGACCGCCACGAAGAGGAAACAGGACCTGCATTTTGTAGTGACTTCTTCGCATTCACGAAAATCATTGATATACCTAAATTTCAAGAATGGATGACAAAGGCCGTGCGATACAGGCAGTTTAGCTTCTGGCGGTCCTCTGAGTAAATTCTAAACTTAATTAATGTGTTCCTTCTTATATCGTAAGTTTCATTCTCTAAGATTAAAAATAACCTAAGTACATGAATTTCTGTGCCCAATATTTTCGTAGGAGGAAGAAATCTCTCCACAACTACTGTATATTTATTTCTAAATTCCACTGCCCATTTATATTATTCTGTCTTATCTTGTTGAAAAATATTATTACGAGGAGTATAACCTTTATACACGACTACTAAATAATAAAAGAACAATATTTTGCTCCAATACCGTATCCTTATTTGTTTTAGTTTTCATTTATCTTATCATCCATTTACCATTACGGAGGGAGCTGCACAAAAAGACATTTATTTGCACTGAAAATATGACCCAGTGAAACATTTCGGAGACAATTTATTATCATAGTACTTACCCATAACTGGTTGTTCAATATGTATTCTACTTATTTGATCTTGTTGTACAGCCATTCTTAAAGCTTCCCTCAGCCTTCGACGGTCTGGTTTTTGAAGGCCACCTTCATCAATTGTGTTCAGAACTGTACATAAATGAAGGGGTGATGAATTGTGAGTGCCATACTGGGTTAATGGAGTCGAGAACATTAAGCTATTAGCGCTATACTACTTTTCGAACCTTTGCGGATAACTTTCTTACCATTTTTGGCATCTTCGTACTGGCCAGTTTTGAGCAATAATTCACCGAGCTTCAACTTATTTTCTTGTTGTTCGAAAGGTACTAGTGAACATTTCTTGTAATCGGAAATTGCGTCTTCCAATTTTCCAGCCTCTTGGTAGCAACGTGCTCGTTTGCACCACACTGATACTTCTGATGGATCTCTATCCTATGAACGAAATACCTATATCTCAATTGATAAGAGGAAATGAAAAGCACAAAAAATTGGTCATGATAAATTCATGAGAACGATGATGCAAATATGGGGCGACTCTCTGTTTATTCAGGTTGTTATGAGTTGCAAATTTGATTTACAATGATTTCAGTGTAGCAAACAACAGCTTCTCCATACTTTTCCCATTTTATCAAATTCTGCGCCAATACTGACAGACGAAATTCATCCAAATGTGTCATTTCTTCAAACAAACAATTAATACATACCTTGATTATAAAATATAAATTTTGTACATTTTATAACATATTATGCAGGTTGGAGCACCAATGTCTTAAAGTCTTTTCAAGATTTAGAACTGCCTCACTCATCCAAAGAATGGAGCTTGAAATAAAAAATTCTTACCTTCCTTCGCCTCCTCAATTCTCCCAGCAACAAATTTGGCTTCAGCTACTAACAATCGAAAGAATTTATCTTCATCTCGTTCTTTAGATAATGCTGTTTCAAAATCTTTTATCGCGTTATCGAATTCTCCTATCTGTAAGTAACAGTTTCCTCGTCCCTCATAGTACAAGAGAAGTTCAGGTCCTCTTTCCTAAAGTAAAGTTTGCAAACAGAATGATCATTACTATGGTCTACAAGTATCTCATTTCCCTTGATACTCACGATCATCGTATTGTAACAGCGGATAGCTTCGGTAATTTTGTTTTTGAAAACCAACGTCTTCGCAAATTCAAATATTTCACTGCTTTCCAAAGTAAGCATATCTGTAGAGAATTAAACAATGGTAGCGCTGAAACTTCCTGTATTTCTTTTGGAAAGAAGGTTTTGTTCGCTTACCATTTTTACAGTTCTGGTCAGAACATGTGAACTAGAAAGAGGGGGAATATTTGGAAAGACGTTTGTCGTCCTTCATTGTTCTGGCAAATCTTCCTTTCCAGAGGGGAGGGGGGCTCCCTCCTTGTTCAGAAAATAAAGGCGAGGGAGGATTATATTTTTAAAACGTTAAGGAATGCTTGATCTTCCGAAGTTTGAACTTACTGGGACCTTCTAAGTGCATGACAGTTACTACAGGATATATGAACAAATTTGAAAACGTTTTTTGAGCCATTCATAATCCGTGAATTGAATTTGAGTTGAATGAATTATAGAAAACCCAAGCCGGGTTACAGCAATGGGTATCCGGCCTTTGTTGGGAATTTCAAATTCAACCATTGGAAAATGTTGCGGATGGAATGAAATTCTTTCGACCCTCGTTGTTATTGGGCAGATAATTTGAACCCCCTATTAAAAAATATATATGGATTTTAAAAGTATTTAATTTCGTCAAAATTCATGCAAAATTATTCAAATTCATATTTGGGAAGTAGTATGTTACCAAACTAGTTATAGGTTTCGAAAAAAAAAAAACGGAAAATGAAGACATAGACCGTCCCATTTCTTACGAGTTTTTGCCGACTTTAACTTGTATGGACACATACTTCGACGAGGCATCTCTGAAATTACGTAAGATTCACATTTGAAAAACATTTTCAACAAAAATACTGCATCATTCTTCTTTTGTGTGTGTGTGTGTGTGTGTGGGGGGGGGTCCAAATTAGTAACACCGGACGCTTTTTGAAATTGGATCGTAACTTGTTGAAAAAACTTCAAATTCTAATGAAACGCACTTGATATGAATAGCCGGAGTCCTACTGTCAACTTGATACAAGTCAGCTTCTTCCTGCACTCGAAAACAAAAATGAAAAAAAATCTTGAAGTTCGTCTGCAAAACTTTTTCACTCGGCAAAAATTTTCAATCCGTGATATCTCGTGATAAAAATATCGTAGAACGCTCGAATTTCTATAGATTGACTCTGTGTACATGTACTTCACATGCATCGCATGACCACTAGAGAGCGCTGCACCATTCTCGAGATAACAGGGGGGTTCAAATTACCTGCGGGGGTCCAAATTACAACCCTCTCCTCTAATTATTTTTTATGGGATAAACGCCCTTAAGAAATTCTACAGCTCGTATTTTTCAATAGGGAAATGGATCATCTTAAGGGCTATTTATGATAATATTTTTGAACAAAAAAAGAAAAATTTATATGAATTGAATATTTTTGAGTTAAAATTTTTTTTTAATATATTCATACAGAGGGCCCAAACTGGAAAAAATATGTATAAGGTATTGGATAGTCACCTAAAACATATTTTTTTTTCAGAATTTTTGAAGGAGTGCAAGACCCCCAAAAATTGCGGTTTGTGAGCGGGGCAATACATATGAGTAGTTTTGCGCCGTTCTGTGCATTGCATAAAGTGTGCAAGCAGAGCGCGTATCCAGCGTACAACACGGCGCAAGGCTCGGCAACGACTGAACGCTGCGTCATGTACAAGTGTTGCACCGGTGTAAGAGCGGTGTGGCGCAGGGGTGGTAAGCTTATCCGTTAGCCTTAGCTTTTAGCCGTTAGCCCAGCAATTTTGGACCAAAATTAGCTAGCTGTTCAAGAAGGATGTAAACATTAGCTTATCCGTTAGCTGTTGTTGAATTGCTAAAATGAAAAGCTAATAGAAAAAAATTGAGACCGCATTAAAAGCAAAGGGTCAATTCCGAGCGCAACTCAGAAGGAGTTTTGGAGAAATAGTATTCTTTACTCTCGGGAAATAATGCCATTTCCCCATAACTAATTATTAATGGCGTCATGGTGACGTGGTAGGTACTACTAGCCACTAGGTAGACAGCGTGCGGCCGTGCGCTGTTTTGCTTTTTGCTGATTTCTTTCATTCAGCTTGCAGCACTGCAGCAGTTTGCTGATTTTTTACTTTTTACATTTTCAATCTGGACGCGTTGTCTAGTCTATGAAACAAATAATCGCAACAAGAAAATTAATAATTCTAGACAAACTTGCAAAACAAATTTGTAACTTCCAAACTTGCAATCCAGTCGGAAATAATTTCAATTAATGACGTTCTTCTCGCTTCAGGAGAGAGAGCGCAATTCTAAAAGCAGAGTTGCGTTCTACGCGAAAAAACGCTTGAAAATGTTCAGGTGATAAGCCTATTTTCAAGAATTTATACCAGAAATCAAAAATTTCTGATTTTTCGTTAGCTTTTAGTTTTTAGCCGTTAGCTAGCTTTTCGCACGCAGTTAGCTGTTAGACTTTCCGTTAGCTTTTCTACTCAAGGTCATTAGTTTTTAGCCAATCCGTTAGCGTTTCCTAACGGCTTACCACCCCTGGTGTGGCGTTGCAACACTTGTATATGACGCAGTGTTCAGTGATTACCAAGTCTCGCGCTGTTTTCACTCTCGCGCTTTGGTTGTACACGGTACAGCTGTGTAGCATTGCAACACTTGAACACAACCATGGCCTACTCTATACAAGGCCAGAAGGTCTGACATGGCCGTCTCTAGTATCAGGCCAGAATATTTGAAACTTGACAACGTTGGACGGGGCTGAAATTTGTATAGTATCTTAAGGGAGAATATTGAAAAACTTGATTTTACACAAATATGGTGAAATTTTTGAAAAAAGTGCAGAGAATATCATTTAAAGAGCCAATATTTCGTCAATATTTTGAGCATGGTCTTGTCAAGATCGATCAAATACAAAGCGAGTTTTTTATGTTTTAAAATAAAAAATCAGACAGAGGGCGAAGGGAAAGATTATAAAGCAATTTTGTCCTTTTCCCCAAAACCAGTGCCATGCACGTTTGTCAAACATTAATTGCAAGGCACATCAGGAACAACATTGTACTTCAAAATCAGTAGAACATGGACATTTTCATGTCAAGAAAATGACGTCAATAATTAATAGTGTGCTCCAATGCGCTCCTTACTTTTTACAGCATCCTCAACGTCACCATTTTCAAGCAAAGCATAACTCAGGAGACTGCGACTCTTTTGATCGTTAGGTGCCTTTTGTAAGACTACCCGCAAATCGTCAATTGTTTTGGCGTAGTTCCTCAAGGCCCAGTGACAGTTTCCACGTCCTCTGTAATACTCTACCCGAGAAGAATTCATTTCCTGCACACAAATAATTATTTCAAATATCGACATGTGTTCAGGACTCTGAATCAGTATAGTAAGTATAGGGATGGAAAGTTTAAGCCGTCAATCGCTTAAGTCGAAGCCTAAGCTGATTTTTGAACAGCTTAGAAGCCGCTTAAGCCTAGCTGTTCCCGATATTCATTAAGCCAAAAGCCAGTCATTGAGCAACAGCTTAATGAACTTAATGGATCTTTTTTTCTTTCTTCAAACAGGAGAAAATGATCGCCCTTTTCGGGGGAATCATGATACAAAGTGCCCATTTCTCCAGATTTATATTTTGGATTAGTTCTACTTTCTGACAGTTGTCAGCACTGCAGCCCGCAGCTTCACAGCAGGCGCTGCAGTGCTGCATGCGTTTGTGTGAATGTGATTGATTAGTCGATTTCACTTTAAAGGGGAAAAAAATCAATTAAGCTCTAAGCTGTTCGCCGCTAAGCTGTTGAAGTGAGCCAAAAGCCAAAAGCTAAGCTGTTTGAATTCATGGAACAACTTATAAGCCTACGTCAAAGTCTAAGCTGTTTGCGAACCGCTTTCCATCCCTGGGTAAGTATTGTTGAGAGTTATCGGCTAGACTTTTTATCGAGAAAACTTCTCTGTACTGTTTCCGTGATACGTACGATAGCTTTATCATAAAACTCGATCGCTTTCTTAAAGTTTCCATCGTTGTAGTATCGAGAACCTATTTTAGCCAGCTTGCGATCGCTAAGAGCACGATTTTCTGTAAACAAAACAAAAAAAGATTAGTTGTACGCGTATTTCTGTTAAAAGCACGTTTACAGATCCATTTGGTAACATAAGTCCTTCACAACCAAATAAAAATTATATACCTATGTCTTGAATTAACTTACTGGTACTATAAAATTTGGACCGGTACAGAATGCCATCAGTTCTGTGGAAGTAACAAATTTTGGTAAATACATACGTGAACATATATATTATTTTTATAGGTACCAACCTACCTTACATAAATTATTATCGACCTCATTTTCTTTGCTCTGACCTACAATTCTAAGATTTAACTGTCATTATTATATCCGAAGTGGAGGTGTTAAAGTACCTATAGCTCATGCAAATTGATGCACAGATGACATGAATTTCTTTTTTTTCAATCCTCCTCTATCATAATAATGTAGCCCTATGAGTGGAAAATAAATGGTGGAACTTTTTGTACAAAAAGATTTGTTGGGATGGTCTGATAGGATTGAGATCGATTCGAATATTTTCAAGGAGAGACAGAAAAATTAATTCAAATCTGCCGAAAAATATTGAATTTCATAGTGAGTCAGCTATATCCTTACAAAATTAGACGGAACAGACTCTCGACTATTACAATGCGAACATTCTCTCCAATTTCGCTTACAAATTTATCGCTGAATGGTAACCTTATCAAAAATATGGTAAGTGCAATACAAAAAGCCTACAATTTTAATGAGGCAGTCTCCCAAGAGACTTCGAAGACAGGTATCTAAAAATTTAAAAATTTTTTAAATGATTAATGATATAAGAAATTGAATTTTACTCGTGCTTGTGTTTATGTCTCAAAGATGAATGTCTAGGTGTACTTTCAATCTGACACTTCTTCAATGAAATCAAAATGAAAAATAACCAATACATAAGACTCGGACTCATTTTAAGGACAAAATTCAAAACAAAAAAAAAACAAAAAAAAAAAAAGAAAGAAAACGAATAATATCAGTCACCAATCTTGAATGAAAATTTTTCAAATCGTATGGATTTATGAAAATCGCACGCAGAAAGTGTTTGTAGAATTGTATCGAATCATTTAAACAGTTGGAATTT
Organism: Aspidiotus rigidus; assembly: GCA_035079385.1. NCBI lineage: Eukaryota > Metazoa > Arthropoda > Insecta > Hemiptera > Diaspididae > Aspidiotus > Aspidiotus rigidus. The sequence goes on from JAVHKY010000011.1 coordinate 13,156,636, forward strand.
AAATATTTATCGCCATGTTTTCTCGCTCTCGAATCTTAAACAAATTTAAAATGTACAAGAAAAGTGTTTTCCCCTATTGGAGTTATCTGTTTGAACAAAAAAATTATAGTTGTATAAAATTTTCTGCTAATAATTCATTTCTTCTTCCAACTTTTTTAAATTGTAAAAAAACATGTATAGCCAAATGAATGAAGCTCGTCCTCACAGATGCTCGATCCAGCTACCAGTTTAGACAAAACAATTTTCGACAGCAGATGAAAGTACACTGAAGACATCAATCAGCTCAAACTTCTTCGTGACATTATCAACATCCGTCGCGACGTCATTAGCTTAGACCCACCTGCCAATTATAGTAACTTACTACTCGTATTTCTTCTTTCTCTCTCGGATTCGCAGATTTCTGGATTAGGTCAAGGATTTCAAATCCAGCAACGGGAAGGAGACAGAAGCCTAGTATATAATTTAGTGCATTGGATGTTGAGAAGCCGAGTATAGCCTAGTATTGATATAGCGTAACATAGGCATATACTCGCTTTTATCGCACGTTCAGCGCCACCAATCCATCATGGTGGAGTGGGTGGGGTTTGCGTACGCATTAATTTTGTTTTCTCCTGCGCCGAAATCAAACCTAGCTTCAGTGCCATAGGCATTAGGCATATACTAGGCCTAGTTTACAGCTGAATTTTCCCGCTCCATGGAGAATCATTGAATCATGTAAATTTCATGACTAGCTGACGGGGAATCGCTCGCTCCACTCGTTTGCCCCCATTCTTGATCTAGTATAATAAGTTAATTATGCTACATGAAGTCAAGGATTCCTCGCAAATTTTCGAGGGGGAAGGGATCAACTTGGTTTTGGACTCGCAGATTTCAAATAGACGGCTGGGATGCCGGTAAAGAGGAAACCCAATCCCAAACTTGCAAATTTTTGATAGCGATAAAGGCACAGTAAAGACATGAACCAGTTAAAACCTCCTTGTGATATCATCATCCGTCAAATCTGCTCGTGACGTCATCATTATGCGTGGCGGTATTAGTTCGTGACGTCATCAAGCTTGTTACTTCATCAACATCCGTGACGTCGTCAATATTCCTATCTTTTGACAGAAGCCTAGAACGATCTAGTAGTACACTATATACCAAGCCTAATTAAAGCCCAGCACAATCTGGTATTAGCATAGCATAGCCAGGCGACATCCTCCTAAAGATCAGAAAACCTCTAGAAAAATCCACAGATGCTCCAACGCAGAGGCTTATGCTAGCCTGCGCAAAGAAAGAATCAGCTTGAGAAAATCTAGACTGTGCATCCTTAAGTCCAAAGAACAGGCTTGGAGGAGCTCATCGCCTCCGAGGGAAACCATACAAAAATGACGAACACTAGGGCGAAACAACAAATTGAAAGTTGTTGGAAAACCGACAACAAATTTTTTGCCCCCCCCCCCCCCCCTCAGCAAAGTTTACTTTGCTACATATGGTTCAGCCTCGATGAAAGAAAAACAGTGACAATAAGAGAGAAAATTAGGATGTAGGTGCAAGCGGGGAACTCGCAAGACCCGTATTCCACTGCGGAAGGTCTTTCAAAAAGTAGAACATAGAGAAAATCCTATCATACATAGCTGAAGAGTCAAAATTTTTTCAAGTCCTTCTCCTATCCTATATAGCTCGAATGTGGAAATTTTCCCAAGTCCCCCTCAGATAATATAGAGCTTAAAGGTCGAAATTATTCTTAGTCCCCCACCTATCATATATAGCTAGGAGGTCGAAATTATTAAAGCCCCCCCTCCTATCATAAATAGCTCGAGAGTCGAAATTTCTCCAACACCCCCCTCTCCGTGACACCATAAACCTTGTAAAGTCATCAACCTTGGACCACTCGCGATTGAGGACGAAAATTTCCTTAGTCCCCACCTATCATATAGAGGTCGAAATTATTCCAAGTCCCTCTCCTATCATATACTCATATAGCTCGAGAGTGAAAATTTTCCCAAGTCCGCCTCTTTTCCCAAGTCCGCCTCCTATCTTATAGCTCAGGCCCCCTCTCCGTGACGTCATCAACCTTGGACCGCTTGCGTGACGAAAATTTTCTGAAATTACCCCCCACACAAAAGAGATGGCGGGTTCCCAGCTAAAAAATCCCTAGTCCGCTTCGCATAGACTTCCTCTGAACGACCCAGATTTGTAAAAAAAAAATTAGGGTACCATTGCAAGTTTTGCAACGGCGAGTGGGGAACCCGCAAGACCCTTATATCACTGCGGAAGGCCTAAGGTACTCCATAGAACAAGTTCTCTGCCTCCCCTCCATATATAGCTCGAGAGTCTAAATTTATAGCTCAAGAGTCGGAATTTTTCTAACTCCCCCCTCTTTGTGACGTCATCAACCTCGGACCGCTCGCGCACGAAAATTTCCTGAAAGTACCACCAATAGAAGGGATCGCGGGTTCCCCGTTGAAAAAATGAATTTCTGATGCAGATTTAGCGATCTTGCGAATATCGCTGAATCTAATCCAATTTGAATACCTCCCCTGAGTACGCTTTTACGCTCTACGGCTCTGGTCATGTTCAGTTTGGTATTAAATCTATTTGTACTGATTATGAATTTTACAGCGAATACTTGTACAACAAATATTGATAATTTTGTGTACAGAAAATTGGGTAATGAAAAATTTCACGAGACAAAGAAAGCTCGTCAAATAATTTTACTTTTCGTCTTTTTGAAAATAAGGCTGTTTGATTTTCTCTGAGGATACTACAAACCAATCTCAAGCCTATCATGGATTTAAGATACTCTTGTATCGTTTATTTCTACGTTCTTTCTTCCTCAAGTGATATATATTCAAAATATAGATTCAATATAAAAAAATCGAAAATCCTCTTGATTTTCCCGAAAGTAAATTCAGGTTTCATTACCATCTTCTTCTTGAAAAGCCGGGCATATGTGCCGGATTAGCCCGAAGAGTTACTTCTTTCTCTATTTCGTCGTTTAGTTCTATATTTCGTGTCTCAACAACGACCTTCACTTGTTTATCCGTAGGCCTTCCGGGTCCTAGATAGATCACCGGATCGGTTGGACATTTACATGCGTCTTTATACGTGTACACATCCATGTGCTCACGGTACGAGTAGTAATGACGGGTCTCTAACCCAGAGACCCCATTACTACTACTTCTTCTCTTTTACAACCCAATCCAGCTATAAATCCTTCAATTATTTTTACCAAGTATTTTTAGAGCTCACAAACGTTCAGGAAATGTTCATACAAAAATAGTGATTATTTACACGTATTTCAGGCAATTTTTAGAGAAATCACCTGTATTTCATTAAAACGTACAGACGAAAATAATGTGATTATTTTACCTGTATTTTCAGACATTTTTTAGAGAAATCACCTGTATTTCATTAAAACGTACAGACAAAAATAATGTGATTATTTTTCATTTAAAAACTCTATAATTTATAAAGGAAATTAAGTAAATTAGGAGTAATTAAATAGTAAGGGGACCAAAGGATTTCAGATAAACGCAGAGTCAAAAATAAAAGTGATTATTTTACCTGTATTTCAAGCATTTTCTAGGCCTATTAATTTTTTTCCAAGACCCTATTACTACTACTTCTTATCTTTTTACAACCCAATCCAACCAGAAATCCTTCAATTATTTTTTATCATTTTTCTAGAGTGCATATTCGTTCAGAAAAAATCGAGACAGTCTTGGACCCAAGGCCCCGTTACTACTACATTCTTATATTTTTATACCCCATTCTAACCCAAATCGTTAAATTATTTTTTTCATCATTTTCCAGTCAGCATATTCGTTCAGAAAAAGTCGAGACATTATTTACTCGTATTTTTAGGCCTTTTTTCAGAGAAATCGTCTGTTAATAAATATAGAAAAAGAGTAAGGGTACTATAAGGGAATTTAAATATTTTCATTTAGTAAGGTACCTACAAGGGTATTTTTGAGAGTTTTAGATTTAAAGATTTTAGTTATTTTTCATCATTTTCCAGACTGCATATTCGTTCAGAAAAACTCGAGACATTATTTACTGTATTTCAGGCTTTTTTTCAGAAAAATTGTCTGTCTGTCATTTTCACCAAAGTAAATCCATAGTATTCCCAAAATTTTATAGATTTTCGAAAATTAGACAAAATGAAACACATTAAATTGACTTATAATTATAATACTAATTTTGGAGGCACATTCATTCCCAATTTTCTCATCTCTTCTCTAAAATTATTTTTTCAAATAGCTCGCGGAAGGAGCCTTCCATCGACGAGATATAGTGTACGAGAGAAATCACGCGTTACATTGTCAACATTGTATTTGTAGCTCGCGGAATGATCCTTCCGTCGTTGTATTATATTTCGTTGCTTGTATGACGAGTATATTTTTCACTAGTTCATTGAGATAAAAAATTTGAATGATTATAGCTCGCGGAAGGAGTCTTCCGTATAATTTGATCTTCGATATTTTAGGAAAAATTAAGTAGAATCATTGACTTTCATCAATAAAATTCAGAGTACTACATGCCCGAATTATTCACGGTTTTTCAGATTTATTAGAAAATTTTAAATTATTATTTCTCACATACTTTTAACACAAATTATGCTAATTACATTCAGGCTCATAAATGACACAAATTGTGCTAATTTCATAAGGGCTCAAAAAATCTTGGTTTAGTTGACAATCTTTTTAAAAGGCGGCTGTTCACCCCAAGACCCCATTACTACTACTTCTTATCTTTTTTACAACCCAATCCAACTAGAAATCCTTCAATTATTTTTTATCATTTTTCTAGAGTGCATATTCGTTCAGAAAAAATCGAGACAATATTTTACTCGTATTCTAGGCATTTTTTTAGAGAAATCACCTGTATGTCATTTTCACCAAGGTAGGTACCCAGTAAAATTCATCATCCAAGGTAGGTACACAGTAAATTTCATGATCCAAGGATGTTTTGCGCCACTGTGCTTTTTCCTATGCGTCAACACCTTTTGGATGTGTTCCAGAAAGACCTGAAAATCCTCTAATTTCTACTCTGAATATTTAATTGTTTTTAAAGCAAATATAAATCATTTCACCCTATTTTTTTTCTCTTCCGGTTCAAAAATTTTAGAACTTTTGTATCAGATTTCTATCGTTTTTCTCTTTTTTAACCCTAAAAAAATCATTGCAGCTCAACTTTGTAAGCTCACAAAATTATATTTGTTCAGTGAAATATGAGTTTTATCCAGCTATGAATATAATATTGATTCATTACCACAAAAAGAATTTCTTGGCGATAAAGACGAAGTACCTACGTTCATGTCTGAAAAAATAATTTAAAAAAAAATATTGGTTACCAAAGAAGTTGAATTCTTATGAACGATGATCTCGTGGGATTGAACAAATTAAGCTAGAAAACGTTGGATTCTGAACCACAGCATTAGTTTTCAAGCAAGGAAAACGATGTGACCATAATAGACGGCGGAGTATCCGTCGAAAAGATATGAAAGAAGAGAAACTAGTCGTCAGTTTTCAGCGCGTACAGAAGAGATAGCCCGAAAACATTTCCTAGAGGTAAGTAAGAAATATTCAGAATAAAATAAGACGTGCATTGAAAATTTTATAGATAATAATAGTAAAATTTGTAATTTACAAGGATTGAAACGGACACAGCAAAAATTGAAAAAAAAAAAAAAAAAGGACGTCGGATTGCAATCCGTAGCGAGACTAATACAGAAAAAAATAAATGCTCACGATTTCCTTATAGCTGAACAGCAACGATTTACATATCAGGCAGGATCATCTCTCGAGTCAGCATCACTTCTAGAGGAGGTACCGACAGAGGTATTCCAAGAGATGAAAGATAAATCTCGAGATCCACTGATTGCTTTCCAAACGCTGAAAAAATATGAAGAATGGAATAAATGATAGAAGTACGACTTAGAAGTAATGTATACCTAGCCATACCACTGAAGAAAAAAAGTACTCACAATTTTTTGATAACCGCTGAGCACCACATTTTAATATTATGAATGCGATCATAGTCTGTTCTTTCCCCATCAAAACAAGGAACCAGCAATTTGCTCAATTTCTTTATGATTACCTTACTATGATCTTCTACAAACTAATTAATGCAATACGATTAGCGCTGGTCATTGCTGAATGAAAGGGCAAATAATATGAGACAACTTACTCGTATACAGCAATAAAACTCGTCTTTGCCATTTTTTAATAATGACAGACGAAGTACGGATAAGTTCACTGTTGGTGTTCCTATCGAATGCGGGAACCACATCTCCACGACATCACCGTTGTAAGAAACGCCTCCTGGCCAATCATTGTTACCCTGTTTAATAAATCGACATCCATGGTAAAATATAAAAATTTCATGCATTAATGCAAAAAATCTTGCATGTTCGTTCGGCTTTTGACTCAGACTCTGCTGTAATTTACATAAGCGCTCATAGAATTCGGGAAATGTATGCTGTGGCAATCCTGGAATATAAAACATCGCATAATAAAGCTTATGGAGACGAATACTACGAGATAAATGTTTTTGAACACGTACTTGTGAGGTCGTAAGTTGATGTCGGGTCATCAATGGGTTTTTTCTGTTTTTTGGGCGGTTTTCCGCTGGTTGAGCCGACGAAAAACGGTTTCAGACCGTGTAGTGAGAATTCCTTTGGGGTGAATCTGCCCTGCTCCACATATTTTAAACAGCTGAAAATCAAGAAATCAACCATATAATCATTACAGACATACGCCTCAAGCCAAATTTGGATAATCACGGTTTTTTTCACCTACAATGTCTCAAATGCGTTATCCATCATCACCGCGATACATTGAATGGCCACTAAATCATTATTTTCGGTATCATTCGAGAATTTGGGGACCCATTCTTCAGAAATTTCTTGAACGTGATACGCAAATTCATTATCGGGGTACTAAATTCAATACAAATAAATGAAATCATCAATTGTTACGACGAAGAAGAACTTATAAGATACGACTCACTCTAAAACTAATGTAGAAGTATTTGAACGAGTTATCACATTCGGCCATCACAGAAACCTCCAAAATTTGATTCATGTACGAGTAGCCTCGAACTTCCGACTTATACGAGCTTTTGTAATCTATTTCATGAAAGGGTAAACACGCTTGGGCTTTGGTTAGGATGAGATGAGTCATAGAAAATAAAACGGTTAGATCATCTGGTTTTTGAGAAATTTGTTCAAAAATGTGCTTATAGGATTCTAAGCAAGTTCTCGCCAATCCCATTTCTACGTCACCAGCGGCTTCATTCACGATTGAACCTGTAACACGAAACAGTATTTCCATAGACTGATCACTTTTCACTTGTAATATCCGAATATATTTCAGTAATACTTCAAACGGAAGCTCACCGGTTGAATCCGACATCGTGTGCTTTCCTAAAATGATTAGACGTATCGCTACCTTTTCAAGGGTTTCCAGGACATTGTACTCTACCATCGGACCAACTAACAAGAAGCGAAGGGAACCATGCTAAAATAAATGTTTACGTAAATCAAGAAGTACTTCCGTTCTCTTTAGCTTTTTCGTTTTTAAATTACACATGCGTTATGCAATCCACGATTTGGTGTCGGATTGTCGGTCGTAATTCGCGTGAATATAACTCAAAGTAAAACGCATTTTTCGAATAACACGAAAATATATTTACCACAGAACGTTCATTTCATATTCTCTTATCTTTTTCTAGAAATGACCAACGAGAACAAAAACATCAACATCGCGCAATATACACAAGACGCAAGGTCGAACATTCCAAATAAGTAAAAAAACATTTTCAGTTTCTCCGCATGGAACGCTATCGTTGATTTAATTTCGACTTTCGAGCTACTGATGCTAGGAGGAGGACGTGGCAAAATTTCGACTTTCATGCTGTATATGATGGGAAAGAGACTTGATAAAATTTCGTTTATTGAACTGTTGGTATTTGAGAGGAAAGAATCGGGACTCTTAGGAACTTATTTTTACAATAATATGACACCGTGTTCTTATTGGCTATAACGTGCTGCTTAGTGATTGGTTCATTCTTTTAGCCTAAATGCATCGTTTCTATTGGCTACCTAGATTCCTACCATCTTATTGGTCAATTCTGTTCTTTATCTCTCGTCCAATCACTAGACCAAAGAATTTTTTGCTGTCAAATTTGATTACATTGTTCAAGAGGATGGCTTTCTTCCTCTTTGCTTTTGCTATCTTAATTTTTTTCCAGAGTTTGTGCGATTCTCTACATGTATGACTTCAAATACTCCCTCTCGGTGTTCTTTGTTACAGTGTTTCCCAAACAGTGACTTGCCATCTTCTTTCTCCCTTGACTTTTTGTACTCCTTTTTTCTGATCTCGAACTTTTTCCCAGTCTCGCCAATGTAGATACCCCGCACTGCTCACAACTGAGCTTGTGAACTCGGCTCAAGCTTTCCTTGTCCTTTTCTTCCGTCTGATCTTTGCTGATTCACTTCACCATGGGTTGGCTATTATGGATACCCACATTTATATCATAGCCATTAAACGTTTTCAACACCTTGTTTGTGTACTTTGCTATGTATGGTACCGACCCGGAGTACTTTTTCACTGTGCCATCATGGGTTCCCTTCTTTGTTTCCATTTTCTCGCAAAGACTCCCTCCACCCCACCTCTGTGGTAGCCATTGGCTTCAGCGATCTGATTTACTATCTTGATTTCTTTCCTCTTCTCTTCATTGTTCTTGAGGACAGAAATTGCTCGATAGCAGTAGTTCTGGATTGCCGCCAACTTATGCCTGGGGTGGTGGTACCCAACAAACCAAATCGACTAAACGAATCCGTTCCTTAAGGTTACGGCTATCCATCATAAACGAAAAACCGAATACTCCAAGGGGAGAGTAAACAAATGCAAACCGCAGAAAATAAAAACGAAGGGAGCGCTTTCGGTTAAACAACCATCTTCAAACCTGAAATGAAAGCAACTGACGAACGAACAATCACTATATTATGGTCGACATTGGTTGGTTATTGGTCATACGACTGAAAAAAGACTAAATGTTTTGGTACCATCAGAAAATGGTTGATTTTTAGTCAATTTTTGAGATACATCCACCAAATTTTGCCTATTCATGATTTCAGGTGATTGTTGGTCTGATATTATTCCTACTACCTAAATTTTGACCATAATTATTTTGGTTGATTTTTCATCACTATGCGGAATACGCATTTCGACTCGTTTTTTGGTCGTTATAATATTGTCGATACAGAATGGAATTTTTCCTCGTTTCTTAGTCTAAAATTGATATTGTAGTCATTACTCAATTTTGACTAAGATTTCTAGTCGATTTCCGGGTGGATATTTTGGAGTTACTCGTACCTTGATCCATTTTGAGTAGATTTTTCCTCAGCATCTACTAATATTTTGTCTATTCTCATGCAAACGGCAGTCACTCATTTTTGCTCAAAATTTCCAGTCGATTTTTTTGGAATGAATCAACTGTCATACTGCTCGCAAATCCGCAGATAAATGAAGATATTTAAAATAGAATCTAAAATTTAAAAATTAATCTTCTTAATAATAAAATTGTTCAATAAATGAACAAATTCTACTAATCATGGAAATATTAAATTTATATATGCAATTTCAGGAATTCTAACAGGATTAATTAATAAATATATATATTTTTAAAATTTTAAATAAATTTTTAGTTTTTGAAATTAAATTTTAACTTTATTTGAAAAGTTTATAACATATTTTGAAAAAATAAAGATCTTAGTTAAATTTTCTGGATAATTAAGGTTGATTTAATATTATTAATTTTTTTTCAGAATTATTTATTTAATAAAAATATTCATATTATTCTTCAATAAGTATAAAAATTATTATAAAACAACTAAAAAAAATTGAAACTAAAAGATTTTTTATATCTCATTCAATGATCCTTTGAATGAGAATTAGTTATTTAATGATTTCTTTTAAAACTTGCAATCATATTGAACCAGAATGATATTCTTCATTTTTTTGTTCAATTTTACATTCAATTAATAAAAAATCATTAGGTTCATTTAAGACAAATAAAAAAATTATTAAAGAATAATTTTAAAAAAATTAATTCAAATAATAAATTGGTAAGGAATAATAATAATTATTATTATATCAATTAAATCATAATAATTGAATTTAAAATTAAAATTGAATAGTAATGTGCGAATTTTATAAATTAAATTTAAACAAATAATGATACGTATACAATATTTAGATTCATTAAAAAAATTATTTAAATTAAATGATTCAATTATAACTGGTATAAATCCAAGATAAATTCCACAAATTTCTGAACATTGTCCATAAATAATTGATAGTATACTAATTAATATTATAATTTTACTAAAACAAAGAACTTTTTTGCACTGCCGTCGAATGAAGTTTTTTTTTATTTTTTTTTATTCATTTATTTTGTACTCTCAGTAGTATTTTATCCCTTGTAAAAGGAGAATGTTTTCTCCAAAACGTCGGGCTTCGGTTTTTTAAAATAAATAAATAAAAAAAAAAAAAAAAAAAAAAAGACTTCATTCGACGATAGTGCCAAAAAGTTCTTTGTTTTTAGTTATATATTCCGTCGAGAATAACTACCTATTTTGATTGTAATTATAGACCAAAATCATCGCATTCCTCTCAATATAATCCTGCCAACGAGATTGCTATCTTCATTCTTTTTTTCTCTCACCTGAAGAAGCCTTAGATATAGACTGGTTTTTATATCGCAAATGGTGATCTGTTAATATCATCCAACTATAGACCGTTTTATGGCGTCTCTATAGCCCAAAACTTGATTGTTCTGCTTTGTCGAAAGTGGTCTATTTGTAGTGGTCTGTTAATATTGCTTCAATATAGGCTACAACGGACTATTTTATGATCGTCTACATTGCTCATAAATCTACCTATCATTTTCGTCAAAATAATTCTAATTATGATGGTTGGTTGACAATCATTAAATATTGACTATGAGAAAATATTTTATATCGTCAAGGTTCCCTAGAAATCGACTCTTTTTTTTGGTCAAAAATGGTCAAAATATAGTCAACTGCAGAAGAAGTATGGCAATGACTGAGGATAGACCATTTGATGGCACCTACATCACCTGCAGATCGACCGATTTTTTCATTCAAAATTTTGTCTGAGTTGCTTTAAATGTGGTCTAAATATGGTACGGAAGAGCGGAAGTAAATTGACCGTAAAAATTTGGTCTACTATCAGTCACTCATCAGAGCGTCCACTCAGTCTATTTTTGGTCAGCATTTACTCAAAATTGACTGAGATATTTGGTTGATCTGGTTTATCGGGTAGGAGTCGTGTCTGTGTGTGTCGGCTTCCTGTCCTGCTGCTCTTCGGGTCCAAATGGTCGATGGTCTCATTGCACTTTTCCACGGTGAATTTGGTACTCTCGTTCATCGCATTCATTTCCAAAAGGAATAGGTCCACTTTTCCATGAGTGCCTGACCACACAATTAGGATATCATCTACATATCTGGCCCATTGTTTGATCGAGTTTCTAAACTTGCTGTCATGTTCACTGTTTGGGAAACACTATAACAAAGAACACCATAATGGACAGGAAATATTTGAAGTCATATATGTAGAGAATCGCCCAAAAAGAAGAAAACTCTGGGAACAAATGGAGATTGCAAAAGCAGCTGTCCTCTTGAATAATGTAATCATATTTGACAGTGAAAAATTCTTGGGCCTGGTGATTGGACGAGGGAAAAAGAACAGATCTGACCAATAAGATGACAGGAATCTAGGTAGCCAATAGAAACGATGCATTTAGGCTAAAAGAATGAACCAATCACTAAGCAGCACGTTATAGCCAATAAGAACACGGTGTCATATTATTGTAAAAATAAGTTCCTAAGAGTGAACCAATCACAATACAGCATTGTTATAGCCAATAAGATCACAGTGTTACACTATTAAGAACTCATGTTTAAGGTCTTGTTCTCCAGTTGCGACACAACTGATGATGGGGTGACAACCGAAAGTACCCTTGTGAAAGTAACTAATAAAAGAGAATTGTACACTTGAAAAACTTTTTCAATTTTAGTGCTCTACTTACACCTCACTCACTCAATATGAGTTCCAATAATTCAAACTTAGGCCCCAGTTGAATGATCGACATGTTTTCTTCATTTGCAAATAGCTTAAGCGTTCAAATTTCTTTTTGATCCCTCTCTCCACCCTCCCAACGTAAACAACTTAAAGCACGATTTTCGACATTGGTGTAAGTCCTGCTTCTTTCATATGTACACAGCACAACGGTCAAAACTCTTTCGAATTCTCCTCCACTCCACACATCACATAATGAAACTCAATAGTTGAAAATTCCCCCTGCCTTCCTAAGCAGTTATCGAAACTTTGGTAGAAGTTTCTTCAAGTTTCTTTTTGGTATATTTTTGTTGTTCTTGATAATTGATATCACCATTTCTTTTTAGGCACATAGTCTCCGAGCGAAAAATTCAACTTTCAGTGCGTATCAAATCTATACCGGTGCCGTTGAATCAATGAATATTGAGAAAAAAAAATATTTCAGACTGCAAAAGAACGTGACATTACCTGCCGACAGTTTGAAGTATTGGCGTTTCTCCTTAAATCAGAAAACTACAGTCAACATAACGGTTTGTTCGAAGTGAGTTGGCACTATACTATGTAAGCGTGGTAAACCAAATTTGTCCAGTAGAGCAAGTTCTCTGAATTCCTATGGTTCAATTTCGTCAAGGGAGCGTCGTTTTTCAAATGTCTGGAACTCGAAATTTTCCCCGGTGCTCAAATTAGGTCAAGGTCATTGATGACGTCACGAAAGCCGAACGCAGACTTTTATTGAGGTTGTAACCCCCACAGCTAGAAATTATTCTGAACATGACCAAACGTAGCCTGAAACGCTCCTCCGAGGCTAGCTTATAATATTTAACCTATAAGACTCCATTCTAGACTAAGATTGCATAACTGAAGACCTAGTTAATTTTTCCACTTCTTTTTTCCAGTCCATCTTTTTTGGCGGTTCATAGGTCAAATTTGTCCCAAGTCTCCTTCGTAGAAGATCGGTCGAGTTTAACAGTGAACCTTTTCTATACGAGCGTATTTTGAAAATTTTGGCGTTCCATCGACTGGCAAAAATTGACCGACTCTTATCGAGGAGGTGGATTTGGAACAATTTCGAATATTGAGCTATATATGACAAGCAGGGAATTTGTAAAAATCTCGACTTTTTGTCATTTCAAAGTGCGTCAAAATGATGTTAATAAATTCTATTGAATTAGATTTTGGGCTACATTTCCTCGAGCGCAAAACCCCGAAACGTGAGATGTATAATTCAGTTGTAAGAAATTCGTATCCCAATTTTATCTACAATTCATACCCGGATAAAACTTCCAGCCGAGTTATGGACAAGAATTTGCCAAAAATTGACAAATTTTTCAAGGTTTTCAAAGTGAATGAATTCCAAGAATTCCCTCGTTTTAAAACTTTTTAAATTCGTTCAAGTATTTCTTTGGAATCAGTGCTAAATTTCACTAATAAATCGAGTACAATGTAGAAGTTCAAGCGGTTCTTCATCTTCCGAGTACCTTGGCAAATTTGGCACAAATTCGGTTCTGAAAACTACTAAAAAGTTCGTTTTAGGCTTTAATTTTAGATACAATCTAGATACAACTTGTAGTGTCCAATGTACCGCGTTTTCGCGCCATAGCAAATTTGTAACCCAAGTTCTCATTCAAATATCAACATTTTGGCGCACCGCATGATATAAAAAGGGGACTTGAAAAAATTCTAACTATCAACGGAGTTGGACTGAGAAAAATTTCAAATATTGAGCTGTTTAGACTGTTCGGGACTCCAATTTTGAATTTGATTCTCAATATCAAAACCAATTCGCCCCACAGAACAGGTTTCCCGCGTTCCGAGAAAGCAGCCCTTTTTGCCCAAGTGGCTAAATAATATCAAGGTCATTCGTGACGTCAACAGGTCGGCGAGGCTAAGGATGACTTCATCGCAAATAAAAAATTTGTTTCACCCTTTGCCTAAAGAAAACATACGTCCATTCCCCTCTCCCGCCGCAGAATTTTATAAATAATACATCCTATTTATTTATAGACACAACGAAGCGAAAATGGTGATATTCAAAGGGGAGAAAGACTTTAGAGCATGCAGATTGGAGAACTACGCTGAACAGAAGAACGTGGAAGATGGCTATCAGAGACATGATTTGCAGGATGAGCAATCTACCAACTCGGAGAGACATCATTTGGAAGATAACGAATCAGATACCTCGAAGAGCAGTTCGAACGAATCAAGCTTTTCAAATGACGAATCAAATTTTGAAAAGTTGTTAAAAATCTGCCATAAGGAGGATATCCTCATTCACAAGTTACCTCCAGTTGCATCGCAGCGCTGCACTACAGATAATGTACAAATACTCGAGCACTATGTGCACGAAGAAGATTATTATTTTTATGTATTTTATAGCGAGCAAAGAAACGAAATTGATATTTCATTCGATCTATTAAGACCAACTCATGAATACGGCGATTACGTTCAACATTGCGTCAATAAAAGCCAGTGTAGGTTCTCATTATCTCTTTTATCCCAACATAAGGTCATAGTCGAAATGCCAAAGCGAGATAGAAGTGAACCTAACGTTCATAAATTGACTGAATTGGTATCCAGTTGTGAACCCAGGAAGCTCACGTACATCATATTTACGATTGTAGTTTTATTTTTGATCTTTTTATGTGCATTTATGTGAATATGATAAAATTCTGTGATTCCATTTAGTTTATGTAAACAGGACCGCCACGAAGAGGAAACAGGACCTGCATTTTGTAGGGACTTCTTCGCATTCACGAAAATCATTGAAATAGGTACCTAAATTTCAAGAATGGATGACAGAGGCCATGCGATACAGGCAGTTTAGCTTCTGGCGGTCCTCTGAGTAAATTCTAAACTTAATTAATGTGTTCCTTTTCATATCGTAAGTTTCATTCTCTAAGATTAAATAACCTAAGTACATGAATTTCTGTGCCCAATATTTTCGTAGGAGGAAAAAATCTCTCCACAACTACTGTATATTTATTTCTAAATTCCACTGCCCATTTATATTATTCTGTCTTATCTTGTTGAAAAATATTATTACGAGGAGTATAACCTTTATACACGACTACTAAATAATAAGAGAACAATATTTTGCTCCAAAACCGTATCCTTATTTGTTTTAGTTTTCATTTATCTTATCATCCATTTACCATTACGGAGGGAGCTGCACAAAAAGACATTTATTTGCACTGAAAATATGACCCAGTGAAATATTTCGGAGACAATTACTATCATACTTACCCATAACTGATTGTTCAATATGTATTCTACTTTGATCTTGTTGTATAGCCATTCTTAAAGCTTCCCTCAGCCTTTGACGGTTTGGTTTTTGAAGGCCACCTTCATCAATGGTGTTCAGAACTGTACATAAATAAAGATGATGAATTGTGGTTGCCATACTAAGTACGTGGAGTCGAGGACATAAAGCTATAGCGCTATACTACTTCTCGAACCTTTATTTGCGGATAACTTTCTTACCATTTTTGGCATCTTCGTACTGGCCAGTTTTGATCAATAATTCACCAAGCTTCAACTTATTTTCTTTTTGTTCAAAAGGTACTAGTGAACATTTCTTGTAATCGGAAATCGCGTCTTCCAATTTTCCAGCCTTTTGGTAGCAACGTGCTCGTTTGCACCACACTGATATTTCTGATGGACCTCTATCCTATGAACAAAATGTATCTCAATTGCCATTCCTTCTGAAAGGTGATAAGAGGAAATGAAAAGCACAAAAAATTGGTCAAGATATATTCATGAGAGCGATGATGCAGTTATGGGGCGACTCTCTGTATATCCAGGTTGTTATGAGTTACGTATTTGATTTACAATGATTTCGGTGTAGCAAATTACAGCTTCTCCATACTTTTCCCGTTTATTCAAACCCTCCGCCAATACTGACAGACGAAATTCATCCAAATGAGTCATTTCTTCAAACAAACAAATACACACCTTATTGTGATTATCAAGTATAAATTTTGTACATTTTTCAAGATTATGCAGATTGAAGCACTAATGTCTCAAAGTCTTTTCAAGATTTAGAACTGACTCACTGATGAAGAATAGAGCTTAGAACAAAAAATTCTTACCCTCCTTCGCCTCCTCAATTCTCCCAGCAACAAATTTGGCTTCAGCTACCAACAACCGATAGAATTTATCTTCACCTCGTTCCTTAGATAATGCTGTTTCAAAATCTTTTATCGCGTTATCGAATTCTCCAATCTGTAAGAAACAGTTTCCTCGTCCCTCATAGTACAAGAGAAGTTCAGGTCCTCTTTCCTAAAGTTGAGTTTGCAAACAGAATGATCATTACTATGGTCTACAAGTATCTCATTTCCCTTGATACTCACGATCATCATATTGTAACAGCGGATAGCTTCGGTAATTTTGTTTCTGAAAACCAACGTCTTCGCAAATTCAAATATTTCACTGCTTTCCAAAGTAAGCATATCTGTAGAGAATTAAACAATGGTAGCGCTGAAACTTACTGTATTTCTTTTGGAAAGAAGGTTTTGTTCGATTATACCATTTTTACAGTTCTGGTCCGAACATGTGAACTAGGAAGAGAGGGAATATTTGGAAAGACGTTTGTCGTCCTTCATCGTTCTGGCAAATCTTTCTTTCCAGAGGAGAGGAGGGCTCCCTCTCTGTTCAGAAAATGAAGGCGAGGGAGAATTATATTTTTAAAACGTTAAGGAATGCTTGATCTTCCGAAGTTTGAACTTACTGGGACCTTCTAAGTGCATGACAGTTACTACAGGATATATGAAGAAATTTGAAAACGCTTTTTGAGCCATTCATAATCCGTGAATTGAATTTGAGTTGAATGAATTATAAAAACCCCAGCCGGGTTACAGCAATGGGTATCCGGCCTTCGTTGGGAATCTCAAATTCAACCATTGGAAAATGTTGCGGATGGAATGAAATTCTTTATTTCTGAATTTTCAGCCACCCAAGTCTATTCAATCTTCCATGAAATTAAAAATGAGGACTTTTCTGTCAAAAGTGCGTCCGCTCAATATATTTCTAATGGGACAAACGCCCTTAAGAAATTCTACAGCTCGTATTTTTCAATAGGGAAATGGATCATCTTAAGGGCTATTTATGATAATATTTTTGAAAAAAAAAAAATTATATGAATTGCATATTTTTGAGTTAAAATTTTTTAAAAATATATTCATACAGAGGGCCCAAACTGGAAAAAATATATATGGAAGCGTGAACCTAAAAAGATCCCAACTTGTCGGTATGAAGTTATTAGTTGAGTGTGAAAGTAGATAAAATTCTAAGTCCAACAAGACCTCGAAATTGTTAGGTCCAAAATTCATGTCAGGAAAGTGGTATTGAAGTTGAAAATTGGAAAATCAGGTTTTTACGAAATTGGCTGATAAAAATAGCATTATGGAAGTTTACAATGTCTTGTAAAATTTATGTAAAATATTTAAATTTCTGGAAAAATTTGATTTTCTTGAGAAAAAACATTCTGGAATGAAGAATAATAAGTTTATATTAATTACTCGGTCAAATTAAAGAAAAAAATTTTAAATCGATCCAGTAGATGATGAGCTACAGTATTTCAAAGTTTTTTTGTCACAGATGAAAAAATTACAAAGTGTCACAGAACAAAATATGAAGATTTCACTTTCTTATGATTTTGTTCAATTTATAGGTTTTATCTCACAAAAAGAATCTCACTACTGAAAAGCTGAGATTTTTTTATATACTGATACATCAAAATAAAAAAATCACAATTTGGACCTACATTCAAACTTTTGCAATTTTAAGAAAAACAAAGTGGGACCTTTTTAGTTGCACGCTCCCAATTTATGAAGTATTGGATAGTCATCTAAAACATATATTTGTTTCAGAATTTTTGAAGGAGTGCAAGACCCCCAAAAATTGAGGTTTGTGAGCGGAGCAATACTAATGAGTAGTTTTAAGCCGTTCTGTACATTGCATAAGGTGTACAAGCAGAGCGCGTCTCCAGCGTACAACACGGCGCAAGACTCAGTAACGACTGAACGCCGCGTCATATATTGGTGTAACAGCCGTGTGGCGTTGCAACACTTGTATAACACGCGGTGTTCAGTGGTTGCCAAGTCTCTCGCTGTTTTGTCCGCTGGATACGCACTCTGGTCATGCCTTTGACTATATCCCTCTTGTGGACTGAGCTGAAACAACATTTACCTGTGGAAAGATATGATAAGGAAATAAAAGCGGAGGACTCAACATAGGTGACGCGATTGTTTGCGGAGGGAGGAGAAAGTGTTACTCCTCCGCGCACTTATCCACGCTACCTACATTGGAGTCCTTCGCACGCTAAACATGTTGCCACGCTTGTTTAATATTGCAGTATATGAACAAAGCTCAGTCCATAAGAAGTATATAGTCAAAGGGTCGTACATGTTGCAGCGGTGTAGCGCAGTGAACTCAATTCGTAGTATGAGACTAGCTGGAATGCGCGCTGAACAGAAAACGTGAAACGAAATAACAGAATATCTCTTTTCTCTCTCTTTTTTCGTTAAGCGTGCATGAAACGACGGAGCCCCGTTGACCAGAATATCTTCTTTCTCTCTCTTTTCTTCCTTCAGCGCGCGTTCCAGCTAGTCTCATACTACGAATTGAGTTCACTGGTGTAGCGTCGCAATACTTGTACACAACCACGGCCTACTCTACACAAGGCCAGAAGGTCTGCCATCCATGGCCGTCTGTAGTACCAGGCCAGAATATTTGAAACTTGACAACGTTGGACGGAGCTGAAATTTGTATAACTTAGTATCTTATGGGAGAACAAACTTGATTTTACACAAATATGGTGAAATTTTTGAAAAAAATGCAGAGAACATCATTTAAAGAGCCAACGTTTTGTCGATATTTTGAGCATGGTCTTGTCAAGATTGATCAACTACAAAGCACATTTTGAAATAAGAAGTCAGACAGAGGGCGAAGGGAAAGATTATTAAGCAATTTTGTCCTTTTCCCCAAAACCAGTGCCGTTCACGTTTGTCAAACATTATTTGCAAGGTACAGATAGAGATGTCACAACGTTGTACTTCAAAATCAGTGGATACAGATTTACATGAACATTTTCATGTCAAGAAAATGACGTCAATAATTAATAGTGTGCTCCAATGCGCTCCTTACTTTTTACAGCACCCTCAACGTCACCACTTTCAAGCAAAGCATAACTCAGGAGACTGCGACTCTTTTGATCGTTAGGTGCCTTTTGTAAGACTACCCGCAAATCGTCAATTGTTTTGGCGTAGTTCCTCAAGGCCCAGTGACAGTTTCCACGTCCTCTGTAATACTCTACCCGAGAAGAATTCATTTCCTGCACACAAATAATTATTTCAATTATCGACATGTGTTTGAGACTCTGAATCAGTAAGGTAAGTACAGGGATGGAAAGTTTAAGCCGTAAGTCGAAGCCTGAGCTGATTTTTGAACAGCTTAGAAGTCGCTTAAGCCTATTCTGTTCCCGGTATTCATTAAGCCAAAAGCCAGTCATTGAGCAACAGCTTAATGAACTTGATGGATCTTTTTTTCTTTCTTCAATCAGGAGAAAATGATCGCCCTTTTCGGGGGAGTCATGATGCAAAGTGCCTATTTCTCCAGATTTATATTTTGGATTAGTTCTACTTTCTGACAGTAGTCAGTACTGCAGCCCGCAGCTTCACAGTAGGCGCTGCAGGGCTGCATGCGTTTGTGTGAATGTGATTGATTACCTAGTCGATTTCATTTTCAAGGAAAAAAAAAATCAATTAAGCTCTAAGCTGTTCGCTGCTAAGCTGTTGAAGTGAGCCAAAAGCCAAAAGCTAAGCTGTTTGAATTCATGGAACAACTTATAAGCCTAAGTCAAAGTCTAAGCTGTTTGCGAACCGCTTTCCATCCCTGGGTAAGTATTGTAGAGAGTTATCGGCTAGACGTTTTATCGAGAAAACTTCTCTGTACTGTTTCCGCGATACGTACAATAGCTTTATCATAAAACTCGATCGCTTTCTTAAAGTTTCCATCGTTGTAGTATCGAGAACCTATTTTAGCCAGCCTACGATCGCTGAGAGCACGATTTTCTTTAAACAAAACAAAAAAATATTAATTTTACGCGTATTTCTGTTAAAAGCACGTTTACAGATCCATTTGGTAACATAAGTCCTTCACAACCAAATAAAAATTATATATCTATGTCTTGAATTAACTTACTCGTACTATAAAATTTGGACCGGTACAGAATGCCATCAGTTCTGTGGAAGTAACAAATTTTGGTAAATACATACATAGTATATATTATTTTTACAGGTACCAACCTACCTTACATAAATTATTATTGACCTCATTTTCTTTGCTCTGACCTACAATTCTGAGATTTAACTGTCATTATCATCTGAAGTGGAGGTGTTAAAGTACCTCGTATAGCTCATGCAAATTGATGCACAGATGACATGAATTTCTTCTTTTTTCAATCCTCTATCATAATGTGGAAAATAAATGGTGGAACTTTTTGTACAAAAAGATTTATTGTTGGAATGGTCTGACAGGATTGAGACCGATTCGAATATTTTCAAGGAGAGACAGAAAAGTTAATTCAAATCTGCCGAAAAATATTGAATTTTATAGTGAGTCAGTTATATATCCTTACAAAATTAGACGGAAAAGACTCTCGACTATTATAATGCGAACATTCTTTCCAATTTTGCTCACAAATGTATCACTGAATGGTAACCTTATCAAAAATAAACTCTTCTATATGGTAAGTAAAAGCCTACAATTTTAATGAAGCACTCTCCCAAGAGACTTTGAGGACAGGTATCTAAAAATTTCAAAATTTCTTAAATTATTAATGATATAAGAAATTGAATTTTACTCGTGCTTGTTTTTATGTCTCAAAGTTGAATGTCTAGGTGTACTTTCAATCTGACACTTCTTCAATGAAATCAAAATGAAAAATAACCAATACATAAGACTCGGACTCATTTTAAGGGCAAACTTCAAAACAAAAAAAAAAAAGAAAACGAATAATATCAGTCACCAATCTTGAATGAAAATTTTTCAAATCGTATGGATTTATGAGAATCGCACGCAGAAAGTGTTTGTAGAATTGTATCGAATCATTTAAACAGTTGATAATTGTTTTTCTTCGAATATTTTTGGTGGAATTTAAATATTTATCGCCATGTTTTCTCGCTCTCGAATCTTAAACAAATTTAAAATGTACAAGAAAAGTGTTTTCCTCCATTGGAGTTATTTGTTTGAACAAAAAAATTATAGTTGTATAAAATTTTCTGCTAATAATTCATTTCTTCTTCCAACTTTTTTAAATTATAAAAAAACATGTATAGCCAAATGAATGAAGCTCGTCCTCACAGATGCTCGATCCAGCTACCAGTTAAGACAAAACAATTTTCGACAGCAGATGAAAGTACACTGAAGACATCAATCAGCTTAAACTTCTTCGTGACATCATCAACACGTATTTCTTCTTTCTCTCTCGGATTCGCAGATTTCTGGATTAGGTCAAGGATTTCAAATCCATCAACGGGAAGGAGAGAGAAGCCTATGTCGAGGAGCCGAGTATAGCCTAGTATTGATATAGCGTAACATAGGCATATACTCGCTTTTGCCGCACGTTCAGCGCCACCCATCCTTCATGGTGGAGTGGGTGGGGTTTGCGCACGCATTAATTTTGTTTTCTCCTGCGCCGAAATCAACCCTAGCTTCAGTATCATAGGCATTAGGCATATACTAGGCCTAGTTTACAGCTAGCTTAGCTTAATTAAGCCTAGTTCACAGCTGAATTTTTCCGCTCCATGGAGAATCATTGAATCATGTAAATTTCATGACTAACTGTCGGGGACTCGCTCGCTCCGCTCGTTTGCCTCCATTCTTAGTCTAGTATAATAAGTTAACTATTCTACATGAAGTCGCAAATTTTCGAGAGGAAAGGGGATCAACTTGGTTTTGGACTCGCAGATTTCAAATAGACGGCTGGGATGCCGGTAAAGAGGAAACCCAGTCCCAAACTTGCAAATTTTTGATAGCGATAAAGGCACAGTAAAGACATGAACCAGTCGTCAAATCGGCTTGTGACGTCATCATTATGCGTGCCGGTATTAATTCGTGACGTCATCAAGCTTGTCACTTCACCAACATCCGTGACGTCGTCAATATTCCCATCTTTTGACAGAAGCCTAGTACGATCTAGTAGTACATTATATACCAAGCCAATTTAAGCCCAGTACAATCTGGTATTAGCATAGCATAGCCAAGCGACATCCTCCTAAAGATCATAAAACCCCTAGGAAAATCCACAGATGCTCCAACGCAAAGGCTTATACTAGCCTGCGCAAAGAAAGAATCAGCTTGAGGAAAGCTAGACTGTGCATTCTTCAGTCCAAAGAACAGGCTCGGAGGAGCTCATCGCCCCCGAGGGAAATCATACAAAAATGACGAACAGTAGGGCGAAACAACAAATTGAAAGTTGTTGGAAAACCGACAACAAATTTTTTGGCCCCCCCTCAGCAAAGTTTACTTTGCTACATATGGTTCAGCCTCGATGAAAGAAAAACAGTTACAAAATGACGGCTTCCTTAACGAAGTTAAACGAGGAACGCAGGGAACCTGTTTTATGATTCGAATGAGATTTGGTATTGAAAATTCAAGGAAGAGATCATATATAGCTCGACAGTCGAAATTTTTTCAAGTCCCTCTCCTATCATATATGGCTCGAGAGTCGAAATTTTTCTAAGTCCCCCTCCTATCATATATAGCTCGAGAGTCGAAATTTTTCCAAGTTCCCCTTCTATCATCTATAGCTCGAGAGTCGAAATTTTTTTAAGTCCCTCTCCTATCATATATGGCTCGAGGATCGAAATTTTTCTAAGTCCCCCTTCTATCATATATAGCTCGAGAGTCGAAATTTTTCAAGTCTCCCCTCCTATCATACATAGAAAATTTTTCCAAGTCTCTCTCCTATTATATAGCTCGAGAGTCGAAAATTTTCTAAGTCCCTCTCCTGTCATATAGCTCGAGAGTCGAAATTTTTCTAAGTCCCCCTTCTATCATATATAGCTCGAGAATCAAAATTTTTCTAAGTCCCTCTCCTATCATATATGGCTCGAGGATCGAAATTTTTCTAAGTCCTCCTTCTATCATCTATAGCTCGAGAGTCAAAATTTTTCTAAGTCCCTTTCCTATCATATATGGCTCGAGGATCGAAATTTTTCCAAGTCCCCCTTCTATCATCTATAGCTCGAGAGTCGAAATTTTTCTAAGTCCCTCTCCTATCATATATGGCTCGAGGATCGAAATCTTTCTAAGTCCCCCTCCTATCATATATAGCTCGAGAGTCGAAATTTTTTCTAAGTCCCCCTCCTATCATATATAGTTCGAGAGTCGAAATTTTTTCTAAGTCCCCCTCCTATCATATATAGTTCGAGAGTCGAAATTTTTCTAAGTCCCTCTCCTATTATATATGGCTCGAGGGTCGCAATTTTTCCAAATTTTTTGCTGGACGGCGCACGGCGGACGGCGGACGGCAAATTTCTCAAATAGCCCCCCATAAAACAGGTTCTCTGTTAATAAGAGAGAAAATTAGGATGCAGGTGCAAGCGGGGAACTCGCAAGACCCGTATTCCACTGCGGAAGGTCTTTCAAAAAGGAGAACATGGAGAAAATCCTATCATATATAGCTGAAGAGTCAAAATTTTTTCAAGTCCTTCTCCTATCCTATATAGCTTGAAAGTGGAAATTTTCCCAAACCCCCCTAGATAATATAGAGCTTAAAGGTCGAAATTATTCTTAGTCCCCCACCTATCATATATAGCTAGGAGTTCGAAATTATTAAAGTCCCCCTCCTATCATAAATAGCTCGAGAGTCGAAATTTCTCCAACACCCCCCTCTCCGTGACACCATAAACCTTGTAAAGTCATCAACCTTGGACCGCTCGCGATTGAGGACGAAAATTTCCTTACTCTCCCACCTATCATATCTTAGAGGTCGAAATTATTCCAAGTCCCTCTCCTGTCATATATAGCTCGAGAGTGAAAATTTTCTCACGTCCCATTCCTATCTTGTAGCTCAAGAGTCAGAATTTTTCTAACTCCCCCCCCTCTCCGTAACGTCATCAACCTAATAACGTCATCAGCCTCGGACTGCAAGGCGAAATTTTTTCAAGTCCCCCTTTTTTTCATATATAGCTCCAGAGTAGTTTTTCTAAGTCCTCCTCCTATCATCTATAGCTGAAGACTCGAAATTTTTTCCAAGTCCCCCCCCCCTCTCCGTGACGTCATCAACCTTGGAACCCTTGCGCACAAAAATCTCCTGAAAGTACCACCAACAAAAGGGATGGGGGATTCCCCGCTAAAGAAATGAATATCTGATGCAGATTTAGGGATCTTGCGAATATCGCTGAATCTAATCCAATTTTTGAATACCTCCCCTGGGTACGTTTTTACGCTCTACGGCTCTGGCCATGTTTAGTTTGGTATTAAATCTATTTGTACTGATTATGAATTTCACACCGAATACTTGTACAACAAAAATTGATAATTATGTGTACAGAAAATTGGGTAATGAAAAATTTCAGGAGACAAAGAGAGCAATTTTGACGCTCGTCAAATGATTTTACTCTTCGTCTTTTTGAAAATAAGGCTGTTTGATTTTCTCTGAGGATACTACAAATCAATCTCAAGCCTGTCATGGATTTAAGATACTCTTGTATCGTTTATTTCTACGTTCTTGCTTCCTCAAGTGATATAATATATTCAAATAGATTCAAGATAAAAAAATCGAAATTCCTCTTGACTTTCTGTAAAGTAAATTCAGGTTTCATTACCATCTTCTTCTTGATGAGCCGGGCATATGTGCCGGATTAACCCGAAGAGTTACTTCTTTCTCTATTTCGTCGTTTAGTTCTATATTTCGTGTCTCAACAACGACCTTCACTTGTTTATCCGTAGGCCTTCCGGGTCCTAGATAGATCACCGGATCGGTTGGACATTTACATGCGTCTTTATACGTATACACATCCATGTGCTCACGGTACGTATCATCAAAATATCGGTACAATGGGAGTACTCCGTAAACCTTCTTATCTCCTACTGGTGCATTTCTTATGAATTTAACCTTATTCTGAAATTTATATTGAGAAGAAAATGCGGCCAAAGCTTCTGCACAAAGGGTAAGTTTGTCACTCTTTGTCATAGTGCAGAGATATAGAGGTTCATAACGCAATCGACGTTTTCTCGGTAGGTTATCTGAAATAAAATGGTAAAAAAATACAAATTTACTGTAGTGCAGAAAATACGGATTATGTTTCAGATCTGTTCCACCTGTTTGTTTCGGAGGCCCTCCTCTTAGTCTAGTGGGTGGCTTTCTTTGCCCAGTATAAGCCTAGTATAATATGTTGCTTGGCTCATGGCTCAATCGCTCTGCTCATTAATCTTCTGCCTCTTCACGGCCTAGTACAAGCCTCGTACATTGTTTTTCTGGCTAACTAGCTAACAGGTTGGCTCGCTCCACTCGGTCCCACCGCCAGAAGGCCCTGAACAGGTGGCGGACTTGCAGACTGGAACGTTTCTTCGTTATAGATATTTTTACTGAAATACTTATGGTTTTCTTACTTGGTTCTTTAACATCTACAGCAAATTCGAAGGCATAAACTCGCCCCGACCTACTCAAAGGATAAGGTCTATTGCGCACACGCAAAATACTCGGCCCTCGTCCAACAGGTAAATTTGAGAAGTCATTACCAGTACTTGAAATTAGGCTTGTACAAAACGCGAAAAAGAGAATGGAGAGAAAAATTTTTGATAGCATCGTTATTCACAAGTGTTTCAACAACTGTCGGCATCTAGTGGGAATGTGCGGTGAGAGTTTAGAAGTTGAACCAGATACTTATTTTGTCGCGTCGCATTTTTGGGTCTTGACAATATCGTCTAGTCATGATCACAAAACTATTCAGTGTTAATTGTCTTTATATTATCTCATTGTAATATGCAAATCATCCTGTTAGTATTTTCAATTACTTGGTACGGTAATTGAGAGGTAATGTTCGCCCTGCTCTAACGTTACAAAATCAACCAACAGCTGTAGTTATAAATTTTTCTTCTTTCGGAGCTATACAATAAGCTTATAAATCTGAATTTGTCTTAATTACACACTATCCTTCCTTTTCAAGTTCCTAACCTAGGTCTAGCGTATTTTTGAATTTCAGAATTGACCCCTCTGAGTGTGTGTACAGCAAATAGCAGATATTTTGACGTGGATATCTTAAGGCTGGGGATCATTCTGAAATTTCTCATGATGTCATAAATCTAGTGAGTAGTTCAGGAGCTTAAAATAAATTCAAATTTCTTCTTCTGGTACATAACTAAAATAATTTCGAGCTTTTTCCTCTCGTACATGAGTTAGTCTAGTACAGCTGCCTCTACAAGCAATATACTGGCAGAATAGTGTAGGCAAATTAGAGCCAAATTGAAGAAAAGGAAAAACATTTTGCTGGAGCAAACGTTTCTTTGCTGAAAATGGTTCAGGATGTGGTCCTGAACAACATACTAAAAATCCTGCGTTTTCCCCCTGGAGCTTCTTTTTTTATGGGGGTTCGGACCCCCTAAAAATTAGTTTTCCGCCTATATCGCGCAAAATTATGTTTCAAACAAAAGTTGTCCCCCCCCCTAGCTATGTTTGCTGAGGAATCGTCATCAGTACTGGACTCATGGTCAGCTTCCTCGTCCTGACTTGATACATCCTGAAAGTCGTCCTCAATGTCGTCTACTACCTGTAATACTCCACCAGCATTGAGGCAAATCTGCCCAAGACACTTTGGGGAACATTTTAATCCTAGAAAAAAAAACAACCATAAGTTATTTTCAATACAAATTCAAACAATAGGCTACTTATGGTTGAGGCGTGATACTATATTATTTGAGAAGTATAGTGTAGACGCCTCTTCATCATCGAGGTCGGGATGATTAAAATACTTACACGTTTTTTCTTCGATGAAAGTGCCAAATTACCCTCTTTCATCTATGGAATATCTATTGTTCACCTGCTTTTTGGCAGCTACAAGCATTTCGACAACCTTTAACGCACTCACTAAAAATAAGTTGTAGGAGATGGTCTGGCGCGGCGCTGGGGCTTTGTTTATTGTTATAGACTCCAATATTCCATCGATTCGCTTCCATCTCCATTCTAATGGATCTTTTTCCTGACCAAGCCACAAACGCACTTGGTGTTACACTCTGTATAAATGAAACCGTGCAGCTTCTTCAGTGGGAGGTAGAGAGGTCAAGTACTTTCGGACGGACTTTTTTCGCGAAAGCTTGAAACCGCGACATTTGTTCGAAGGCTTGTCTCTTGTACTAACGTAGATCAGAGAGTATTGCAGCTGCCTTAGAGTCTTTGAAACAACGCGATTTTAATTGTTTTTATTTCAATACCTAAGTGCCATGTGAGTCATGAATATGAGGAATATGGTTCAAACTCGCAGCAGTTATGACTAGCCGCTCGGAATTGCCTTCATTAACTTTGTTAATTGAGGCAAACGGGGAACCTGTTGTGGTATTTACTAGTCGAGCTTGAACTTCTTTAGAGTAGGGTTATACTAGGCTCAAGCTTACTTTACCTTACTTTATATTACCTCTATTATACTAGGCTTTAAGCTGTTCTAGTTTTGCTTTAATTATAAGGACATAATAATACATATAGCAGGTTTATATTATACCGGTATTATACTGTAGTTAAAGGAGGGGGTGAACGATGGTCTCCGAGTGAGCCCCTGTAAACGCATTAGTTACTAAGAAGGACATGAATCATGATCTTTATTCATTTGGCTATATTGAGGTTTTTCCACTAGGCCCAATTTATTGGCGGGCCTTGAATCTTGTTCCTCACCACTTTACGGGGGTGACTCTTAGTCTCTCGTTCTCCCCCTCCGTGGTGTACTCTAAAATGTATTATAAGCCTGGTGTATGTATATTACGTTTTTATAATGAAGGCTAAACCTGCTAGATACAAAGTATAAGCTACCTTTTGAGTCTATCGAACATAAGAAACCTAGACCGAGTATAAAGTTCGTATAAAGTAGGCAGTAAGGTTATACTACGTGCAAGCCTACTTTATACTAGCTGTATTACACTATGCCTCAAGCTATGTAGTGGGATTTAGCCTGCGGAAATCCAAGCCTACTTTATACCAGAGGCTTTAGCCTACACATCGGGGGGTGTAAACTCGCGAGGGGGGAAATAAACTAGCAGATTTCTCAATCACCAACGAGGTATAGCCCTGCCTCAAGATATGCTAATGCGGGGGTCCAAGCCTACTTTATACCAGCTATAATACTCCTCGTTTTACTATTTTGAGTATTTCATTCGTTCACTAGGACTTAAACTATGTAGTAGGATCTAGTAAAGAGGCTTTAGCCTACTAGGCTGAAATCAGGGGGGGGGGGGAACTCGCAGATTTCTCACTCACCCACCAGGTATAGGCCTGCCTCGAGCTATGCAAATTCCCCAGTATAATATACTGCTCGAATCAAAGAGAAGTCCACTCCTATCATCTATAGCTCGGAGGTGAACATTTTTCCAAGTCCAACGTTTTTCCTCCCGGCGCCCGGCGTTTTTCATCGAATTACCCTCCAATAAAAAAGGTTCCCTGTTAAAATATTTATTTAATTTCCATCTTTTCATTATTTCTATCGCTGGTAAAAAAAATAGTCTTTACAATCTGTAATGATGCAAGACTTCCATAAATCAGCACCAAAACTATCTGAATATAAAAAAAAAATATAGCACATCCTTTTATCTTTCAAATCGAAAACCCTTTTTTACAGACTAGTTGCTCTATCCTGAAAGCTGAACTCATTTGAAAAGAAATTCAACGAAGAACAAGTTTTATTTGAAACATTTTTTCATAAAATTTTAATTTTGGGAGATATGGAAAACTGATTTTGGTACTCTTTTGAACGGCCTTTTAAAGCTTTGCCGGGGCTTTAATGGACCTAGGCTAAATCTTGAATACGTTATTTGGTAGGAAATTTAACGAGGAACAACTTTTGTTTGAAACATTTTTTAATAAAATTTCTATTCAACAAGATATAAGCAAAAGACTAAACCTTGGGGGGGGGGGTATGAAACCCCTATTAAAACAGAACGTCCTGAAGGATGAATTGCTTATTTCATAGCAAATTTAACGAGGAACAACTTTTGTTTGAAATATTTTTTAATGAAATTTCAAGTTTGTGAGATATATGGAAAAACTGATTTTGGAACTCTTTTGAACGCCCTTTGCAAAGGCACTAATTCACATAGGCTGAAAGTTGAATACGTTATTTGGTAGGAAATTTAACGAGGAACAACTTTTGTTTGAAACATTTTTTAATAAAATCTTCAATTTTACGCGATATAGGCGAAAAACTAATTTTTAGGGGGTTTGAACCCTTATAAAAAAAGAAGCTCCAGGAGGAAAACGCGGGATTTTTAATATGTTGTTCAGGACCATATCCTGAACCATTTTCAACAAAGAAACGTTTGCTCCGGCAAAATATTTTTTCTAACAGGGAACCTGTTTTATTTTATGGGGGGCTTTTATGATAGGAGCGGGACTTGTAAAAATTTCGACTCTCTAGGAGAGGGACTTGGAAAAATTTCGACTCTCGAGCTATATATGATAGGAAGGGGATTTGGAAAAATTTCGACTCTTGAGCTATAGCTGGAGATTCGAGAAAATTTAGACTCTCAAACTATATCATACTAGGCTTATAGTAGGTCTAGGCCTTCTTTATACTATAGCTTTATCTAGGTCTAGGTTTCCTTGAATTTTAAATACCATATCCCATTTAACTCATAAAACAGGTTCCCTGCGTTCCTCGTTTAACTTCGTTAAGGAAGCCGTCGTTTTTTTTTTCTTATTTGTCTACACTAGAAGAGGAAGAATACTTTTTTTGCGGATTAATGTATAAGTATACAAAAATCGGCGGGAGAAGAAACACATATCCATTTTTTTTCGAGTAACTTCTTTCTTTTTATGAAGTATTTACTCGTGAAAAAATTAGAAAGCTGCGAAACTTCGTAAATTTGTATCCTTCTCATTCACCCATGACCTTGGGATTTGGATTGCAGCCCTTGACCTCAATATGAGAATATTGGGAATGTATAAATATAGAGACGGGCTTTTGAGGATTGTGTTATTATGAAGAGAGAACAAGGAAAATTTCTGACCTGGAAGAATAGACATGGATAGTAGAGATCCGGGCGAATGACTTTGATGGACATACTTCTGAAAGTTTCGCCATTGAACGATCAAGGTATCTACAACCCTCCCGTTGAAAAGAGAACATAGTTGCAAGTGGAGTCCATGAAATCTTGAACAATTTCGATACTTGAACGGGACTTGCAAAAAGCTGTATGACGAGGAGGACTTGAAACCATTTTGATCTTGGTGAAATTCGAAATTCTGTCCTCGAAGGATCTAGGACTATGTATTTTACAGAAAATCTAGAGTAATTCAGATGAATTTTCTTTGGAAAAATTGGAAACACTGCAAATCAATCACAAGTTAATTATGTAATTAGGATACTCTTACATTTCTTATCTAAAATTTAAGATCGATAAAGCGAAGGTCATCCTTTCTTGCGGAAGCTACCAAATGAATTGGGGTTCGATATTTTTCATTCCTTGTTTTCTCCGCCGAGAGGTCGAACCGGGCATATGTTCCGGATTTGTCGCAAGAATTACTTCTTTCTTCATTTCATCGTTTAATTGCATATTTTTTGCATCGACAACGACATTCAGTGGTTTTTGATTAGGCTTCCCAGTCAAGTATAAGACCGGATCGGTTGGACATTTACATGCTTCTGAGTACATGTACGCAACACCGCGATATGTGTCATCAAAGAAGCCGAGGTGCAAAGGGCGTACTCCATACATCTTTTTATCACCTGCTGGTACATTTTTTATAAATTTAACCTTATTATGGAATTTGTATCGAGAAGAAAATGCGACCAAAGCTTCTGCACACAATGTTAGTTTGTCACTCTTTGTCATAGTGCAGATATACAAAGGTTCATTACGCGGTCCATTTATTTTCGGAATATGATCTGATGAAAAAAAAAAAAAAAAAAAAAAGTTAGTGATGAAAATTCGAACCATTGTAGTAAGGGCCCCAGAAATTTTTCTAGGAAAGGACAAGATGGGGGCACAAATGTCCTAAATGACATTTCATGGTGTCTATTGAGGTACTAGGTTGAGAATCAAGAAAATAACATTTTTCCAGGGAGACAGAAAAAGTTTCAGGGGGGCATGGCCCCCATTTCTCCCAGTATTTACAGACCTGCCTGAAGTACGCATCGTATCTAGAGCTACCCACATTTGATTCTCAAGTTTCTAAAATTTGATCAAGTCTTGTCGAACTGATTGGCCAAGTAACTTGAAAAACAAAAATAGTCGGGTAACAAGAGCCCTACTTCTAGAAGGAGAAGAGAGGTCTGGGAATAGCCTTAGTATGTGCTTCATTAAAGAATTTGTTGATCCATTTTCCAACCGGGAAACTGTTTTATGTGGGTCCCAAGAGAAGCAGAGGCTCTGGACCACTTTACGGACTTGAAAAAATTCGATAGATAACAGTAGTTATGACGGGTCTTGACCCCACCATAACTACCAGCCCCTTTTATCCAGAAATTACTATCATTTATTCTGAAAAACGAATAATTGTTTACGTAGTATTTTATAGCGCATAATCGTTCAGGAAACATTCAGACAAAAAGAAAGTAGTTATTTTACTCATATTTCAGGCGTTTTTTAGGGAAATCTCGTGTGCATCATTTTCACCAAGGTAGGTATCTAGTGAAATTCATCATCCAAGGTAGGTACCCAGTAAAAATCAACTTCCAAGGTAGGTACCCAGTAAAATTCATCACCCTAGAATTTTTATAGATTTTACCAAGTATTTTAATACGTGATGGATGCAATTCACCTATAGTAGACTAACTTTTTAAAAGGTGTACAAGCATACTGATTTTTTCAATGACGGTTGTTCACCCCACTCGCTTATTGATCCAAAAAATTGGAAGGCGCTCGAGCATGCTAACTCTAAATTATGGTATGATGATAAAAAACATACAAACTGTTGGTATAACAGCTTTTGAGCGCTACCATCGCGTCACGTGATGAAGTATCGATGGCTGCAGATTCTCCGATACTTAGATGATCGATGCACTTACTCGTTACTCTCGTTGGTTGGGATTCTTTGCTGCCACTGTTTATACCTTGCAATAAATAAATTACGTGCTTCGGCATTCACTATTTTATACTTTGGTGGGTGAGTACCTTTCACTCGCGTCAGGTATCCCCCTTCAAGAAAATAAGTGTATGCAGTATTCGGATTTCCTGTAAAATTTTCATATACGAGTACTGCTTCATATTTAAAATCTAAAAATTGATCTTCTTCGCGGGTCCATAAAGTCATTTCGTATGGTAACGTGACGGCAGTAACCGCTAATATGTCTAGTGAATCAACGGAACACCAATATACCGGATCTTTACTGCTAACATGCTTTCTTTGCTGACGTGTAATATAATTAATGATGCAACCTGGGTGAAAATAATCTTCATCGTCTATATTATACCCGCCGCATATTTTCGTAAGTTCTGTCACAAAGCTCTCGTCTTCACCCGAATTTTTTAGAACCGTTTTCACATCTTCTGTGGAGAAAAAAAATTTCGTACAAATTTTTTTTGTACCATACGGATACGTCTCGACCGGTATTTTCTTGAGAACAGATTTAGTGTTCATTCCGATCGGCTGGTGGGTACCGAATAGTATAATCTTCGTGAAGAAACGATCATCTAAAGCAGTCACATCACCCAGCATGAAACTGAAGAAGCCCATCACTTTCAGAGCAAGTTCTGTTGATTTCTCTCTGTTCAAAATACGTAGCGCCGGCGCATCGAAATTATCGATGATCAACAGTATGGATCGTTTAACGGAAGCTGAGGTTGTTTGTGGTAGAACATCCTTTACACGACTCACAATTTCAGGAAAAAAATCGGGATCGTTAGCTTTCAGATTTCGTATGGCTGTTTTAGCTTCATTACCCAACGAATACTGCGATACTAGGAAACGGCAAAATTCCTTCGTTACTTCAGTTTTGATCTCTTCGAAAGTTAGATTCTCAATTTCAACGCGCGCAAAATCAGCCCTTATGATGATATTACGATTGAATCCGATAGCTCCGTCCTTCACGGTACCATCCGCTTCTTTCGCCAAATCCATAATCTTCGTACCTTCGAAACTATAAATACGATACATTAAGTACATTTCCTAAACCTTATATTCAACTACTCGTCGATGATAACTTACCACTTCAATCGTTCTGCTCTCGTCGCATCATTGTATTGTAGCCAGTGAACAAGAGACGATACCACCGTCGATTTCGTTCCCGCTCGAGGAAAACAATAATACTTGGCATCTACCTCATCTTCATAGATATCGCGTATCAAGTCACTTTTATCTACGAAGTACTTTTTCTTTCGCAATTTGTAATACGAAACAGCTTTAACGACACGTTTATCCTGATTCACGGTCAAATCAATCGGCGGAGGAACTATTAGAAGAAATATCGAGATATGATCAAAATATCGTCGGGTTCTTGCCAGAACTCACGAAGTCACATTATAGTAATTTTACAGGAGAGCAAAAGAACTGTTGGTAAATTCTGCCTGCCAAACACGACCAAGATGCTATTCACCAAGTCCTCATAAGGTTAACATGGGTGTAGTGAGTTTTACCAGCCGAGATTTTGATGTTTTGGACTTGGTGAAAAAGAATATCGACAATAACTTTAAAAAATAATGCGAAATGGATTTGATGAGTTTTACCAGCCGATAGAGCTCGCTCTGGCCGATCTATCCATATATATAACTCAAAAACGATAAAATTGGACTTGGTGAGTTCTACCAAGAACCCGATGATATAGAGATACTAGCCGCTTACAGCGCGCCTGGCGGCTAAGCCTGTGGCGCCAGACAGGCTCGCGCTTCGCGCTCGCAAAGAGCACGCCACCGACGGACTATCACTTGCTGAAAGATACCTACTACCTAGGCGACAGAGCAGATTTTTATATTTCATGAGAGCTCATAACGTTTGAACTTTCAATAGTCAAATATGTATTCCCACTTGCCATCTAGTTCACTGTTCCCACCAGTACACACATACACACACACACACACACACATACGCAATTCCAAACTCAACCAACAAACAGCCCGCTGGTATGGGTAAAGGCTAATTTTGTCCTAGCTCTGTCAAGACCAAGGTGTGGGTTTCTGACCATCATAGTCTTATATTTTTCAGAATTTCTTCAATATGAGTCATATGGGATTTGGTATTGAGAATTCAAGGGAGCCTAGACCTAGATAAAGTAGTATAAAGATGGCCTAGACCTATTATAAGCCTAGTATAATATAGTTTGAGAGTCAACATTTTTCTCGAATCTCAAACTATGTATGATAGGTGTGGGACTTGAAAAAATTCCTATCACATACAGCTCGAGAGTCGAAATTTTTCCAAGTCCCTCTCCTATCATATATGGCTCAATAGTCGAAATTTTTCCAAGTCCCTCTCCTATCATATATGGCTCAATAGTCGAAATTTTTCCAAATCCCCTTCCTATCATATATGACTCGATAGTCGAAATTTTTTCAAAGTCTCCCTCCTATCATATATAGCTCGAGAGTTGAAATTTTTCCAAGTCCCTCTCCTATCATATATAGCTCGATAGTCAAAACTTTTCCAAGTTTTTTGTTGGACGGCGGAAGGCAAATTTCTCAAAAAGCCACTCATAGAACAGGATCACTGTTAAAATTTTGACTCTTGAGCTACCGGTAGATAATTATGATAGAAGGGGGACTTGAACAAATTCCTATCTTATATGGCTCCAGAGTCAAAAGTTTTCTAAGTCCCTCTCATATCATATATGGCTCGATAGTCCAAATTTTTCCAAGTTTTTTGTTGGACAGCGGACGGCAAGATTCTCAAAAAGCCTCCTATAGAACAGGTTGCCTGTTAAAACATCACTAAATATCACGACAGCCACATCTAACCACTTTCTCTGATAATAAAATCCTACTGGAACTGGTTACTTCGATTGATATTGATGAGTAAATTAATTAAGCGTAGATATCATTTCAAACAATCAAAGATCACGTTTTGTATTCATAATTCGAATCACGATTCTACATTATTGTATTTACGCAATTGATCAAAAACTCATCGCAATTGACCAAAAACACATCAAACTACTCCTACTATTCAGATGATAGATTTTCTATTTACTTTCGGGATTTGTAGATTAAATCTCATTGCGCTTCTCTTTTGATTTAGAGCATTCGACTTCCTGAGAACCAAAACGTAAGAACCTACAAAATAATTTGAAATTTCATAATTCACAAAAAGCAGAAGCTATATGCGATCAAGTATCATCAGTACTGTCAATTAAAATATCTACCTCTTTACAACATTATCAAACATTTTCTAATGTTGTTCCGCGATTTGTGAAATAAATCTCACAGGCTAGTTTTTCCTTCAATTTCGAGAATTCAAGTATACTTGCGGACTAAAACATAGGACCTACAAAATAGTCTAACGATAAGGAAAATTCATCTACCAGTATCGGATACTTGGATTGATAAATAAGTAAGAGCAGTATCACATCATGCGATCGAGAATCACGTTCTGTATTCATAATTCGAATCACGATTCTATTTCTACAATCGATCAAGAACACATCAACCTACCGTACTTACTATTTTCAACCTCTTTCTCCTGTTAATGAGTAATAGTTCACTTGCGCTTATTGATCTTCTCATCCGATAGACTTCATCCACAACAGAAAACACAAAACCTGGCCGTTCATTTCGTATTGGTTTTCTTAGGAAATTAGAATTTCAACTTCTCGCTGATCCTATTTCCTTCCAAATTTCATATAATACCAGTATACGAAAAACCGAAGCTAGATGCGATCTCACAAATCAATGATACCCATTTATGTCTTCCAACACTATCCTATCCAACAATTTTTAATTTTGTTTCGTTATTCTGGCTGAAAAATGAATATCAATTGTTTCTCAGTTGTTCAGTTCAGTCCACTTTCAATTTCAAAGTTTCGAACACAAAATAGCAGAATGATAATAATGACAGTCAAATTTTAATAATGATAAAAATTTTCTGAAAATATTCAACGTATCGATGTTGTGCTGAATGATAGCCGATATAGCACCCTTGCTGTCGACACGCAGGACCGAGTGAGCGCACCCCGGTGGCCACTGATTGACAGACACCACGTTCGACGGTTTGTAAACAAACCGCGCTTTATTATATAGGATTGGAATGAAATTTACATGGCTCGTTACTTACAGACTGATTTCACATCTCCATCTTCCTTCGGTTCACCCGATGACACTCCTTTCAAATATGTCCATTTCATTACTTTCTTAAATGACGCTGCGATAGAAGTTTCATCCTTCAAGGCTATAAAAATCGAGCATTCGTTCAGACTCACACTCAGGTTATCATGTAATAAATCACGCGAACTTCATTTTACCTGTGTCAGCGGAAAGTTTGTTGTCTTCTGTTTCTCCAGGGACACAGATACGAATTTTTGTTAATTTCGACTTCTCTCGTTTCGTTTGAGCATATATTTTCGCTCTAGTAATGGAATTCGTAAAGAATCGTCGAAACATTTCACGACCGAAGTCGTCAATAAGGAAAAAGAATAATACCCAAAATCAACATTGAAGATTTCCTGAGAATATCCATATATCTTAGACCATATAATAGATAGACCGAGCATCGGCCATATAAGCGTGTGTTAACCATTGATGCGAGGACATGATAAGAAAATAAGGATCACTGGACCCTGTTTACATTTTTATGCGCGTAGCGGGTGAACGCGCGACGGAGTGAAACACACAGTGCAGCGTCTCCTTCTCCGCAGTCAACCGCGCTACCCATAAAGGGTCCGATGATCCTTATTGCACTACTAATCACTATGCTCGGTCTATCTATTATATGGTCTAAGCCATATATACGAAATAACACAAGGTACTACGCACGGTACAAGGATATTTTAGTATCAACAAAAACCGGTAGAATCGCTACATACTGTTGACATTACTTTGACCGTTATTTTTAATCACAGGTATTAAACTATTAACCTAAACAATTTTTAGACATTTTGTAACTTATCTCCCTATAATAATTGTATACAGGTCTCAACCAAATTTCAAGCTATTTTTTCCTAAATTTAATATTTCAATCAACTTGTTAGGTAAGATATTCATATCAAAATTATATTTTTACCATACATCCGTCAGAGCGCTAGTATAGCACTTTTCTTCTCTATTCGTCAGAGCGTTAGTGTGGGTACAAAAAATTCTTTTCTTTTTTATTCAAAGTCTCCTGACAGAGAAGATCTTTACCCTATTTTCATTTAAAAACTCTATGGAACGTCATTTTTAACATTTTTAGTTACCTGGGGTTTTTGAACCCAGCAATTAATATTAGTCCTGCTCATAAGTATGACTATGTAATAGGAAAGTGGTCTCATACTACCTATGAAGTTCCTAAGAAACACTTCTCATATTTTTTACTAAGTTGAGTCAAATTTTTTACACTACCAGTATTCTTTTTATTTTGATAACTATGATTTATAGATTGACTGAAAGATTGTTGTATAGAACTAGTTTTATTTTTATCTTTTATATCATTCTTAGGTTGACTTGAACTTTGACAAGATTTATGAGTAACCTTATTTGTATCATTTTTAAACGTATATTGACCAAGACAATTTCTACTCATTTCATAACTTATCTTCCTATTGTTGTAGGGTATTTTATGTTCTTTTAAATATTTTAGAATAGTTTTCTCAGTTATTTTATATTTCAAAGAAAAACTTCTCACACTATTTTTCTTGAAGTTATATTCTTTTAAAATTTTAATCAACTCGCTCGGAGTCATTTATTTATATAAAATTTTCATTTTTTACCATACCATACTTCCATACAGTATTACCTTATTTCAATACCATATTACCTTACCTTACCATACCTTATTACCTTACTTTACCTTATTACCATACCTTACCTTACCTCACCATACAATATAAAAATATAAAATTTTATTATAATAAATGGAAAGTCAAATAAAAAGATACATGCCCTCTAAGATTGAGCTAGAAGGTCTTGATAGAATAATTTCAAAAAATAAAGAATTGGAGGGATTGATAAGAGATGCTGAAAGTAATTTAGAAAGAATAATTCAAGCTATTGATGGATTAAAAAATATAAATACTAATATGAAAACTATTATGAAACAGTTCTTTATAGCTCAACAGCAAACAAGTATGACTTCAGATATTTATAAATATGCTAATTTTAAATTCAGGAGTTGATAGAAACCCTACTTGAAAGGGAGGAGAAATATAAGAAAATCATAAAATCTCAAGCTGAAAAGCATAATGATAAATGATTTATTTAAATTTCTTAATGAAGGTAAAACTCATCTTAATAATATACAAAATCAATTATTATATGCTCAGTGTATAATGGTTATTATTTGGAATTATTTTATCAAACATATGTGGTAGAGTTTTTATCAGGGAGAGTATCACTAACTTTTAAAGAAATATTGAAAGAAAATTTTGGCATTTCGGATACTTATGGGAGACGTTTACGATGGGTTGGTAAATTATGGGTTGAATATGGAAAAATTGGTCAACTTTCAATAACATTGAATGAATTTTACTCTCATAAACAACAGATAGATAGTCTTTTTAAAAGTTATCCTCAGTTGGCTAATGAGTGGAAAAATGATCAAACTCAGTCAAACTCAGTCAAACCGTTCAAATAATAATAATAATAATAATAATAATAATAATAATAATAATAAACACCGAAATCAACGAATTACAAAGACATACGCGAAAGATACTAACAAAAAACCGATGTCACCATCCGAAATCTGCGATAGAAAGGACCATAACTCCTAGAAAAGAGGGAGGACGAGGAATACTTGACATAGCAGGCATACAGGATAATCAAATAGCAAACATAAGGAAATATATGTGGAAAAAGAGAGAAACAAATCCTATACTAGCAGCAGTTATTCACTCAGATGAAAAACTAACCCCGGCTAACCTAAACAACGAAAATTTGGATTTCAGCGATAGAGCAAAAGAAAGAGCCACAGAACGAACGCTATGCCTGGAAGGATAAATCTATCCATGGAAGATTCTACCATGAACTTAATTCAAACGAAGTACACAAAGAAATGTCATGTGAATGGATAAGCCGAGGCGACATATTTCCAGAAACAGAGGGGTTTATGTTTGCTATTCAAGACCGAGTGGTACCTACAAACAACTACAAAAAGGTGATACTCAAAGATCCAACCGTTGTGGATAAATGCCGGAAATGTGGCAGCAAAGGTGAAACAATTCAACACATTCTGAATGGCTGTACACAACTAGTTGCCTCTGAATACAAGAGCAGACACGACGCGGTCGGCAAAATACTGCACCAGGAAATCATGAAAATCACTGTATATAGGAAAGAGTGACAGTACGCCGTATTACAAATATGATCCTGAAAGCATAATAGAGTCAGAACGATACACAATACACTGGGATAGAACTATCCGAACAGACCGGGAAGCTATCCACAACAGACCGGACATCATAGTGTTTGACAAGTTGAAAAAGCAAGCACAGCTCATAGACATAGCTATCCCCAACGCCCATAATATCAAATCAACGTATGAAGAAAAGAAGAGAAAGTATTACGAACTAACTAGGGAGATAAGAAAAATATGGAAGATTGAAAAAGTGGAGGTCATCCCCATAGTAATCAGCAGCACGGCACTCGTTCATCCGCAACTACGGGAAAATCTAAAGAAAATAGGATTAAGATACGATAAATATATTATAAGCAGAATGCAAAAAGCTATTGTAATTAAGGTATGCAGCATGGTCAGGATGTTTTTTGGTGAATTGTAAACGTTCTCAGCGCTTGGAGCATTTACGCTCCCGCGCTGGAAATGTAATTTAAACCAACTGTACACATATATATAACTGTACAGATTGTGCGCCTCGGAATAATAATAATAATAAGTCAGCTAATACATTGTCTAATATTAAATACTCATCAACAAATCCATTTTTAGCTGAGCTTCAAGAAAGAGGTTCAGTAGACATGGAAACTAATTAAAAACGTATATTTTCAATTTTATAAAAGAGCAAGTTAGAATCCTTGTGAGTTAATACCTGTACTAGTTATGGGGAAACAGGATAACTTGTTTTACTCTATTATTTTTTTTCTTTTTCCTTCTTCAAAAAAGGTTAAACTCAACCTTTTAATGTGAGCATTGGTAGGTCTCAACTCCTACATGAGAAACACAGAGAGAAAGGTTGAAGTTAATAGAATCGAGTCTGATAAAAGCTAAATATAAGTATCTTTCGAAATAATTAGCACACTTGTACACCTTTTAAAATGTTGTATCCTCAACCTTGCGATTATTGAACAATGATTTTAGTAAGATTAAAGGTAATTATTCACTTTGCAAAATTAGCACGCTCGTGCGCCTTTTAAAAAGTTGTCTACTATACTGAGATTTTTGAGCCTGAACATTATTAGAACACGCGTGCACATTTGAAAAGTTCATTAACTATACCGAGATTTTTTAAGGCCGGATG
Source organism: Aspidiotus rigidus (assembly GCA_035079385.1). Lineage (NCBI taxonomy): Eukaryota > Metazoa > Arthropoda > Insecta > Hemiptera > Diaspididae > Aspidiotus > Aspidiotus rigidus. Next base: position 13,197,506 of record JAVHKY010000011.1, read on the forward strand.
TTATTAGCACGTTTGTGCGTCTTTTAAAAAGTTCGTCTATTATAAAGAGATTTTTAAGGCTGAATATCATTAGCACGTTCATGCGCCTTTTGAAAAGTTCGTCAACCAAAAGATCAATAACTATAGGTACTGAGATCTTTGAGTCTGAACGTTCATATGTTTTTTATCATCATACCATAATTGTAGAGATAGCATGCTCGAGCGCCTTCCAATTTTGGATCAATAAGCGAGTGGGGTGAACAACCGTCATTGAAAAAATCAGTATGCTCGTACACCTTCTAAAAAGTTCGTCTACTATAGGTGAGTTGCGTCCATCAATTAAAATACTTGGAAAAATCTATGAAATTCTGGGGTGATGAATTTTACTGTGTACCTACCTTGGATGATGAATTTTATTGGGTACCTACCTTGGATTATGAATTTACTAGGTACCTACCTTGGAAGATGAATTTTACTGGGTACCTACCTTGGATGATGAATTTCACTCTACCTACCTCGGTGAAAATCATGCACACGAGATTTCCCTAAAAAACGCCTGAAATATGAGTAAAATAACCACTTTGTTTTTGTCTGAATGTTTCCTGAACGATTATGCGCTATAAAATACTACGTAAACAATTATTCGTTTTCAGAATAAATGATAGTAATTTCTGGATAAAAGGGGCTGGTAGTTATGGTGGGGTCAAGACACGTCATAACTACTAATAACAAGTGGGGAACTTGCAAATTGGAACGTTCTTTGTCATTAATAATTTTAATTGCCTGAGTTTAATAGTTTTCTTACTTGGTTCTTTAATATCTGCAGCAAATTGAAATGCATAAACTCGCGCCATCCTACTCGAAGGACGAGGTCTTTTATTACGCACGCGCAAGACACTCGGTCCTCGTCCAACAGGTAAATCCAAGAAATCATTGTCAGAACTTGAAATTAGATTCGTACAAAACGCAAAACTGAGAAGGAAGAAAAAATTGTTCCCTAACATCGTTGTTGGCACGTGTTTCAACAACCGTTAGTCTGGTAATTGAAATACAAATATTCTTATTATGTCGCATTTGCCGATCTTGCGATCACATAATACATAGTATAACTAACTACACTCAGTCGTTAAGTGTTTTCTTATATCATAATGTAGTTACATTGTATTATTTATTACCTATTTCTATTTTTACAGTAACTTGGAGGGGATATTCGCGCTGTTTCAACGACGCAAAATGAATCGACAACAACTATGACTACAAATTCTTCTTCTTCTTCCAAAACAACACCATACCATGAATATGAAAGTATAGCTTGCAAATGTTAATTTTTCGAAAGTTCATAGTATATAATAGGTAACCACGCTATTCTTTGAAATTTCTAGCCTAATCCTATAGCGTATTTCTGAGTTTTTCAATCAACCCATTCCACGCAAATACAGCGAAAACTGAAAAACATTCTATGACGAAATCCTGATGACGTCAGAGCTGATGTTATAATCTAGTGAGTGACCTTGACCTAGTTTAAGGACTTGGAAAAATTTGATTTCTTCATCTAGACGCGGGCAACCTTTTTCAACTAACGCCTCGCCTTGCATTTACAAAAATGAGTACCTATCTCATACTTGTATCAAACTTTTGCTCGAAGTTGAATCATAAATACCCAGTTGACTCTAAATTTCTATCAAGTAACCAAGCGAAGTACAACATCAAGCCTTTCATCAAATTATTTCATTAGGAAACTTTTGTGTTTATGCGCAAAACTGCCTGCTCATTCTAAGGATATTGTACGATAAGAATATTCAGTGTACTCCCAAGAGGTGCACTTATCAAACTTAGTGTATTATCAATTTTTTTCAGAATTTTTGGAGTGGTGCGCCATGGGCAGAATCGGTACCCTTTAGGGGTTCATTGATCATTCTTACAATGGTATGCCCTTCTTTGTAAAAATTTTCTGTATCATTCATTGATTCGAGACATTTTATTAAATTTTTCAAATTTGGGCCGGACAGCGCTAGAGTCGCACTGCATTTCTAATCAAGGGGAGGGGGGGGGGTTGATAACAGGAATTGAAGTATACTGGTACCGATATATGAAAGAAAAATGAAACAACGCTTGAATGAGCAGATTTTGCTTTTTGATATCTTTTGAAAGATATTCACGAACACAAATTTTAACAATTCAATAAGATTAGGAAACTTTCAATTCAAGATTTATTCCAAATTTCTCATCTATTTCCTCCCACATACTGCGCCATAGTTCATTTCCCGTTTTCAAATAATTTTTCTTGAAACTATTGAGTATTGATATTTTGGATGAAAAATGTCGATCAAGAGAAAAGTATCTGTACTACACGTAGGATGAACACCTTTCTCCTGATCGTATCTTTTTTCTCCTGAAAGCTCGTAAAAGAATGCATTTTAGGGTTTTTAGTGTTACTAGATGATGAATACAACTAGAAAAAAATCATGAAAACGTGGTACCATACCCATTGCACAACTGGTACTAATAATGGGTGATAGTCGATAGTCCCAACAATTTTTTGCAAGGTACTATCAAGACTATCGATAAACGCAATAGTTATTCTTGAAACTATCGACACTATGGATAAAAAATATTGAGCAAGAGGAAAGTAACTATGCTATATCTAGGATAGATACCTTTCTCCTGATAGTTATTTTTGAAAAAGCTTGTCAAGGAATGCATGCATCTCAGTGTTACCAGATGATGGATGTACGCAAGTAGAAAAATTGCATAAAAACGCTAGGTGGTGCCATGCCCATTGCACTACTGGTACCGCCTTATGACTAATCTCACAAATATTCTTAATTCATTGAACTGGCTCACATTTACAAATGGAATTTGTTAGTAGCTTTCCAAATCCTTGATCTGTAGATGAGACGCGCCTTTCGACGTATTCTGAGTGTCGGGAGCGTTGCACCAACTCGCAAGCGTCATAGCGCCGGTGCTTATCGATTTAGGCCTGAACTCACGCGATCAAAAGTCACCTAAAGTATTACAATAGCGTCATAAGAAAAGCTCAAGGGTTCTTTAACTCAGTCGAACGAGAGGTGGCAGGGAACCTGTTTCATGGGGCACGTGGGATCTGAAAAATGTAGATTGTAACGTTACAAGGCTGACCTATGACGTCATCAAACTGTGACGTCAAAAGGCTCGTCTCCAAGCTGTATATAATAGGAGGGGGACTTGAAATATCAATAAGAGGAGCCCCTCGAATAAATTCTCCAAGTACGTTGACGGCGAAAATTTTCAGATCACCTCCCATGAAACACATTTCCTCTTGGAACGGGGAGGGGAAGGGCGAAGACTTCAAAAGCTTTTGACCTTGAGATTTTCATCTTCAAGCTGTAGAGATGAAGGACCATCGGTCCGAGGAAAAAGAGGAAATTCAGGAAGTGTCATTTGAAAAAAACCAATTTTTTCGTGGAGGGAGACCCTTTCTACTTTGGCAGCGCCATTGCTGTCCATTTACTGTGTCTAGTAACGACTCATCGTATGAAAAGTACATCATGTAGACCAACAAGAATGGTAGGAGTTTCTCCAAACGGCTTCCAACAAATAAACAAAATTCATTACCTCAATAGCTGTATCATAAATTAGCTTAGCCGTAGACTATCGTAGTACGGATTTTTAGGTGCGATTGGTGAGTCACCATCTGGAAAAATCATTCCGTTGGCAGATGATAAAATTTTCCTGCAAGAGTAAGTACGGTAAAAATATGTCCTCATCTTATTTGCTTTTTATTCACATTTGACCGTGAAGGAAGGAGTGTTGCTCTCCTCCTTGGTCAATGTTCTCGTCCCAGTGCCGTATCTCCCATGAAGCTAACGAAGCTGAAGCTTCGGGCGGCAAAATTTTCAAAAAAAAGGTTCAAAATAATCTGAAAAACATTCTCGAATTCTTTGGTGGGGGTTAGGGGCGCGGATTAGTGATTAGCTTCGGGGCGGCAAAGAGCTTAATCTGCCTCTGTCTCGTCCTGTAATCCAAGCATCAATCAATCAATAAACAAAGAAAAACCAAACTGTAGTAGGGTTCCCCTCGTCCTGCCATGATAGGTACGACTCGAGCACCCGCACTCTCAACGGCTTTGATATAAGTGGCATAAATGTAAGTACGAGCATTTGGAAATATGCATTAGTGACAACTGGATCCGTTATCTCTCGAGATACAATACCAATTATAGGATAGTCGTGTGACAGTATCTCGCCGGAATAAATAAATAATACAAGTGCGAATAATATTGCGTTAGTGATTTTCATGGCGTGTCGGCATAAGCATCGCAGAAGTGAAGTGTAAGAAAAACTTGAGAATAAACTCCATCACTATAACAAAGAGTTTTCGAGCCACCATGACCATGGTTGTTATTGTTTCGAAGCGTTGAGCAAAACTTATTGTTATCACAAAAAACGATTACGTAAGTCCTCAGATGTTCTAACTAACAAATGTAACTTATTTGCTTATTACCTAGTATTGCCCTCTTCACAATATTCAGGTAAAATAGACTAAGTATTGTATAACAAAAAAATCATACTGCAGATTCAAGAATTTATAGTTTTCATATTGTGGTACATCTCTCTACTCTATTGAAGACTTTGGTGCCGAAAAGGAAATCATACGTTACTACTTAGGCACTCGTATTTATTGTATCGCATTCTATAAAACTTCTTGTAGAAAAAGAAATATATTTTATTCATGGCAACAATATAAGTTGGAAAATAAGGAGAAAATTTTGAGTGGAACGTTTGGAAGCTACGAGAGGCTGTCTAGAAAGGAACATACGTGTGGATTTATGAAATAAATAGAGCAAAATAAGCAGAGTTTGTTATCGGGAAGGTGTGAGAAAGTGTGAACATAAGCAGTTTTTACATGTTTTCGACCTCCTACCCCCACCATAATATACATTGAGTTTTTCAAGTCTCTCTTCTGATATATATGGGAGATAGTCGAAAATTTTTTTCAAGTCCCGAGAGTAGGTCAGAGCGCTGGAAGAACAATGGCTTCAAAAAATTCCGACCCTCAAACTTATTTTAAAGACAGACGGGTCAATATTCAAATCAGTGTCATATTATTAATATTAAAAACTGGAGCACCACACGGAAATTCCTAATAGAACATTATTTATGTACTCTTGACTTTTATCATCCACTTCTACATTTCTCTCCTTCCTGTAAACAACTTTCCGGATTATGACATGATTGTCTTTGCCGTCGAAAATTTCCTTATATTCCACAAAATTCCTGATCCTGTAGTTATCCTTGCTTCTGACCTTAGGAATTACATATTACCAATTCCTGATACTTGAATCCTGGCATGACTTTTGGAAAAATTCAAGCAAAGTCAGAGCAATCATATTTGAAAACTTTCGTCCAACAAAATTGTCGAATCAAAAATTTTAATTTTGCCTATGAAAAAGATTACAAATTTGTATTCCAGGTTTTTGGCTAACAATATTATAGACTTCCTCCAAATCAGAATGTTTATTTAGTATTTTTAAACATTATTTATATTAATTTATTCATGTATTATAATTATTTAGAAATTCAGTAGTCATACGTTCTTTTGTTCTGAATATCATTGACGTAGGTATGCTTGTCTCGAGTAGGTCTGTTATCCCTTTTACTCAAAGAAAAAAACACGCAACGACTCTATAAAGAATTTCAAAGTCCAAGGAAATTTGAGAGTTGTCTGCATTCAAAATAAAATAATTATGTAATATTAAAATGAAAATCATTACTATTTTTATTTTATTTATATGAAAGAGACGTATAGATTAAGACGTAAAGATCATAATAATAATTATGACTAATCATGTTCATTATTAATGTACAAAAAAAGTATATAACAATACCACGGAGAAATATACTGCATTAAAAAAATCCCGTGAGTCACTTTGACTATAAGACGTTAATGCTTACAAGCCAAACAACCCTTGAAAGTGTATAATAAAATTTCTTCGAATAATATCTTTCCACCTGCTCTTCTAGATAGCCGCAGAAATTTTTTCAAGACAACTTTCAGATCCATAAGAATACGACCACCATCACGGAGTGGAACTATAGAAAGTAGACAAAGTACAGAAATTTGAGCATAATTTTAAGTAGGATTTTACTAATGACAATCACAAAGAAAAAATTTGTCTCTCGTAGTCATATGACATCATGAGAGAAAAAATTGAGCTCATCTGGCTGAAGGTTGTAAGGAGCGCTAAAAAAAGAGAGAAGATAAATTCCCCTCCCCTCTTTAATAAATTGCCCGTGAAAAATTCGATAAAAATCATAGGTTACACCATTTCTCCAGGTAGCAGGGCTCAGAGGAGTGAAATCAAAGCTGATACATTTGGGTAATGAGTCGTGCCTGATTTGCCTTTAGATGAGTTTGAGGGAGCGTAATGTTAAAGAGCTCGAAGACCACGAGCAGAAATTGAATAAAAAATAATAAAAGAGAACGGTTCTCGCCCCTTCAAGGGCGCGATCTACCCAACGAATAATAATTGATCACATTTTTCTACCTTTCAAAAAAGATAAACCGATTGGAAGAATTCGTCTCCGCCGATTACGGGACTGTAATTGTAAATCAACGATTTATTTTCAGCTTTCGATGTTCCGAATGTATTTTGATTGCGTCTCGAGTAGAATACCAATAAGTCGTAAAAGTATCGATTCGTGATGAGCGCTTCTTCCGAGTGTACGTAGTTGTGGAATCGATTCCATTCAAACGCCACCTTTTCTGGATGAAATTGTACGCCGAAAAATGGATACTTTTTGTGCTCCACGCTCGCGATAAACTCGACTCCACTGTGACTCACGGACGTGGATGTGATAGACCAGTCATCCTTTAGTGACGAGTTGAGAAAATCCTTTTCGAGAACGCAATAACTGCGAAAATGAAACCGGAGAATAAGAGGATCATAAGTTAATACTTATCTTCCATTTCTAAATTCCTTCCAAACTGGATAAGTGCTACCAAAGTTTTGTGCAGAGTCATGGAATTTCTAAGAAATCTGGAAACGACTGGAAAAGAAAGAAGCAAATGCCCACTCGAACTCCACAAGATTGCGCATCGATAATAAAGAAAGAACTGTAATATTTGAGAAGAACACCCGACAAGTTATGAGAAACCCGTACATATTGGCAAAGAAGCGACTCTTTTTCGACTGCAGTGCTTTGCTTCACATTTGGGACCCATAAAGAACCACATCAAGACTCATCCAATAATATTAACTCAACAGCATCTTGTCATAAGCCTTTGAAAATGCTTTACCCTCTTTCAACTCCCTCTACCTCTAAATCTACCAAGGCTTCGCAGACATTCCAGAGTTTGATACCGTCAATAAACCAATTAGGATCAATCATAGAGAAATTGTTCCGCTGGACTTCTTCCAACCAAACTCTTAATATGATCCGACATTTCGGAATTGGCCAGACTCACTATCATTCTCATGGTCTTTTTCCATCTTTCTTTTATTTTCACCGTTTTTGCACATTACTCCTTCCCTTGCCCTATTCTCCACCATCTCCGCCGTCTTTCCCCTGCAATACTTCCGAAACAGACCCTAAGTCTTTCAATTACTTGCGTTGAACTTACTTCTTTCTCAAACTATGAAATGCAGTCCTTCTCTTCCTCTATATTCCGATTATAGACTAACAATTTTTTTGTTTGTGCAGTTGTGAAACCGGAGGTCCCTCAAACGACTCCATCGAGGATCAAAAAATTCTGATACTTGGATCCTCGGTGACTGCAGACTTGATTAGTTGACAATGTAACTTTCAAATCCATTCCATTTTTAATCTTGAGACCTACTAGCTCGATGACCCCTCACCTTCGTTTATCCCTCGATAACTTCGACCTAACAAATTCTTTTGGTCCCCACTGAGGATATTAATAGAGCCATAGGTGACTGAAAATAGTGTCAGGCAATACATTATATTATACATCCTGAATCCTGTTTGCTTTACTCATCTTATCATTGAGATTCACTGCCTTTCCGCTGATTTTGGCGTACAAATTCTACTATACGACGTCCTTCACCCAAGACTCTGTCTTTCAACTGCATCAACCTTTACTCATCAGTTTCTGCGGTGAAGTTAAAAGGTAAAATATAACTTACACATGATTATTGATAGTCACGTTTGACGTGCTTAACAGGTCATATTGCTGTTCGGTAAGCTTCAGAAAAAGCGAAGTCTGTGTGTATAAGACTGTAAAATTGATGGCTAAATTCTCGTGCACGACGCTACAATTCGTGAATAAATTTTCATCATTATTGGCAACGGTAAGTAGGATTTCAAATCCCAAACAGACACCCATCAATGGAAAGTACACTCCAGCATCATTAATCTGGAAAAAAAGACACATTAGTCTACGAAATTCTATTCTAACCCAACTATGATGTTGAGATGTATTTTTTTACCTCTTTCGAGATTTTGTAGATCATTCGCACTGTCTCATAATAGGGAAAACCAGCTTTTATGGCTGCATCTCCTCCAGGCAAGAGCACACCGTTTACGGAATTCAATAATTTCCTTGAAAAATTTGTTGAGTTACAGCGACATTCTCAGTCGACACTAAGGGGAAAGTGACGGTAACATTTCACTTGACCACGATTATAAGTGCGTTTGACGCCTAAGTGACGACTGAGAATGTTGTAAAATGAAAATCTAAGTATCTGTACAAAAAGCTAAAACTAACCTGTAATAAGCTTCATCTCTGTTAGAAACGATTGGTACGACTCTCGCAGCAGAAGATTCAACAGCTTTCACATAAGACGCTGCAATATACGAGGAAAAGGCAGGAAATTGCTCCTCGAACTCTGGTAATAATTCCTGCGTGACGATACCGATGATAGGATAATCATTTGTCGCGAAAGTTGTGATTATAACCTTCGAGTAAACAGCTGCGAGAATAAGAGACACGAAAATCATCCTGCACTAAAATAATACTCTTGCCTAGAAATCGGGTACTGATCGTAAAGTAATAAATTATTGAATTTGTGCTACAAGAAAGAGAAGTTCTGTTATTGAAATAAGATAGCGTAATCTTGCGTTAACTCGTGACAGTCGTACCTACCGTGTTAATTAAGTTTCGAGTATTGCATACGAATAGAAATCGAGAAATCTGACAAATATTCAAATTCGAGTGGTACGAATCCGTATCAGTAGGAAACCACTTATTAGAGATTTCACCTGTAAAATATCAAGAGAGAAAAATGACGTGATCGTTTTTTCCGCTCATATTATAATGTAATATCAAGTACAAAACTTCTGAAACGTTTTGACTAATTTTTATTGTAGTCCTAAAAATTCTACTGTTCAGCCAAAAGATGACGCGAGTTTTGATTTTTTTAATGCCTTTACCGGCACCCCACCCTAATGGGAATCCGTGAGTCCAAGTCCCCCCCCCCCCAAAAAAAAAAAAAACAAAATCCCTGTTGGCAGACCGATCCAGATATCTGCGTCGAGGTTTTCAATCTTAGCATACACATAGTATATTAGACTAAACTAGCTGTAAACTAGGCTTAAAATACAAAGGTTAAATTAGCCGTAGATGGATATTAGCTTTAAACAAGGCCTCTATGTCTTAGTTTATAAACTACACGTAGGCTGATATGCCTTATAGTATATAGTATCTTCAAATTTCTACAGTGTATTAGACTATACTAGCACTACACTAGGCCTAAACGAGGTTTAAATCAACGGCTAATGGATTTTAGCTAGCCCTCTATCCCTTAGCGTATAAACTAGGCTTTTATGCTTTAGTGTATAGTGTATTCAAGTTTTTCAATCTTAGCATACAGTATACTAGGCTCTACTAACTACCAAGTAGGCCTAAGCTTTCACCTCGACCTACTATATGGTCTTGAAAAGTTTCAACCTTTGGAGGCCTAGTGTAACAAAAGCTAGGGGCTGAAGGTCGAAATTTTTCAAAACCTAGTATAGTATGCTAGGCCTAGTATAATTAAGGCTCAAGCTTCGACCATATATTACATGGACATGCCATACTGATAAGAACGTGAAGCAAAACAAATCGATTTTGAGAATTTACGAAATGCGCCCCTTTTCTCCAGCAAAAACGTAGGAGAAATCAGCTGATTACAACGAAGTGCCACTTTTCGGTATTTCTCACTTTCGATTTCGTTTGTTTTCCTATCAGTATGGCATGTCCATGTAATATATGGTCGAAGGGCTCAAGTATACAGTACACTAAGCCTATGTAATGAAGGCTAAACCTACTCTAGCACCCTAAAGAGTATAGACCTAGTATATTATAGAGGCTAAAGGCTGAAAGTCAAATTACAACGCGGAACCAAGCGTACAAACGCTCGTATATGTTTCCTGTAAAATGACGACTTTTAGCGGGTTGCACTCCGATCTGTACACCCCACTCCTCTCCCCCCGCGGGATGGGGTCCCTTAGCCTAACAAACAAACCCTTCACCGTAGTGAGGTTATAAGAGGCAGGCCTGAAACCAAAGGGGCGGAGCACACGAGTCAACTTGAACGAAAATTCCCCCAAATACGGGAGCTTGATCCAATGTAGTTTTTATTATCATTATTACAACTCAGATCGCGGGGGAGGGAGGAGGTAGAATCAAGGCCCTTCCAAGTTAACCTCATTCACAGCGGCCAGCGGCCAAAAGCTTAATGGTCGCAAGCTCCGTTTGGAAAGCTGGCTGACTCAGCGGAATGCTGGTCAGTCGATGAATATAACTATTAAAGGCAGCGATCTTATGAGAAAATGGACAGAAGGACGATCCGTAGACAACTGTATCAGTCGAAGTATCCTTTCTGAATACAGCAAAACCATGGTTCCCATCTCTTTCAGAAATAGAGAGATCCAGAAAGTTTATGGAAGAACCTCCAATTTCTATAGTGAATTTTATGAAGGGATACATTTTATTCAGATGGTTAAGAAACTCACCAAAATATTTTCCCGACGAAGGTTTAGTTGAATTGGTCTATGAGCTTGAGTCACCTCGCGAAAGCTCGCTCGTTCAATCCTGATCTCGTTGGTATTCTGTTTTACGAGTCGCATCTGGGTTAGTGGCGTTCTAACTTTGCCCGATGATGGTTTGTTAACCGAAAGATCTCGCATCTTCTTCTGTTTATCTGCGGTCATTGCGATCAATCTTTTCGATTACTCTTTCAGAATGTCCTACTCCACCTATCTACAACCCAGGAATAATTGCCTTCTGGAGAAATCTGGTATGTTTTTGTTTACTATTTATTATAATCTATCTCTTCTGAAATACAGTCTACATATAGGCCGCTCATCACCTTTCATACTGGTGGGACGGACTGCTGTTAGTATAGACTACTACAGGGATGGGTATACGAAAATACAAAGTGTATAAAAACCGGTTTAGAGTGTAGATGATACTCTCGCGTTAACCACAACACAGACTTAGGAGATGAAAAGGACTTTTTGAAAAAATTCTCTGCGGGATGCAGTGTGATGCAGAAGATTCTCCTGGTGTAGATGAAGCAGGTTCTGTGTTTTTGGGTTCATATGCAGTGCGATTTGTGGAATAAGTGTACGAAATATTATCTCGGCGTTCATTACCTTCTTATATTTGCCGGTTATTCACAGTGAACTGATTTTATATACACAATCAAGAATTGTTTTCCTGCTTTCGGACAAAGTTATTCTGCGTTTAATTTCATTATTTCTTCATTTAGGTAAGTTTGGACGTCGAAGCCTGTCTTTCTATCGTTATACGCGCAAGTCGATTCTTTTCATTTTAATTTCGATAAGAAAATTGACGGGGGCCGGGAGCCGTCTGGCAAAACGTGGACTTAGATAAATTTCAAGCTCGGAGCTATTTATGATAGGAGGGAGACGTGGAGAAATTTCGAGTTGTATAAATATTATGACAGGAGAAGGACTTGAAAAAATTTGGACTTTTGAGTTACATAGTTATGATAGGAGAGGGACTTGGAAAAATTCCGACCTCGGAGGCTATATATGATAGGAGGAAGATTTGGAAAAATATGGACTTTCGAGGTGAGACTCCCACAGTGGTGAGGAACGAAGTTTAATCTTTATTCAGAAAAGTACGAGTATTTAAACAAAGGAAAAAAAAAACAAAACATAAAACAGGTTCCCTGTTTGCCTGGATTGAATCAATTAATGAAGGCAACCGCGAGTAATTATAACGAAGTAGGCTGCGAGTTTTTTTTAAATTTTCGAAAGTGCCCCTCTCCCCTCAATCTTTGCAAGTCCGTGAATTAGGTCAAGGTTATTGATTTCATCATACTTAGATGATGTCATGTCCTTCCGTACACAATTTTTCTATGGTCCTCCTCTGGAGGAATTTAAGCTGAAAATATTTCGCTGATGGTCTCATACTTTGATGATGCTTGACTTCATCTGAGGACCTCATGTATAAAGCTCGAAGCTCGTGATTTCTCCAAGCTCGTCCCAGTTCCTTGAGAATATATACCAATGCCAACATTGAGAATAATGGTACTTTTCTCTGCACACCTCCATGATCGTCTTCCTATATGACTTTTTTCAACAAGAGTTGAAGTTCACTTTTCCAAGTATTCAGACGAAGAAAAACAAGGCTTTACCCGCACAATTTTTATTTTTAAGACGACGTTTCGACCAACTGGTGGTCTTTTTCAAGTAACTACAAAATGTAACTGAATAGAAACTAAACTAAGAAGTACAGCTAATGTGAACGAAGATTCAGAAAAAAAATAAGAGTAAAAACAAGAAATTATTTGATATTCTTGATTACGGGAGTGTATAGCGAGGCGAAGTTTGCAGTATCGCTCTTGTAGTTTACGGTGTTGGCGCGTTTTATAATCTCGATAACCTCCCTGAGCTTCCGTTTTTTGCTGTTACATTCATTGGCCAAAATTTTTATGTTCTTAAAATTGAAGCTGTGGCCCATTTCTTTAGAGTGACTAGCGAGAGCAGTGTGATCATTCTGTAATCTTTCATCATATTTATGTTGGGAGATTCTGGCAGATAAAAACTGTTTGGTCTCACCAACATAAACTTGGGGACAATCGGAACACGGAATAGAATAAACAACACCAGCTCTTTTATTGAGGGGGGTAGGATCTTTAATTCGAGAGAAAATTTTTTGATCGTGGAGGGTGTTGTGGTTAGCGAAAGCGATGCAAATTTTTGGATCCAAAGATCTTAAGAATTTTTGAATGATCATACTGCTCTGGCCTACATAAGGTATAGAAAAAAATTTGTGATTTTTTAGGGTAATATTATCTTTAGGTTTATAGCTAAGCACGCGCTTAATAAAATTATCAGGATAGCCATTATTGGTCAAAAGGATGCGGAAATCGGAGATAAGTTGGATGTGGAATTCAGGATCAGAAACTTTCAACCATTTTTTTATGAGATTGAAAGCGGTATTAAATTTATAATGGAAGGGTTGATTAGACAGGAAATGTATTATACGACCAGTATAAGTTGGCTTTTTGTAGTGACAAAATTTCAAATTATTACTATCAGTACGTAAAATAGATATGTCGAGAAAATTAATAGCGTTATAACTTTTTTCGTAGGTAAAGCGTATACGGTTATGGAAATTATTCATAAAATTAAAAAGATCGTCAAAAATATAGTCAGGAATTACAAACAAAGAGTCATCTACATATTTAGTCATAAATTTAATGTTATCGCCAAAATTTATAGTTATCTCTTTAAAAAGGTCATCGAGTACAAGTTCGGAAACTATAGACGACAGAGGGCCGCCCATAGGTACACCGTGTAGCTGAGAATAAAATTTCCCTTGAAACTGAAAATAACCATTTTCTAGGCAGAAGGAAAGGATGGATAAAAAAAGGTTTTTGTCGAGTGAGGTATGAGGTTGTATATCGTTCCAACGGGTTGACACTGAGGCTAAGATGAGGTCGACTGGAACATTAGTGAACAAGGCAACGACGTCAAAGGATACGAGGATGTCCGTTGGGTCCAAGTGGATGGTCGATAAAATGAGAGGGAGGGACTCGGAAGAACGGGAAATGGGCCACAGCTTCAATTTTAAGAACATAAAAATTTTGGCCAATGAATGTAACAGCAAAAAACGAAAGCTCAGGGAGGTTATCGAGATTATAAAACGCGCCAACACCGTAAACTACAAGAGCGATACTGCAAACTTCGCCTCGCTATACACTCCCGTAATCAAGAATATCAAATAATTTCTTGTTTTTACTCTTACTTTTTTTCTGAATCTTCGTTCACATTAGCTGTACTTCTTAGTTTAGTTTCTATTCAGTTACATTTTGTAGTTACTTGAAAAAGACCACCAGTTGGTCGAAACGTCGTCTTAAAAATAAAAATTGTGCGGGTAAAGCCTTGTTTTTCTTCGTTTCAATTATTCCTTGCACGTATAAAAATTCCTTTTAGTTTTCAAGTATTCAGAGCTTGAAATTCTCCTTATCTCAATTTAACCTAATTTTAAGCTTCCTACACACGTAAATGCTCAGAATTCAAAATTCCCCCCCCGAGACCCTTCAACGGGGAACCGGTTCTGTGGGGCATATTTTTGGATAAGTTTTGCGTCCCGCCGTCCTGCAAAAACTGCCCTGCCCTGGGGAAAAATTTCCCTCTTTTTTCCCGTTTTTTTGGTATCGGAAATGAAGTTAGTGAATTCGTATTCGGAGATGCGTGTTTCTCTTTCCGCAATAATGAAGATTTGAGTTACCATATCATTAAACAAAAGGTTCATTTAACTGTCATGAATATCTGACGTAACTAATTACATTCACAAGGTCGAGGTGGTCAATTGCTGAATTATGTGCTACTGTTTTTCTCTCTCTCTCTTTTCGTATTTTGTAACCATGTGTGCTATACAAATTATATTTTCGAATTTTGAAAAATTTTCTCATACGACTCATCATCCGACATCAATACCGCAGGATATCTTCACAAGCGTCGTTTTTATCTTGCGCGAGTGTCTTACGTTTTGGTAAAAAAACTGTCGACAAATATATTGAACAAAATTTGGCTATTCAATTTTACTGTATGATTGGTAATGATCACTCTAATTAGAATTGTAGGTCGGCTCTAGGACAACTGAATATTTTATCAATTGAAGTTTGTATCATGCAAGTACGTCACTCATAATTACGAATTAAAGTACTCGAGTCCAAAACGCTATACTCGAGAATGTGATTCATATTGTACGGTATTTTCATACGTGCCTCTAGTGAAGTGTACGATTTTTAACACATTTTTGAACTTTTGCTCTAGTGCGTAATGATTTCTATTCTTTTGGCGATCTACCTGAACGTGATAACAGCATCATCCGCCGAAAATGAATATCCCATCATTGGAATCGTCGCGCAAGAGCTGACCCCAACGTTACAAGAGTTTTACCCGGCTTATTCCAGCTTCATCGCTGCAAGTTACGTGAAGGCTGCTGAAAGTTCTGCGACGAGAGTGGTACCCATTGTTATTGACAGAAATGAATCATACTACAGGTTAGTGCTTTATAGGAAATTATTTTCTACCTAAAAGAGTGGGAACGAATTACAGTAAAGGATCACGAGCGCACTCCGATCTGTAAAGTATACAATTAGGTCTCTAGAATGCATATTTGTGCACTAATAAGTTCATTTCGCTTTTGTCACATTTGCTGTATCGCCCTTCCTCAATGATGTCGAGTGGGAGGGGGTTGCGTATGCATTAATTTTTATTCCTCCACCGGAATCGAACCTGTAGGGTATAACTTCAATTTTGGAATAATCTCCTCGATAAACCTCCTCTTCTTCCGAACATCCGCCAAGCTGCAATGCCAACCGGCAGCCAAAATTTTGGAACACACAACAAAACCATCGGCTCAGTTTTAGTAGATTGCTATTGGAGTCCCATCATCTTTTTCTTTTCCCTTCAAAGTTGATCTTCTTTTCTTCCGGCAAAACTGTATGTGGATGGTATTATAAGGGTCTAGTAGGCTACAGCAATTCCATTCCATGACCGCGGCTGCAAATGCAGACACCCGGTTCCAAGCTTCTTTGGAACCTAACATGGTGGTCACCAAGCTACTTGGAGCAAGCACTTTATCTACACCTCTCAAAGAGACCAACTGAGCTTGCCCCGCTCACACCTCCACGCCTCACACTCAAATATTGTGTGCTGTAGTCCATCATACCGATCTTAATTGCAGTGTGAACACATTACCTCTTTAACTTTCCTCAACTTTTTGTGAAGGTAATTGTTGAAGCAGCCATGGCCCTTGAATACCTACATCCGGTGATAGTTCAGCTGACCTTAATTTTGGTTCATCCATTCATCAAGGATGCGTTTTGCCTGGCTCACTATGAGCATTATTGCCTCCACTTTCTCAAGAAAGGAGCGCCCGACCTCCTACTCGACACGACAAAAGAAATAAAAATGTGATTCTATAGGCTTGTAAAGTAAATAGCAATCAGTAAAGTAAGAGGTATCAAGGCGTAGCCCGGGAGGGAGCCCATATTCGCAATTTAACCTAGTTCCAAATAAGTAAAGGGGTGTAAAGTACAACATGAAGTGGAATACTTAATAGTGGAGGGAGGAGACAAATTTGGCTACAGACAAATAAAATCAAATCCAAGTTCTATTATTTCATTTATCGCGCGTTTCTTTAATTTATTTATCGCGCGTTGTTTCAATTCATTTACTGGGCGTTCTTGTAATTCATACTTTATTGCGCGTTCTATTTAATCATTTATAGAGCGTTCTTTAATGTCATTTATTGCGCCTTCTTTTAATTCATTGACCGCAAGCTTTTTTTATTTCATTTATTGCGCGTTCAATTTATTCACTTATTGTTTTTTAATTCATTCATTAGGTGTTCTTTTAATTTATTTATCGCTTGTTCTTTTGATTCATTTATTGCGCATTCTAATTAATCATTTATTGAGCGTTCTTTTATTTCATTTATTGTACATTCTTCCAATTTTTTCGTCGCGCGTTCTTCCAATTCATTTATCACGCGTTTTTTTAATTCATTTATTACGCATTCTTCCAATTTATTTATTGCGCGTTCTTTTTATTTACCTGCGAGTTCTTTTTAATAATTTATGGAGCGTTTTTTTATTTCATTTATTACGCGTTCTTTTCAATCATTTATGGAACGTTCTTAATAATTCATTTATTGGGCGTTCTTTCAATTCATTTATTGCGTGTTCTTTTAATTTATTTATCACAAGTTCATTTATTTCATTTATCGCGCGTTCCTTTGATTTATTTATCATGCATTGTTTCAATTCATATATTGTGCATTCATTCAATTTATTTATTGCGCGTTCTTTTGTTTAATTTATTGTTCGTTCTATTTAATCATTTATTGAGCGTTCTTTTGATTTTCCTATTGCGCATTCTTTTTAATAATTTATTGCGCCTTCTTTTGATTGATTTTTGCGCATTCTTTTAATTTATTTATCACATATTTTTTGAATTCATTCATTACGCGTTCTTCCAATTCATGTATTGCGCGTTGTTTTGAATAATTCATTGCGCGTTCCTTTAATTCATTTATTGCGCGTTCTTATTTATTTATTGCACGTTCTTTTATATCATTTATAGCGCGTTCTTTTGATTTACCTATTGCGCGTTCTTTTTAATCATTTATTGCGCGTACTTATTTATTTATTGCACGTTCTTTTATATCATTTAAAGCACGTTCTTTTGATTTACCTATTGCGCGTTCTTTTTAATCATTTAGGGAGCGTTCTTTTATTTCATTTATTGTACGTTCTTTTAATCCATTCATTGCGCGTTTTTTCAATTCATTTTTCACGCGTTCTTTTAATTTATTTATCGCTTGTTCTTTAAATTCATAATGGGAAGGGAAAAATTAAATTGACTATTAGAACCCAATTGCAAAAACGCCTGAAAATTTAATTGCCATGTAAGAAATCTGAAGGAGAATTTTGAGACGTTACAGGCCTTGATCTATTTTAGGGACAAAATATCAATGACGTCATCCACTATGACACACAAAACATGATCTTTATTTCTGTTTGGCAGAGAGTTTGTTCATCTGTTTGACTACTGATGAGCATTTTTATCAGCTTGAAAGGGACCAATAAATCCATCAGATTATAGCTAAATAAAGTTCAATTTCTTTTATGAGAGTACTTCTCTGTAGCTGGGGGAACTCCTCCTTCCACTAGGTTGAAAAATTCGCCTTAGAATGCCATCAAAATTACAGAAAAGTATGGATTATTGCTCACAATTTTGTTCACCTACCAGAAAACTTCTTAGCTACGCCATTGGGGAGCCTCCCTAACTTACACCATTAACACGCTACTAATATCTTTTATCAGAGAAATACTGGAGTCGGTAAATGGTGTCATCTTACCAGGTGGTGCGTCTGCCTCTGGACTGGGTCACGCGTACTACGACGCTGTTGACATCATTTATAACATATCAAAAGAGGTTGGTACCCTAGATAATATTTTTTAGTATCTTGTATTCAAATATGGTGAATAAGAGAAGTATGCTTTTAGATAAACGATCAAGGAACGACGTTTCCCATACTGAGCGTCTGTCTGGGCTACGAATTTTTGATTTTAGTCGCCAACAAAAATGACAATATCTTGACGAAGTGCGATATCAATTACGAAAATCTGCCTCTTGAATTCACTGTCCCATACACGGAAACCAAACTTTTCTCCAGATTGACTGATGAACAATACCTCGTTTTGAACTCATCCGACGTGACTGTTAATCATCATAGGTCGGTAATAAACTAATTATTTCATCAACTATGACACAAATACTAATCTTCTTAGCCTTAACTATTATTCTTTTTTGTACGCAGGTGGTGTGCATTCGAGAAAGACTTCGAGAATTCATCATTAAAAAACGAATGGCTCGTGACGTCTCTCTCAACCGCTGCGAATGGTATCGAATTTATAGCAACAGTGGAGCACAAGAAGTACCCGTTCTTCGGCCTCCAATTTCATCCCGAAAAGGTCGCTTTTGAATGGAACCGAAAAAATCATTTTCCTCATTCTGCAGACGCTCTAATGGCAAACAAATATTTCTACGAAACATTGGCTTACTTTTCGAGAAAGAACAAGAACAAATTTAAGACGTTGCAGAGTGAAAAAAGATCACTTATTTATAACTATGCTCCGGTTATACCGGAGACTTACCAATACGAACAATTATACTTATTCTAGATTTTTCTGAAATTTATTCAAGTTGCTCGGATTTTTGCTTTGTCACAAAAACCGAAATCCATGATCTGTCTTCATCCAGCCAGATCCCCTAAGTTTCAAGTTGGGCTCTCTTCATACGTTTTCTTCTTACTACTGAAATATCAATTACATAATTTTCAAAGGGTACCTCAAACAGTACGGATATTTGGTCTGTCCAAGACTAGTTTAGTACTAGATACTTTTATAGCATTAACGTCTAGAGTTTTGTTAAAAATATAACAATTTAGAAGTTGTGGGCATTTTTAAATAAATGTTTCACAATTTCTGTCGTTCACCTACACGTAGTTAGACGAGGTCACTTAAATTTACAGTCGTTAATCAATGCTTTATAGATGGATGGTCTCATACAAAATTCATTGATTATATTGTTATTCACAACTTCAATTCATACTCGGATACTGATATTCAGAACTATTTGTAATGATTTTTTTCACTTTTGTCGACGAAGGTATCGGCGAGATATTGAAAGGAAGTAGGCTCGAACTGGTTTTGAAAGCATCAATATCTTCGATTATGGTGGCCTGTAACATGGGAATTGTACTTATAACTAGTCTACTTAATTGAAAACACTTTTCAAATTTTTCTCCCTCTTTAAAAATTTCCTTGTTTTTCCATATCCAAATTTAGAATGAATGGCAATTATTCGTACATGAGAAGACTTAAAGATTCTCCAGAAAAAAGTACTGGCGGAGCAAAATAAAAAAATAGAGAGGCTCTCTGGTAGAGCAAAATGAATAAAAATCATATTTCATGTTTACTGGTAAGGGACCTTATTTGAATTTGAATTTTTCTCACAGAGGCGTACGCGTCGTTCTTGGACTAATATGGGCTTGGTGTACTGTAAAATAAGCTATCAATGTCAGGGAGGGGGGGTCACTTGATATACTGGATTTCGAGCTATCTACCTTCCAAGGGGCTCACTCACCATGCTCTTTCGTACCCATTCTTGGATTACCATACGCATTATGAACTGTAGGTCACGAAAGGCTCACTCGCTCCACTCACTCGACCCCCTCTTGGATTAATAAAGGCGAGGTGTACTGTAAGACTAGTTATCCAGCTAACGGGGACAAACGAGCAAAGTAAGTTCGTCACCTTAATATGGATATCAACATTAGTCAGGTCATTTGGTCTTGAAGTCATAACCATCCATGACGGCTGCCTGTAAAGTAATCAGCACACCATAGGCACTCTCTCTTCTTCACTCTTTTCTACTCTAGAGATCACTCACTCCGCTTGTAAACCTCGTAACAGTCGACAGTCTCGGTTAAACTGGGCAAAATAATAACAGTGTTCGAACCTTGCTCATACTAAGCCTCCGGATCACGGCTGATGACGTCATACTCGCAGATTTCAGAGTTGAGGTGTCTTAGCATCCATTACATTGGGATACAGCATACTAAACTGTACAAGGCCTACAGTTAGCCCTCATGTAACCAGGCCTAACATAAGCCTAACATGAACCAGTATAAGAGCCTGGATACAATCTACTTATAGATTACAGGGACGCGGGGAGATTTCTGAGTAAGGCTCGGGATCATATTTGATGACGTCATACTTGGAGGAAGCTTCGGGATTACGGCTGATGACGTCATAGTTTATAACAAAGGAAGAGAAGTGATGCAGTATACAGGATTACCAGGGGTGAAGTAGCTCACAGGGTTGGTGTGAACCCCCATATGATGGAATTAAGGGCTAGGATTTAGGATTCGTGGAACTCGCAGATTTTTGTATGGTTTTTTCCGGGGGCAGGAGGACCAACTCACGGTGTAGTGTGAACTCGCATATTTCGGAATTAAGGGTTACAATTTAGGATACGTCAGGAAATACGTATTTTTTCATTTTCATTTTTCTTT
This sequence comes from Aspidiotus rigidus, assembly GCA_035079385.1. NCBI lineage: Eukaryota > Metazoa > Arthropoda > Insecta > Hemiptera > Diaspididae > Aspidiotus > Aspidiotus rigidus. Next base: position 13,218,536 of record JAVHKY010000011.1, read on the forward strand.
TTTATTTTATTTTATTTATTTATTTATTTTTTTTTTTGGCGGGGGGGGGGGGTAACTCCGGTTTCATTTTCGGAAAAAAGTCCACCGTCCGGCAAAGATTAGAGTTCGAAAATTTTTCAAGTTCCCAACTTACCATATATAGCTTGGGGGATGGGGCCCGTGTCATCACAGTTTGATGACGTCATAGGTCAGCCTTGTGAGATCGCAATCTGATGACAGCATGGATCATTTTTTAGCGGAAAACCCGCTATCCCTTTTGTTGGGGGTACTTCCAGGGAATTTTCGTCCGCGAACGCGAGCGCGAGCGAGGTTGATGACGTCACGGAGAGGGGAGGGGGACTCGGAAAAATTCCTACCTCCGAGCTATTTATGCTAGGGGGGGGGGGGACTTGAAAAAATTCCAACCTCCGAGCTATATATGGTAGGAGGCGGACTTGGAAAAATTTCGACCCTCTAGCCATATGTGATAGGAGGGGGACTTGGAAAAATTCCTACCTCCGAGCCATATATGATAGGAGGGGGACTTGGAAAGACGAAGGCTTCCTTGAAATTGCAGCGCGTTCAAGTTGTCACGTCATGATTTTCAGGATTTGGAAAAACTTCAGGCTCTAAGGGACTCGGGACAATTGCAGTCCTGCAATGGCATCTAATTTTTCAAGTTCCTCTCCTATTGTATATAACTCCAAAGCCCAGGCCTCTGAGTCACAATTCGATGACGTCATAGGTCATCTTTGGTCGTCGCAATCAAATGAAGTCTTAGATCATTTTATTCAAGTTCCCTTGCTATTGAATATAGTTCCAAAGTCTGGACCTGTGACGTCACAATTCAATTAAGTCATAGGTCAGCCGTGTGACGTCACAATCTGATGAGATCATATATAATTTTTTTGAAGTTCTTGCCGTATTGTATACAACTTGACGAGCAAGGTCAGAGTTTAATGACATCGTAGATCATTTTTCTTCAAGTTCCCCTCCTATCTTATATAGCTTGGCGAGTTTGATGACGATAAAGTCATAGTTCAGTCTTGTGACGTCACAGTCTGATGACGGCATAGATCAGTTTTTTCTAAATTCCCTTCTATTATATAGAGCTCTAAAGTCCGGCCCTGTGACGTCACAATTTTATGATGTCATAGGTCAACCTTGTGACGCCACAATCTACATGCCTTAGATCCCACGTGCCCCATAAAACAGGTTTCCCGCCATATCCCAGGTTCAACACTGTTAAAGAACCCGTAAATTTTTGAAATTAGGGGCTAGGATTCAGGAATGCGTTCCTCTTTTACTTCATAACAATGGCTCGTACCTATGAAGATAAAATTTAAATTACTTCATAACTTCAATCGCCTCCCTGCGGGGCTGACGGGCTCACACGCTCCCTTTGTTCGCCCTCCTTCCCAGACTAGTATAAGCTTAGTATACTGCACGTTAGACTAACTAGCTCACAGATTACTAAGTTGACATCTGTCCTTTAAGTAGGTGGCAGTCTCTTCCCCCCCCCTCCCCTCTGGAAACACAATTTGACGAAAGTATGGCGGACGATGGACCTTCCTCCTAAACAACACCACACAGGTTCCTACTTAGAAGAATCATGTGACCACAAATATAAAAATCAAGTTAGAGAACGCTACCTCACTCGATCGAAATAATCATGTAATAGATTTTTAAATTGTTGAATAATTCAGCCCTCTTTCGAAATTTCCCCATTCCCTCATGAATATGAGACGCCTATGGTATATTTAAATGATCTAATATGTATATGAAAAAAAAAAAACGTACTCCGTGCGGAAACTCATGTGTCATCGTTGAATTCGTTCCTCTTATCGTCTCAGGGAGCAAGTTGATGCTCAGTTTACGCCGTTGGGAGGATCTCACATCGAAGATTTCCTGAATAAAAACCACCATTAATAATTTGCTAACTATGCGTAATATTCATTCTCTCACGAGATTATTCAATAACGTTTTTACTTACACTCACTAGTGATAACAAATCGTCTCTTGTTACCGAGAGAAGTTGATTAAGGTCGCTTTCGACTCTGTCAAACTTGTAATAACGATTTCTAATTTCGTACCAATAAGTATCACTTCTTTCTGACAAGGAAGAAGATAGTCGTAAAACTTTCTTTACGAAAATTTCTTTGTACATTTCAATGTCACTGTCTTCCAATCTGATCAAAGTTTTCTGCAAGAAAACGAATTTTGTTTTGTGTAAGTAACAGATCTCGTTTCACTCGTCCTCTTCATAATTTAAACAGCGAGGATCGGCGCAAAGAATTATTCATACAAGGCCTAAATGGTCCCAGTGCTTTTTTCCTCTCTTTTATAACCCCTCATTAGGAACGGAGGTCCCACAACTCTGTAGTGAAACAACAATGAACACACAAAAGTACACTCGATGATTCTCACGACGCTTTTCATTCAGGAAAATCTTTATAAGAAATTACCTAACTTTTTCATAAGTCCCTTTCCACAGTAGACGTAAACGACAGATGTTGAAAGCAGTATTGATATGCGCAAACGATTTCGTAACAAAATCAAATTCAAGTAAGTATATCACCTTATGTCTTTTGAATAAAATCTAGGATAATTCACCATTTATTACGAAACCCTAATTCGCCGATAAAGTTTAAAATTCTTATATTTCTTGTGATGAGGAAAGAAAAACATATCAAAATAGAAAGCATTTACAGATACAATTGATGATTGAGATGAAAGTTTGGAAACAGGAGAGAAGACTCGAAGAAAATGGCGTGGGGAGGAGAAGCTAAGGTGAACGAAGGCCACCATTTAATTAGCCCGGATGTGAATCTTTTTGTGAGCCTTTAGTGGATTTACATTCCCACTCGGATAATTACAGTCCCTAAACCGAGTCAAGGACCCCTCTTACTTTCTCAGAACGTGAAAACACATTTTCAATTTTCCGAGTCTTTCTCCAAATATCATAATTACTTGAAGTTGAAAATTTCCTGAATCTCTGAACTGGGACACAATTCCCTCCTCAGCAATCTAAAGTCCTTCAAGTCTTTAATGTTGGTCGGGTCTCCGTCCTCCTCAGATACTCATGGTCACCCACGAAAAATCGAATTCCTCAAGAGTACCCCTGACCCCTCTTCGGAATCACAATTCACTATTCATAATTACACATAATTCGAGCGTCGGAATTTTTCGAAGCCCCCAAATTAGGTCATAGCCCTCGCCCCCGAGACAATCAATTTTCCTCAGGACAGCGAAAAGCAGAATTCACGGGGAAAGTGTTGGGGTCAAATCTTTTTTTTCGTATGAGGAAAGACGGGAGAAAGAGACAATCGAACACATGAAATTAAAACGATTATAGTACAACTTCAATATTTCTGTGAGTTATTTGAGAAAAATATCCGGCATCTTCTGTCCGCCATCCTCAAGGCAATTTTCTTCCCGAAGGGTGGATGGCGATATTCGAGAACGCGTCTCTCTTGGGGAAGATTCACGGGAAACCTCAATTTAAAGTTTCAAATTTCACATAAGTACAACATTTCAACCGTCGTAAAAAGTAGGTGAGACTCAAAATCTTCAGGAAAGAGAAATGTCTACCTATCGTAGGAGTTGAAATTTTTACTCACGGGTACACTTTTAAAGAAATTCTCCAGTCTTTTATTCACAATACGCGGCCTCTTCTTCGTTCGTGCCGCGATTGCGAATCCTCGTACTTCGGATTTATTTATCAATGCGCATCTGACTTCCGATGTGTCATTCTAGAACCGTGATAGAAAGAAAATAGTTCGATACAACCAAGACAGTGTGCATCGAGATCATTACAAGTTATACGATACCTCATCTTGCAGTGATAAGATTTGCTCACACGATGTTTGGATGATTTCGGTGAGCACTGAGGCCACAATAAGAGGGTCCATTCTCAATGAATTAATGTTCAGATTGAAAAAAGAAGAATAGCCATACGTATCTGGTTCCGTATTGAATGCTTGATAGATATAATGAGACGCTGAAAGGAAAAACAAATTGTTATTATTTTGTAGTATGAGCATTGATGATGATACAATTTGGTGGAAATTTTGACTTACCATCGGCAAATTCTATATTTCGGGATTTTAAAAGTAATTCTTGCAATAGTAAATGATCGCTTGACTGAAAAAGGTCCTCCAGAATTTTTGCAATTTCTTGTGCTCCCTGTAAATTGCAAGAAAAGCAAGCTATAGTTAAAACAATATTACGAGTAAATGAAACAGAATATTATACCGATGGCTACTCCAAAATAAATTACCAACTTCTTTCGTACAGTTCCCATATATAAAACCACGAATGAAAATGCGTCTGTAAAACTTGATCGAGATTTTCATTATATCCTGGATTTGTATCACTGTCAACATTTGAAAATAATCTACTTACAATATATCTTTTGACAAAGAGGTTGGCACTTGGGTCGGCAAACCTTTTATAAGAAATATGGTAAAAAGAAGATTGAAGAGCAAAGTATGCAGAAAAGAATTGAATTCGAATCAATGTAAATTATAATAATGGGTAATTGAAAAAAAAAAAAATGATCTCAATAACTCACGTCTTTTGGCATAAAATATGTCATCTGGAGTCCAGCCTCCTTGATTGTGTAAATGCTCTATGTACCAGTAAAGTTGGTTGAAATGGCTCATTTCGTTGGGAGAATTTGAACTTTGAAGGTACTGGTAAAAGAGAGAAAAAAAGTGAGTACCTATAAAACAGAGATCTTTGTACAATTCTAATCAAAGATATCTGGTTTATGAAAAAGATACAAAACTAGTTTTCAATGCTACAATTCAAGAATTGCCCAAAATTGTCATTATTGAATAGAACATGACATCATCTTAGATGCTTCCTCGATCAGTATGGGACTACAAAATGGAACAATTGAATGATCAAAATAACCTTCACCTCCATTTATTAAAGAAATTAATGACCATGATATCACATCATTGGCAGATTTGAAGCGGTATAAACCAGCTATAGATACATTCTTTTCCAATCAAGAATCAAAACCAGCACAAAGTCAGCATGGTTTTTGTTTGTTACTGTAGGTATCCAAAATCAGCTCAGTACCTATAGGCTACTTGCTGAAAAGATTTCTTTATTACAAAAGACTTACTGCTTCTTTTGCTCGTTTAATATCGTCACTTTTTACGTTCTCCCACAGATTCATCATTTTTGAGATAATTTTTTCCAGAAAAAATGCTAATTTATCGCTGTAGCCATTCAATGTGATCTAAGTATCAGAAAGACAAGGCATCGTTAAGTAAAGATCTAATTAATTAGGGTTTTTAATATTGCGCGAGCTCGAGTATCTTCCATTATAAGTAGGGAGGCCTACTCACTCGTATTCCGGAATTCATTAGTATTAGATCCCATTTCACCCATTCAGATTGTGATAAATCTGAACATTGTTTCAGTGAAGACTTCACCAAAATGAAAATTACATGTAATGAAACTCGGTGAAACGGACCAAAAACAAATGATGGGCTGAAAACATAAGAACATCGAAATTTCATGATGTATTAATTTGCGCATTTACAAGGAATTCAAATTGTTTACAAAAAAAAAAAAGGCTGAACAAGAATAGTGGAAACTCCCCGCCTCCATCTTTTTGCATTGACCGCTTATAGTTACACAATGCAGCGATTCTAGCAGTGTGCATGGACATTAATTGTCTTGTAAGTCAAGAGTAGTGGCGCAATAGTCGGTAATTTAATGCTGTCGACAGTCCCAAAATTTTTTCCAAGGTACTATCAAGGCTCTCGATAGTCCGGATAGTTGTTCTCAAAATCAATGACTGGAATGAGAGATACCAATCACAAAAAAAGGAGCTATGCTACTAGTGAGAAGGATAATTTTCTCCTAAGTGTTATTTTAGGAATATTGGGTTCAACATTGCTTATGGAATATGGGGTTCAGCATTTCTTACAGAATATATGTAGTTCAGCAGTGCTTATGGAATATGTGGTTCAGCATTGCTTATGGAATATCTGGTTCATCTTTGTTCATGGAATATGTGGTTCAGCATTGCTTATGGAATATGTGGTTCAGCTTTGTTCATGGAATATGTGCTTCACCATTGCTTATGGAATATGTGGTTCAGCATTGCTTATGGAATATTTGGTTCAGCATTTCTTACAGAATATGTGGTTCAGCAGTGCTTATGGAATATATGTGGTTCAGCATTGCTTTTGGAATATCTGGTTCAGCATTGCTTATGGAATATGTGGTTCAGCATTCCTTATAGAATATGTGGTTCACCAGTCCTTACAGAATATGTGATTTAGCATTGGTTATGGAATATGTGGTTCAGCTTTGTTCATGGAATATGTGGTTCACCATTGCTTATGGAATATGTGGTTCAGCATTGCTTATGGAATATGTGGTTCAGCTTTGTTCATGGAATATGTGGTTCAGCATTGCTTATGGAATATCTGGTTCAGCATTGCTTATGGAATATGTGGTTCAGCATTGCTCTTGGAATATCTGGTTCAGCATTGCTTATGGAATATCTGGTTCAGCTTTGTTCATGGAATATATGGTTCACCCTTGCTTATGGAATATTTGGTTCAGCATTCCTTATAGAATGTGTGGTTCACCAGTGCTTATAGAATATGTGATTCAGCATTGCTTATGGAATATGTGGTTCAGCTTTGTTCATGGAATATGTGGTTCACCGGTGCTTATGGAATATTTGGTTCAGCATTGCTTATGGAATATGTGGTTCAGCATTGCTTATGGAATATTTGGTTCAGCATTGCTTATGGAATATGTGGTTCAGCATTGCTTATGGAATATGTGGTTCAGCATTGCTTATGGAATATCTGTCCAGCATTGCTTATGGAATATATGGTTCAGCTTTGTTTATGGAATACCTGGTTCAGCATTGCTAATGGAATATATGGTTCAGCTTTGTTCATGGAATATGTGCTTCACCATTGCTTATGGAATATTTGGTTCAGCATTGCTTATGGAAGATGTGGTTCAGCATCGCTTACAAAATAACAGGTTCATCATTGCTTATGGAATATTTGAAAAACATGTTTTTATTGAAAAAAACATGTTTTTATTTGAAAATGATATGTTTGAAAAAAGCATCTTTTTTTTAGTAAAATTTTTTTGTTTAATTCAAGTTTTATTTTGTGCAGATCATTTGTTTTTGTTGTCGGTTTGTTATTTTTGAATACTAAATTTTGTTTTTATATTATCATTTTGGTTTTCATCAAGAGACATTTTGTCCGTCAAAACATTTTACGCTCTATATCTTTGTCAATTTTCATATATACTGCTAATTGCGCCTTGGTGTGGAAAATTGCTGAGATAGTTCGCAGTATTCTCTTTTAGGATAGGTTTGTTACATATTTTATAAACTATACCTGAACAAATCAAGGAAAACGTGAAGCTCCGGAATCCTGTATTTATCATCTTGCTTGAACCAAATTTCCATTTTAGGTGATTGATGAACCACATAAGGGTCCTTGGGTTCCTAACAACAGTCAGAGAAGATCAGACTTATATACCTACATTTTGTACTCAGCGTTACAGATTTTACAATACGTATAGCAAAGTAGGTATCTACAAGTAACATTGAAATATAATTAAAATAGAAACACACCTCCTCTTCTACAGGATGAACGACAAAATTTTCTGGAACCATATCATCAAGTAACGGCACATCTAATTCAGGAATAAATTCTTTAGTATTCCATTTCTGTAAAAATTTAAATGTACTGTCTGGTTTGGAAATTCAAAGCTTTTTAAATCTGCTCGAGGAACGAAAAAGAATGTTTAATAATAGAATATAAGTACGTGTAATAGCTATCCACACAATAGGAGAAAAATTTGATAAATCTTTTATTGCTCAAAAATATGTATTGATTATTGAAGCTGTTTCATTGTATAGCAAATCTATCTGTAAAAAAAAAATAATACATACTTCTAATAGTTCTTCGGGTATTTTTTGAACCTCAAAACCTGCTCGTGTAGTGACCCCATCAGTGTATTCCTTGTATGTGTGACTGACGATTGTGATACTAAAAATTTTAAAGATGAAGTTTACAATACAATAATGATATAGGTGTTCAGCTACACTTTTCCGCAAGTAATGAAGACACAATAATTACAAAAATGTTTGAGTTGAACGCTCAAAAATATAAAATATGAAGTATTTATCATAGGACTACTGAATAATTAAAGTGTCAAAAGAATTCATGGAATGTGTTGAATTGGTATTAACTAGGTTGAATTACTTACTTCATATTATGGGGCCGAAGATACTCTAGAAAGCTACCCAGCAGTTCCGGATTCCAATCACTCAAATTGGCCCAAAAATAAACCACATCTCTAAAAGGGAAAGTCTGAAAAATGGAAACTTTTTCACAATGGCATTATCCAAGAACACCCCTTTGCCACAGTCCATCATTTTACTTGTAAGTCAAAAGATATACGCTCGACAAACGATAGTAGTTCTCCATTATCTTTGGGTGTCCATTGTAAAAAATTCAATTCGCTTGCTTTCTTGAATTGGTTGAATATTTGTACTTGAATTTTCTTCTCTCTTATTATGTGAATGAACTAACAAAACATGTTGGAATTCATAAACCCCATATAACTCTTGTATCATACAAACGATAATATTATTAGATATTAAAACCTGAAATATTAGGTTAATAATATCATCTTGACGATCAAAACCTTCATCTGTGAGATCACATATGATGACAAAAAATGCAAATTTGGCTGTAGGATTGTATTCGACTTGGAGATCAATGCACAAGTTTTTTTCTTTGAGGATGGAAAATAAACTATGATGTCCTCCGTGAATCAGGCCCCAATTAATGAATAAGTTCGGCTGCAACATCATAGATATTGAGAATCAGAATAATATCCACCAAGTTATCCATCTACCTTGAAGTCAACAATCAAAATGCAATATGACCTCTGTATTGCTTAAAGTTTTATCGAAGAACTCACATATGATGTAGTGTTCAAATTGGATTTGAATGTACTACGAGGGAGAATTTTGTAGCTCAGAGGTATTGGAAGGATGTACAATAATCGAGTTAACTCGTTCCTCAATTTTATGGTTGAACATATTATTAAAAAGGGTTGTACTCAAGAGAGTAGCGTTTTACAAAAGATACCACACAAAACAAGCAGCCGCGAGTCGCTTCCGTTCACTTACGCTTAGAAGATGGTTAATTAACCGAAAGCGCTCGCGGCTGCTTGTTTTTTGTGGTATCTTTTGTAAAACGCTACTTTCTCGAGTACAACCCTTTTTAATAAGATGTACAATAACTTAGTTCAAGTTGCGTTCCAGGGTTCATGAGAAGAGAGAGCGAAAGGTAATTGGCCTTTTTCTTTTGACTGCGTAGACAAGAAGGACGAGAAAGGAGACCACAATAGAGAATAGGTACGTGTGAGAGGGGTATATTTTGGTTTAAGCTTGATGAGCCATTCTTCCCCAATTTTTCCTCTCCCGCTTTCAAAATATTCCTAAATCGAGATTACTGGGAATATACCTATATCTTACTTCGAACGAATTTGAACACAACTTACAGTTATACCACAATCGATCACATCGGGGACAGGAAATTTTAAACGTAAGACTTTCTTGTCTTTTGCCAACGGCTTTATAAGAATCTTCCTTTTCAACTGTTCTGGTCCCCATGGGTGGGACTTGAATGGATATCTATAAATTTTCTTATCTTTATCGACAACTTTTTTGAATAACGAAACAACCATTTTCTCTAGTTCATTTAAATTTTCTGTGAAAAAATCAATTACCTAAGTATTACTGTTAAATCATTTCTTTTATGTTGACAATGTTGAACGTATGAGTACCTTTTCCCAATACAGTTAGAGTCATGAGATTTGATGAATACCAGGTCGAGTAAAACTTCTGTATATCGTCTTGAATACTACATTCTGTTGCCATCTGGCACAATTCTACGACTTCTCCTGGATATATAGAATACCAAAGTTGAAATTTTACCAAAAATAACATGTAAGTAATTCCTATTTTATCGGTACCTGTCACAGGGTGTTGAAATGGGTGATTTGGTTTGCTCAGGAAGTCTTCCGATAGAATTATTCTCTCATCATCGTTTAAATCTGCTCTGGCACCTTTTAACCACGCACTTTTTAATGATTCTTCAAGATCCAGTAAAGGCATGTACGCATATGACAGAAAGGGTTCAAGGAAGAACTGCGCAAACCTAGGCGCATTATGATAAGAAAAATGAGACAATCTTACAAGTACAAAATTAATTCAGGTTTTGAACGTAAATCAGTAGTACATATGTAGAGCTTTGGCAAAGACAGCGGACTTGATTTGAAAACTAAACAGTTGTTCTTCTTTTTCAGTTCTTGGTAATTCTGTTATACCTCCGTTAGCGTGTACAAAGTCTCTGAAACTGTATGGTTCCGGGTACTTCTTACTGCCCATCACCAGTGTATATCCGACAATATTTGCCAATCCGGGTATCTTTCGAGGATCATTTATTGAGCCTAGATTTAAGAAAAAGTATTATTGTTGAACTCTAATTGAATGTTGAAAACGTAAAATTATTGAAGGTAGGTATCAAACATTATCTTACCTATTCCTACAACCATGGATGCCGCGGATTTCTCTGTAGAAAGATCACTGATCAAAAGCACTTTCATTCTATTTTTCAGAACCAGGCCTCTGTATGAACGATGATCCTGCGGGGGTTTATTTATATTTTCGAATCTCTCGATGATGTTTCCCGTTGGATTCCTGAAGAGAGCGCACAAATATATTAATATAATGTTGTTGCGTGTCTATGTGACCTTTCCTCCTATCATCATATTAAACATATTTAGCTATCTATAATTTTGTGAGTTCGGAATTATTATTTGCAAAACCTAAATTATTTCTTTCCCTTATGATTAAGTAGATCTGTTAAAGAAAAATCATACGTCATCATTCTTTTATTAGCCCAAAGGTCTTTTCCACCAAAAATTCTCAAAAAGCTAGTACTCAATTATCAGCTGCTCATGAGTTTCATTTTTTCAATACCTATCACGATTATTATTCTAAGCAGAACTCACGCATGAACGAGGAGATTTTCCTTATGTAAATTCGATAGAGATACAAGAATAAAATTGATAAAACCAAACAAAATCATCAGCTAATCCTGCTGCTTATCAACAATAATTTGAATACAAAGAAAAAAATTTCATTGAAAATTCAAACTAACTTTCAATAAATCCAATCAATCACGAAAAAAATTAAAGAAAAACTATATACTGATACCCACCTCAACAGATATTCATTGATTTTTTGTGACAACATTTGTTCTTGACTACATCACTTGTTCAAAGAAACATAGAGGTATTACGTGCATTTAAAATATTTACAACCATAACGATAATTCAAGGAAAAGCGGATGAGGAGTATTTTTGTACAACCATGCGTACTTTGGAAAATCCGCCTATTTCCCAATTCAAAAAGAGAGATTTTCTGTCAGAGCCAAATAGATAAAGATTCAGGTAGTCCTGTACCATGGACACACGCGTATCTACTCCTCCATCAGAGTCTTCAGTCACCATTGGGAGCTCACTGGGAGTTCACCAGCTGTGTTTCGCAACTCCGGCTTCTCAGACGGGGGTCTTCCTCCTTCTCCTCCTCCTCTTCTTCTTCTTCTTCTTTTTCTTCTTCTTCTTCTTCTATCATTGGCTTTTGTCTTGTACTTACCCTCTTTTTCTTCTGATGGCGCTCCCTCCTGAGCGCCCTGTATATGGTAGCGCTGGTGCTGACGAGAAGTGATGTGGCAGCAGCAGCAGCAGCATGGGGGGTGGTACACGTAGATGTGAGAGGCCACGACGTGGCTCTACATCGGCCGCTTCCATTCCGCGTTCATTTTTTTCTTGCAAACGTGGGTACAAAGTTCCATGCCTTTATTGTTCTCAGCATACATGGAACCAGATTACTTGGGGTGAGCTCTTCATCTTCCCCGATGTCAGAGGGAGACCGTTTTAGCTCACCCCCACATACGTCTCCACGCCTCACACTTAAAGAAGGTGTGTTGTGGTCCATCATTCGACCGCTCCTGACAGTGTGAACACGACGGTTGCTCAACTTTCCCCATTTTGAGAAGGTACTTGTTGAAACATCCATGGCCACTCATCGTTTGTTTAGCTGGTCATGGTCTCGGTCCATCCACTTGTGAAGATCACGTATTTGCACGCGGGTCCACTCACCCTTTCCACTTGGCATGCAAAAAGCGCCTCGCCTCCTGCTTGACCCGCAAGGCTTGTCTGATGGTACTTGTCTTCCTTTTTGTCTCGAACATCACTGCTCGCTCTTCTGCCAGCAGACCAATTGGCGGTGTCTATGCTAATATGCAAAAAGCCCAGTGTGGTAGGCAATGACACACCTAAGCGCAGCTCTTCGTTGGATTCTTTCCACTCCATCTTTGCAGAGTCGGCTCACACCAAGGCAACGCTACACGATTTTGCGCGTCATCCTTGCGCAGGCGGTTTGATCCACATCTTTATGGTTCTCTCAAACTCTTTGAATTTGAGTGGGCTCTAAACTATCTTGTTAAAATGGTGCAAAAGGAATTATTTCCTGAAGAACTTGGAGCTCTATAAAATAATGTTGCGATTAATAGCAAAAGTCCTCTGTTGTGTTTAGCACCCTTTTCGGTTAGAGTAGGAGGCAGGCTTCAATATTCAGAGTTATGATGCGGGAACAGCGGAAGAGGAGGGGTACAGTATACAAGAATGTTAAGGGGGGGGGGACTCGTGAGGAAAGTATTAACTATGAAAATTATTTTTACACGGGCAAAAATGAATATTTTAATTAAATGAAAGGTAACATTCTTTTTATCGTCTCAGTTCAACGAAATTCAATTCGAGCAGTAAATCAAGAATGATAATGAATGGGAAGTAAGCTCGACGAACTTTTAAAGTCTTCCAAGTTCTCGATGTAGGTAGCCTGCAACAAAGGATAGATAAAGTCATATCAATTTAAGCGGTTGAGAGTGCAGTTTAAAAGCCGGACATAATACATTATTTGTAGAAGCAAGAATGCGATAGGAAAAGTTCAACTTGTACTCTAGAAGGAGGTACGGTGGAGCATAGGCTGTAAAAAACCTTCAACAGGATAATTCCTGTATAGTCTAAAGATGATGAAGAGGGAGAAAAACGGGCTCAGGCAGGGATGAAAGAGAGGAATGAATTTTAAAAGAGACAAACACCCCGAAAGCACGTCTGTCATCCTTGAAGCAAAATGAAAGATCTCAATAATAAGATTCCAAATTTGAGTATCATGCAATTTTTTCAGATGGGGCGTGAAGTGAGAGGTGGATGCAATGCCTTCTGATCACGGGGTGTGAATTCTATGGGTAGGGAATCTGTTCTACGATGGGAAGGGGTAGGGTCTTTTTGAAAACTTTGGCCTGCCGCCATGCATCGTCTAAAAAAGATTGACCTACCCTAATGAAGGTTAGATTTGAAAAAACTTTCAAATATCGAGCTATAGGAGGATTGAAAAACAATTCACAGTACTCAAAGAGTAAACTGAAAGAAAGCTGCAAAAGCCGCAGAAAATTACTTTGTACACAAGTTATGAGTACTTTCGGTTTAAGAATCATTCTCAAGGGAAGATGAAAAGTGATTTTGAGTACTTTGAAGTGTTTTTCCATTACGTCTGGCTGTAACTTAATGGACCGAATTGATTCAAGAGGAGGACTTAGCAGAGTAAATCATCAATAGAGTCAGACTAGGGAGATTGCAGCCATACCTATGATAGGAGCGAGACTTGAAAAAATTCCAACTTTCAAGCTTTATATGATAGACGGAGACTGGGGAGCTTTGGAGAAATTTAGACTTTCTAGTATCCCAATTCGATAATTAAAAGTTTTCCGAGTCCAAATGCTTCAATGACTGAATTTTTCGGGACTCCAATTTCGGCACCAATTCGCCAAATAGAACAGGTTCTCCACGTTCCCGTCGTTCTTCCCGACTATCCATTTATATGATATTCGTTTTTTTTTCTTCACTTCTAAAACGGGGTGTTTAGGTTCCACATACCCAGAATTTTAACGTACCTTAAATGGAGCGACATTGGTTAGGGGACGAGATTTCAGTTCTTCAGTTTCCACCGGAGATACAAAAACCCTCAACATCCGACGTCGAGCAGATGACTCGTCTAACACGTCCTAAAAAACGAACATAAGCTCAATCAGGGATTTCGCTCATCGTGAAACATCCAGAGAGAATACTTTTCTCACCTTAACAAAAGTTATTAAATCTTTTTTCCTGAGAGCTCGAAGTTTTTCTAGTTCTATTTCAATTCTATCGAATTTATAGTCATGGTTTAGTATCGCTCTCCAATAATAAGCACAGCGTTCAGATACAGAGAACGGCGATTTCAGAAATATCTTTCTAGCAGTTTCCTTATAAGTTTCCAGATCCTTGTCCTTCATAATTGCCAACCTTCCCTAAACCCAAGAGACAACGATTTTCATTGATGGCCTGCTGTCTCAAAGGTAACCAACTGATTCTTACTTACAGGCAAATCGAGTAAAGACTGTTTCACTTGCGCGTCCACTTGACGGAGGTCTTGTTTGGTTTCCACCAGGAATAAAAATCCGTACAGTATATTTCTTAACGGGCATAGTATTTTTGCTGACTTTAAACATGAAATCAAAAAACACATCGTAATTACTATAATAATTTCAAGAAACGAGAGGTTTACACTTGGTATAGGTAATTAATTAATTAAAAAAACGAAAAGAAACGGCACTTTAAAGCTAGTATAAGAGAGGCTTACATCCAGTACAAGCCTAGTATAAAGTTAATATACTGCACAGACCAGTTCAGGCCTAGGCTTATGTAGTACATACAAGTAGTAGTCTACTGCATAGAACAAAGAGAGGTCTAAGCTAGTATAAAACGACGGACAAATGGATCAAACTCAGGCAAAATCAAATTTCAGCATCAAACAAATTAGCCCGACCAAAAACCATTACCATTTGTGTGATCCTCATCACGTCCAAAATGTGATCTTACATGTCTACGAATTTGTCACACGCGACTCACACACAAGCTTTTTCCGCTCTCCTGCGAACATTGTAGCCTCGACTTCCCCCTCACAGTCACCCACATTTTCGCTTGCCCATCTTCAACTTCTCTCTGTCACACATACCAAATTTCACCATCTATCGAAACAACTCTGGCCGATGACCACCCTAAGAAAAACAGCAATCTAAAATCGATTCCCCATTAAGCTCATAACCCGAGTGCAGTTAAGAGCTTGCAAAATGAAAAAATAGACTCCTTCCCCTTCCTCATATGCATGTCTGAATGGTCGAAGCCTCGATAACACATTAAGAGTCAACATTTCTAATGTCCCGTTCAGAATCATCCAACCAGGAAGCCAACTGATTCTAATGGATAACTCTCAGTTTCTTTTTACGGCTAACCGGAATAGCACGTCGTTAATCTTATTTACAACTGTACATGGACCTTCCCGTTTGCTTTGAAGTTTTAGGCTTCTCCTTTCTTCCTTTGTGGGTTGTACAACCAGACGTTTGAAAAGTTCTTCTACAGCGTCAAGTCGTACCGAGCTTTTATTATTTCACTGGCAATTTCTAAGGTGTTTCGGGCTAGCTTGTGGACCTTGTGAAGTTGCTCTCTTAGTTGCATCGAATACTCTTGAACATCCTGTGATTTGTGATGAGACGCTCCAAACTCCAGATCACATGGTAACACCATAGATCGCGTCCAAATCATAATCAGACCCATGCACTGATGACCAGAAAAAGGAGTATCCACATACCCTAGTCCTTTTGTCCTTCATTAATGACTTTGGCAAGAAATACGTCCACAGTATGGTTGAATCGCCATCAGACTGTGAGTGAAGCGGTGTTGTATGAGTTCTTTTTAAACCCAATTTTTGATTCAAAATTTCAACCTTGGTCAGTAAGTAGTTCCAAAGATACTCCAAAGCGTATCCACCAATGCATTTGCAACGGTTGTAGCTTCTCCATTTGGGAGCGCAACTACCTCAATCCATTTAGTTGAATAATCTCCTATAACCAAGATAAAACGGTCTTCTCTATCCTTTTCTAAAATTGGTCCGGCTATTCACAAGGATGCCCAAATTTTAAACTTGCATCCTTGCCCAGCCTCGAGTAGAGACACCTTCACTTGCTGAAAAATGACACGCAACATCAACACCTATCTTTCGCACCCAACTGACAAGAAGGCCAGTAGTACCGCTCCCATGCCTAGGACAACGTTCTTCTTATACCAAGATGTCCTCGAGATGAGTTGTTACGAACAGCCTTCAATACTTCCGGTACTATGGTTCGTGGGGTGAATTATTTCTATCGAGTTTGAAGACCATCAACAGATTCCCAAGTTCTGTAACGGATCCCTCGTTCAACTTGTAGGGAGTCCCACTAAGACCACAGCAGTTGACTGACTTTGAACTGATCTCCTGCCATATTGTTCCTTTCTACCTAGAATAAACGCGATGTCTTGATCTTGCATTTGGGCATCTCTCATATTGAAGTTCAGTTTGTATCAAACCGAGAGTTCTTGATGGCAATTTTCTTCTCATCCTGTCTGTCACAATACCTGCATTCTTCCAGGCATGGTCTTTGTGACAAGGCGTCGTCATTTTGATGGACCTTTTCTTTGCGGTGTTGGATGTCAATGGTGAATGTCTGCAAATATTGGATCCATTTCACAATTTGTCCTTCTGGTTTCTTAAACGACATCATCCACTGTGGAGCAGTAATGCAGTACGTATGCTCATAAAAATTTCTGTCCATAAAAGTACTTGTGAATATCTTTCAACGCCTTGACAACTGCCGATAGTTCTCTTCTAGTGACGCAGTAATTCTGCTCGTCTTTGGTCAGAACTTTTCTGGAATATGCGACTGGTTTTTCTTCAGAATTGTTTACTTGAGGTAGTACAACTCCAATGGTCAAATTATTGCTCTGTATCCAACATAAATATTTCCCCAAGTTGTGGAAATATTGATATAGGTGGTGAGCACAGCTTCTTTTTCAGGTGGTCAAAAGCCTCTTGACAGTCTTGTGTCCACAAAAATGGGCCTGGTATAAAAATTGTGCGATGTCAGAAAACCCTTCTGCAAGTCTTTGGTAGTAGGTGCATAATCCTAGAAAACTTTTGACCACATACCGATCAGTCTTGAGTCCATTGGCTGATATAATATGCCCAAGATATTTGACCTCTCTTTGAAACCAAGAACATTTCTTCATGGATAGCTTCAGTTCAACTTTCTTCACCCTCTCGAATTCAATCTTGAGATATTTTAAATAAACACAATAATGAGCTTGAAAGCACTGTGACGACAGTGCTTTCAAGCTCATTATTGTGTTTATGATATATTCGTCTGGACAAGTCCTTTTGATATTTTAAATGTTCCTCAAGAGTTTCACTGAGAACAAATATGTCGTCCTTATGGACAAGGCATAGGCTATCTTCCCAATGAGGCCTCGCGGTCCACATCCGAGGGCGTGGGTTCGTATCCCACTTCTGACACGTCACTCGATACAAACGACCTTAAGTATGCAAACACCCTATGCAATGACAGTTAATGCAAGAGCACAACAATCACAACAATTTCTAATTCAATATTGATCGTTATTCTTGCCATCTATCGGGCTTAAACGTATAATACTCGTATCTGAGAACGCTATCCCAGATATTTCCTTAAGGTTCTAGATGGCGGTCAAATTATACAACTTATCCTTCTCGTCTTTTCTGGATTCTTCTTCATTCATGCATTATCCTGTTTATTATATCGCGCTCTCGTATACGTCACACCAGCATAAAACAGTTCCCTGTGATCAAACCTATATGTATGTCCGTTCTTCGATAAAATGATCAGAAGCCACATCGGCTAAGGATTATTTATGTAGGCTTACTTGATCTTGTAGAATTTCGTCACACGATTTTTCCATCATTACTTTCAATACATAGCTGGTAACATAAGCCAAACTGGTATTTGTTTCATTGGAATGATTGAAGTATAAAAAATAGCTGAAGACATCAGTTGCTTCATTGATCACTTCAAAGATAATATCAGACCCTGAAATAGAAGAATAAACGTCTTCTAGTCAATGGTATTTCAGAATAGCGATAATAATGTAGACTGATCCCCACATTTAGACACTAGTTTTTAAACAGAAATGAGGTGACTGATGACAGCATTATTTTGGAGGGAGACAATAATCTCTTTGAGTACCGGTACCTTCTTATTACCGTCTCGACCTATGCTTCCCCCTAGGTTATCTCTCAAAATATCCTTTTCCAACATCGTAGCAGAGTAGAATTCTTCTTTGTACGTCCTCAAACTCGTATTTCCTTAAATCTTAGACTGTGGTCATCAGTATCTATACTTAATTTCAATATAGATCTTTTTCAGAATGGTGTATCAGTCTTTTCTCGCCTTACAAAGACGAACTCATATCAGCATTTTACAGCTGGTTGATAAAGACTTTTCCGCACATTATTTACGATACATCCTTCTCAAATATTATATAAATAGCTTACCGTCAGCAATTTCTAGACGTCGAGATCCCAACTCCTGCTTTGTCATGGCAGCGCTCGCCTGAAATATTTTTTCAATAATTTTTGCAATCGTTAGAGCTCCCTAAAAATTCAATGAGTAAAGAATATAAATGGAACAGAGGGCAATCAAGAAAAAAATTCAAAACTTCTCACTTGTTTAGTGCAATTTCCATGAATCAAACCCCGCAGAAGGATTCGTCGGAAAGCATTTATAACGAACTTTCTTAGACCATCAATTGTCAGTCCTGTTGCAAGATTGATCGCTTGAATCGATGTTGTCAAGCACTATATTAAATGATTGTAACAACGAATAAAATTCCTCAGTTTGTTGCTTTCCGCAGATTCGTTAATATAATTGCGGCAAACTGAGTTCAAAACCCTTCCGTTCTACTTCTTTCTGAATTTGAAAATTCCTATGAAAATGGTAGTTATAGGAACAAAATGAATTTCTCAGTAAAAGAATAAAACTTGTCCTGGTGGAAATATCTGATAGCAGTGCCTTCTAAGTTGAAATTTTATTTACAAAATGAATTTCTCTACTTGTCACTCGTGTCATATCCTAATTACAATGCATGCATCTTTAGGATCCTGCACCCATGCTGGAGGTCGTAAAGAGGGTCGGGAGAAGTACCATCATGAGGATATCATTAGATGCCGAGGAAATTACCAAAATTTAATCGCTTCGACACATCGAGTACTAAGCGGTAACATTTTACTTACTTCTAGTAGCATTCCAGAGATCAATTGGTGTCCAGACCGTTTCATTAATCAGAAATCGCCAGTACCAATTCAGCATATCGAAGTTTCTGTTTTTTACAACAGCCTCCATAGCTGGAGCAATCTGATAATAGAATAATTTTTTAATTGTAGGTAATGTGGAAAGTACCGCAAAATATATTAGAAAAAAAAAAAAAAATTATGTAACCTGCAGAACTGTTGACTTACTTGTTTCAATGCAGTTTCCAACTCCTCTGTAGTAGCGTCTTCTCCAAAACTGATCATTTTTGTGAACATTCTTTCCAACAAAAGAGGAAGTTTATCGCTATAACCACTCAATTTGATCTGCGGGCAATCGTGCATGCGTACAAAACGTTCATCAATTGCATAATTATTATAAAGACTCTACAAATACAATTTCGAATTTACTTGAATATTTACCTTGAGGAAGCCCATGTCTTAACCCTCAGTAAAATAATTCAATTTTTCACGTTGCATGTTTTGGCGTCATGTTTGGGGGTTTGAAGTATAGAAGCCATCCCTTCCACATTCAATCACTACGCTTCTGTACTTGGGTACGTCGCGTTTATAAAGGCTATTTCACGCAGACTAAATGTTTGTGTACATCTCATCTCACTACCATACAGGCGTGGAGGCTGGAGACACTCCTGGAGACACCCTTCCTTTTCATTCTATCAAATCGTTTGCCCATCATTCTAAAAAGTCAACCCTTGGGTACATCTCTTTGAATTAGAGGTCCCAGGTTCGGTTCCCGCTCGGTCCAGGAGACTTTCCCTCTACCATCCTCATCTATAAGATTTTTGTGAACGTCCGCACTTACTATCTTCCTTTATTCACCTCCCTCCACCAGGCCATTCGCGGCTCCTTCCCATGGGCTTTATGTATTGCGGTCTTCGGACCCTCTCATTCATAGTATAGAACTTCCATCTGATGGCGAAATATGACGATCTAATCTTAGAGCCTGGTACCATAGTGGTTATCGCACTCGCCATGAAAATGAGAGGTCGCGAGTTCGATTCCCGTTCGGGCCAGGAGATTTTTTCGTCATATTTCCTCTTCTACCCTCATCTATATGATTCTTGTGAACGTTCGCACTTAACATCTTCTTTTATATTGAACCACTTACAGATTACAAGGATGGAGGGAGGTGGAGTGAACTCGCAGATTTCAGAGTCGGGCTCGGAATTATGGCTGATGACGTCATCAGCCAATGACGTCATAATTCGTCATAAAGGAAGAAAAGGGATACAGTATACAGGATTATTACGAGGTGCAGGGTCAGATCGCGGGGAAGCTGCGAATTCACAAAGGCTCTAGCCGGGTAAGGGGGGGGGGATGGCCTCAGTCGAAAAATGTTTCAAATGTCCGTCAAAATGTTGTCCCCGATGATAAAACTCGAAACCCAGAGAATTGGACCCATCCGCATACCCACATGGGCTGCAGAGTCATTTTTGGGTCTAAAATCCAAATGGCTGTACCTCAGGCAATAATGATCGCACAGCAATGTAACTTAGGGACATTCTAGTATATGTGAACGTTCATCCATGGTATTTTTTTCAAAAAAAATTATTCATATTTTCCCTAGTTTCTAGCAAAAACAAAACTTCAAACTCGAATATTTAAAAAAATCGGGGAAAGGAGGAACCTGGGGAAAATCATTCATTTGAAGCGCCATACCCTCTACTACAACATGCATTAAAACCATAGTCCTTGGTGTGGTGGAAAATTCCAATAATGAATTTCTGTGATTTTTCCATCAACAGCGGGGTGAACTACGACTGCTACCGCAATGAACCGCGTGAAATCAATAAACAATGTTCGAACTGAAAGATACGCTCTCCTCCGTGGGATGAAATGGGAATATAGATAGACCAAAAATATTTTTTCACAATTTCGTTTATCGGTTTGGTCAATTCTAATGTAAACACATCCACGGATTAGGTGGAGTGCGTTAGATTGAGAAAAATAGTTGAAAAATTCTACAGTCGCTGTAACAGTCTGAAAACAGTAGAGAAGTGAGGAAATCCAATTTTTCACCCTGGAGGATTGTGAGTTTGGGTATCTTATTAATCAATTAGGTCGATTGTAATGTAAACATGTCCACCGAGTTCGAAAAAAATGGTCAAAAAATTCTCCAGTCGCTGGAACGTTCTGGAAGTGACAAATAATCGAGAAAGTCCAATTTTTCAACCAGGAGGACCGTGATTTTTGGTATTTCATTTATCAATAAGTTCAAACCTTATGTAAATACATCCGCCAAGTTGAAAAAAAAATAGTCAATAAATTCTCCAGTGATGGTCGGAATTTTTCAGGTCCTCCTCCTTAGGAGTGAAAATTTTTATCAAGTCTCTCTCCATACACAGCTTTGCTGGTCAAAAAATTTGTATAGCTTTCCCTTCTCGATTGTGCTTCACAAGAGTCAAACTTTTCCTAGGTGTCCTCCGTGATATAGATAATACATATAGGTACGTACTATCACTAGTGGTCGAAATGTTCCTCAGTTTCCTCCTCAATATAATTATGTAGCTCGAAGATCAGAATATAGTAGGCTGAAGCCTCTCCCCCCTCTCCTCGGAACCACAATTCGTCGGAAGAACAATCCAAAAAGCTCCCACAGAACAGCTTTCATGTTAAAATTTAGGGAATTGTCCTCCAGACGATGAAGGAGTGCACAAACGATGCTCAAACGATTAACTTATCTCGAAAAATGAGCAATCTCAGGTCTCCAAATTCTCTATTGTCTTCAAATTCGAGAGAGAGAGAGAGAGAGAGAGAGAGAGAGAGAGAGAGAGAGAGAGAGAGAGAGAGAGAGAGAGAGAGAGAGAGAGAGAGAGAGAGAGAGAGAGAGACAGAGACAGAGGAAGCTGTGCACAAACGATACAATATGATAAATTACTTTGTTTGACAAACAGAAGAGCAGGGCATATGGAGCTAGAGTGTAGTTTTACTCATCAACGTACATTTACTCTGGAATTATTCATGAACATCTCCCATTTTAACCACTGAAATTTGGCCAACCATGCAAAGTGAGCATTTAACGACGACTCCAATATTTCGCAAGCAACGTACCATGAAATGAAATTGAGTGGACTCGAAGCTGGTAATGAACTGAAAACAAGATATTATTATGTATTAAGCTACTTTGCTTGAAGAAAGCGTGCTATTTAGTAAAATATCACTCTTGTTCGTCTTTACTCAGGGTCGTCAAGACCCTATCGGGCACGAGGGGAAACCTTCAAATAGCAGGCTCACATTCCAATAATTGGTCTATAAATTTATAATTGCCTTCATGAATTTGGGCGCCCTGAAAATCTTGGATCCGGGGAAAATGTACTGCACCACTCCCTCTCGACGGTCCTCACCTTACTTCCTAGATTTGGGTATGGTGCGGATTTGCTGCACTGACATTTAGGCGATCGCAAGAAAAAGATGAATAGTTTTGACACATTCCCTCAGATTAATTAAATGTCAGTTAGGTCAAATGTGCAGCAAACCATCGACACGAATCATTTAATTCAAATGTAATACGCTCTATAAGGAGAGAAATATAACAATTTTCCAATTCTTTCAAAGCAAGCTGATGTCTGATACGTATGTGTCTACAGCGCCACATGCATTCAGGTCAAAATTCACAATGATGTGAGTTAGGTCGAGTGAGCATGAGGCTATCAGTGATATGAAACCATAATTGGTATCAGAAACAGACTGTTTTGCAAACACCTACAAAAAAGAAAATCAATCTGCAAACTCATACTCTTCACCTAATCAGTTGAAATTCCATATGAAGTTCAGGCGTCCTAAATAAATCATCCTGCTTGAACCATATTTCCAATAACGATGACTGATAGACTATGTACGGATGTTTAGGCTCCTGAAAATTCGTTAGTATAAAATTGGTTGCACATAGTAATCACACCTAATGGTCCCGCTCAACTAACTTTGTCTCCTAATGGATGGACAGTAAAATCTTCAGGCGTGAATTCATCATGTGCCGTGATGTAAAGTTCGGGAATTGACCGTTCGGTACTCCATTCCTAGGATTTGACATTTCAAATTAATACTTGTTTAAAACTAACTTGATTTTAGATCTACTAAAGACTTGGTCGGTGATTGTCCTAAATTAGTGAGTGAATTCTCAGATGTGGAGCTAATGCGCTGAATATGAAGTGAGAGAATGTCTTTTACTGACGCTATGGTCTCAGAGAAATACCAACGAGAACGGGGAAAATGAAATAAGGTTTCCTTAGCTAAATCCAAGATTTAAGTCGATCAATCGCAACCACTTGGTATGTTCATTCAGACTTCCAAAGATCCATTACACAAACTAATCCTCAGATTTAGGCGATTAAGGTGAGTGCGGTCTCATAATACATTATCATAACCATTTGAATAAATTGTTACCAGGCGCAAACTTACTTTCAGCAACTCGTTTGGAATTTCTTCACACCTGAAAGAAGCTTCTTTCGTGATAGGATTTTCGAATTCTTCGCACAATTGACTCACAAGTGTTATACTATATATTACAGATAGAAGAAATACCTAAAGTGAATTGCGAAAAAATGCAATTCGTGCACCATAGAAACTTACTTCATATTATCGGGTCGAAGATAGCTCAGAAAGGTTTCAAGAGATTCTTTATCCAACTTGAAATTCTCTTCGTCTCGCGCAAGCAGATCTTGAAAATTACTATGTACCTGTAGATATGAGAACGTAAAACAAAATATTATATTTACCTCCTCTACACTGCAATGTAATTATTAGCTGTTCACTACCTGCATATTGCTAGCAAAATTTATCACACTATTTAATGGTTCACTATCGTCACTCGGTTTCCAGTCTAGAAAAGCGTATCGGTAGGTTTTTTTTAATTCTTCAAACATCAGTGCCTGGACGCTATCGTCTTTCAAGAGATATATATACTGAGGGATAAAATATTATTCAAGTTACAATTACTATGTACTTTCATCAGTCAACTATAAAAAGAAGCGAATCCATGGAGGAAACGAGAGGATTTTTCCCGCCTCAATAAAATTCAAATACTTCTCCCAAAATTCTCTCCTAGATTCGTTCTCTCTATATCAACCTGGTACCTATTTATATTTAACCTGGAAAATAAGAGTAACAATTTCATCTACTTGCGCTAGACTTTCGCTTGTAAGATCGCATACGATGATCAGAAATCTTATTCCAGCAATAGAACTGTTTTCAACTCCCAAATTCAAGCATAGATTCTTTTCACGAAGAATCGTCACCAAACTACCCGAACCTTCGTGAATCATACTCGTAGAAAAGAGTAAATCAGGCTGAAACACACAATAATTAATTTTCAAAATGGTGAGGTACCTACGATTGACGTGCAACTATTTTTCAAAATTTTAATCAAATTCATATTATTCTCAGTAGTCTTTTGTCCAGTTCACTCAAAATTCCAATTCGTCATACACCAGCTTAAATTTCTTTGTGACATCTTCAACATCCGTGAAGTTATTTGTTTGACACGTCATCAGCCTGAACGTGCCAGTGACGTCACTAAATCAGTAACTTACCATTTCTTTTTTCTCTCTCTTTCTCTCTCGGATTGATTCTCAGATTTTTGGATTAAGTTGAGGATTCGAACGAATTAGAAGCCTAATAAAATCTAGAACATTGTATACTAAGCCTAGTTTAAGCCAAGTATAGCCTGGTATTAGTATAACTTTTACGCGTAAAACTAATAATTTAATAACGCATGATTATAGAATGACTGAAACAATTCTCTGTCGTAATGATTATGTACATGACCTAGGTATCATAATGGACAAACGTCTTTACTTTGATATACATACTAATCAATTAATCAGTAAAAGTAAAAGAGCAATGGGTTTTGTAATGAGGAATGTTAACGGCTTCAAAGATATTCGTACCATCCTAACCCTGTATTATGCTTTCGTAAGGTCGAATATGGAATTTGGAGCGCTGATATGGGATCCTATATATGACAAATACTCGAAAGCTCTAGAAAACATACAGCGTCGTTTTTTGAAATTTACGTACATGAAAATATTTCAGTATTACCCGCACGAAATTGAGTACGTCGATCTGTTAGCAGGATTCAAAATCTATTCACTACAGGAAAGACGTAAACTGACAATGCTCGACTATCTGCACGATGTCTTGCAGGGGCAAAAGGATCCTGCCTTGCTTCAGGAGATCACCTTACGGGTTCCGCGGTTAAATGCAAGGCTTAGGGAAACATTTTACATAAGTCATACAAACAAAGGACCCCTGAAACACTCATTTGTGAACAGAGCATGTGCCCTTTATAATGACCTGGAAAAGAAACCTGGGGGGGATACTCTTGACATATTGTCGCAGTCGAAAAAACAGTTCAGATCTGCATGTCTGGATGTTCTGATATAATAAGATCTTCAGCCTACCTTTAAAAGTAGAATTAGTGCATTTGTTGAGTGCCCTAATAAGGAGGAACCGGTTACTTGTGTGTGTGTGTGTGTTGGTGGGGGTGTGTGTGTATAATGTCTGCTCATGATTAATATTATTATTATTATCATTCAATTATTATTATTATTATTATTATTATTATTATTATTATTATTATTATTATTATTATTATTATTATTATTATTATTATTATTATTATTATTATTATTATTATTATTATTATTATTATTATTATTATTATTATTATTATTATTATTATTATTATTATTATTATTATTATTATTATTATTATTATTATTATTATTATTATTATTATTATTATTATTATTATTATTATTATTATTATTATTATTATTATTATTATTATTATTATTATTATTATTATTATTATTATTATTATTATTATTATTATTATTATTATTATTATTATTATTATTATTATTATTATTATTATTATTATTATTATTATTATTATTATTATTATTATTATTATTATTATTATTATTATTATTATTATTATTATTATTATTATTATTATTATTATTATTATTATTATTATTATTATTATTATTATTATTATTATTATTATTATTATTATTATTATTATTATTATTATTATTATTATTATTATTATTATTATTATTATTATTATTATTATTATTATTATTATTATTATTATTATTATTATTATTATTATTATTATTATTATTATTATTATTATTATTATTATTATTATTATTATTATTATTATTATTATTATTATTATTATTATTATTATTATTATTATTATTATTATTATTCTCCCCCGTAAGGTACCACCTTGACGCGGTGGGGGGGCCTACGTGGTGTGTCGTCTGTTCTCTGATGGTAGCGTGCTCTGGGCTGTGGCTTTGCTGGGCGTTGGCGTGTTTGTGGATGGGGTGACAGGCGAGTGTGCGGCACAGATTTGAATGCGTGGGATGATGAATGAATGAAGAGGTCCGGTTCCGGGTGCCATTGACTGGGCTGACCCCCCGGGCTGTGCATCACCTGGAATCGAGGGGTTCATTGGCAGAACAGGCTGACGGCATGGGCTGCTACATGAACTCTGTCTCGCGCGAGTAGTTGCGGTCTGGGCGTGCTGACTGGGCTGGCCACCCGGGATGCGCTTCTGGGCCTATAAACTAGGATGGCGTCTTGTGCTGGGAGGGTGCACATTGGGGTGGCTCTGGTGGGTTCCCTTCATGGCGCGGCGTCTTGTGCCTGTATGGTGCTACGCTGTGCCGGGTGGGTGCGTATCGGGGCTGCTCTGGTGGGTGCCTTCTGTGGTGCTTGACTGAGCTGAGTTGTCTGGTACCCTTGCGAATGCTGGGGTACTGGACTTGAGTGTCGAATGTGAGGATAGTGAGGTGTTGGCTGCGACTGTTTCACTTACTGTCTGCTTCTGGTCGGCGTTTGGTGGCGTTATGGTTTGGTGGCGGGTTGCTGTTGGGGTGCGGGTGGGGCGCTGCAACTAAGAGTACTAGGAGAAGGATACTCCGAGGCTAATTAAACCGTAGGGAAGGAAACCCTATAATTTTTTAAAAAACCACCTGTCTCCTTGCAGGCTAGGGCACGGGCTCATAGGATAAGGGAAGGACAACCCCGACAGAAAACCGTCAACTGGTGTAGGCAGTCACACCTGCATCAGGATCATCTTCATGTATGGGGTTACGTACTGTCTGGTGGCCCTCACGTCCTGTATGAATGGGGTTACGTACTGCTTTCATAGCCTTCACGTCCTGTTTGTATGGGGTTACGTATCGCCATCTGGACCTTCACGTCCCATACCACTCTATTTACCTGGCATTGGTGGAGTTTCTTCCAGTGACTAGGTAGGAGATGGAAAACTCTGACAATGAAAACCCGGTCATAGCCGTAAGGTGTGTGCCTTTCCCTGCGAGGACCAAGCAGCTCGCGGGGGAAGTATGGTTCTGCAAGATGATCTGGGAAGGCGGAAGCAGCTTCCCAGATGACGCCTCACACTGCAACTCTATTCCAGATGAAGATGACGAAAGACGAAGATATTGGTGCCGATTCGGATTCGGCAAACCGGCTCCCCACGCTGATGCGCTCAGGCGGCGAGGGGTCGGGGGGTATCGTCCCCAAATCATATGATGAGGCAAACAACAGTGCCAAGGTGGACCAAGACGAGGCTTACACCACAGCTATGGTAGACAAGATAGTGCCCAAAGGGGGCGGGATTGCTACTAGTACACCGGTACATAGCCACCAGCAAGAGAAAGTCTACCACATCTTCAAGAAGTCCAACAAGGCGACAAGGACTCCACCTTCACCCAAAGACGACCACAGCGAACAGGAATTCGAGCAGGATCCTGAGAGGGGCTATCGCTCATCCCCTGAAGAGACCAACCGTAGGAAGCGGAAGAAGGTTGACACCAGTGGTACAAAGGCACCACTGGAACTCAACCTCACCATCCCAAACCTTCCAGGTGGGAAGATGAAAGCTGAGAACTTCCGCCTTCAGCAGAAGATCATGCAGCTTGAGATGACAATGAAGGGCAAGGACAAGGAGCTCCGGAAACTCCAAACCCTTGTTGATCAACAAGCTGCAGCGCTAGCGGCCCAGAAGGTAAGCATTTCGGAGCTTACCAAGAAAGTCTTGGCTCTTGAAACTGGCCAGTCAGTGTCAAGACGACTGGAAACGCCGACGCCGACGCCAAAGCAGCAGCAACAGCAACAACTCCAGCAGCAGCAACAACAGCAAGCGCTGCGGAAAATGAAGCAGCAACTGCAACAACCACTGCGGCAACCGCAGCAACAGCAGCAGCACCCACAGCGACCGCAACTGCAGCAACCACAGCAATTGCAGCAGGCGCAGCAACTGCAGCGACAACCGCAGCAACAGCAGCAGCAACCGCAGCGACAGCAGCAGAAACCGCAGCAATTGCAGCAAGCGCAGCAACTGCAGCAACAGCGACAGCAGCAGCAACTGCAGCAACAGCGACAGCAGCAGCAACTGCAGCAACAGCGACAGCAGCAGCACCTGCAGCAACAGCAACAGCAGCAGCAACAGCAACCTCGAGACCAGCAGCAACTGTCCCCACAGACAGCCACGCCCAGCTCTAATGTGCCCTCTTGGAGCCAGGTGGTTTCCCGGCGCAATCGAACAAAGGACGCCCAGCAAGCTACTGCAACTGAGGGTGGGCGCTCTAATGTGCCTCCTCAGCCAGCTAATAAGCACCACAGGAGGACCAAACAGCAGCTGCAACTGCTGAGGAAGAGGAAGCCACGGAGCAATGCGGTGGTGCTCAAGAAGAAATGTGACGACGTGAGCTATACAGACATCATCCAAGAGGCCAGAAAAAGGCTCTCAGTTGACACACTTGGCGTCAAAGTACTGTCCACCAGGTTTACTAAGGCCGGAGAGATGGTGCTGGAATACCGCCATACCTTGGAAGGAGCTCCTGATACCTTCCCTGATCAACTGAAGGTCGCCATTGGTGACAAGGCAGATGTGCGCAAACCAATGAGGAAGACAAGGATACTGCTCCTCAACATCGATGCCTCTGCAACAAAGGAGGAAATGACAGCAGCCATTGGTGAAGCGGATGAGGTGAAGATCACCAACGTCCAGAGGATGGGCCGAGGGTGCCAAATGGCTCATGCTGAGGTCCCTATTCCAACTGCCTTGAAGTTAGTGCAGGCCGGAAGCATCCAGATTGGGTGGAGCAACTGCAAGGTCCGCTCACTGGAGAAGAAGGATGCAGCACCCCCCCGCTGCTTCAAGTGCCTCCGAAGAGGCCACATTGCCGCAGCTTGCCAAGGGGAAGCTGTTGGCAATGGCTGCTACAGATGCGGCGGAGAAGGGCATCTGTTACGGGACTGCCACCGGGACCCAAAGTGCCCACTATGCAGCCGAGAAGAGGGCCGCGATGCAGGGCATGTGGTCGGCAGTAAAGGCTGCATAGGTGCTGCCGAGCCCAGGACCCGAGGGCGACTAGGCAGCCGAAGAGGACCAACGGCCTCCTAATGGCAGGGACGCTCAAGTTCCTGCAGGCCAACCTTCAGCACTGCAAACTGGCTCAGGATCTTCTCTGGCAGTTTGTAGCTGAGGAGGGAAAGCACATTGTGATTGCCAGCGAGTATCACAATGTTGCGAGGAAAAAAGGATGGTACACAGACCGTACTGGCTTAGCGGCCATTGGTGTTTGCCCAGAGTGTCCAATTGCTCCGGGAGAGGTTGAAAGAGGGGAGGGGTATGTTGCTGTGAAGATGGCCGATATGGTTGTCTATAGTTGCTACTTCTCCCCGAATCGCCCCTTCCCGGAGTTTGAGGACTTCTTGAAGAAATTAGAAGAAAGCTTGTCCAGATGGCAAGGTGAAAAATTCATTGTGGCTGGCGATTTTAATGCCAAGTCAGAAGAGTGGCGATCAGGCCGTACGGACATCCGTGGGTATGCCTTGGGGGAGTGGATTGCTTTCAATCGACTGGAAACAGTCAATGTCGGCAACACTCCTACCCGAGTGCATCAAGGATACGGGTCCATTATTGACATCACCTTTGCCTCAGAGTGCCTAGCCCGAAAAATAGAAGGCTGGGCGGTACTGGACAAGGAGCTTTCTGGGAGCGACCACCGGTGCATCGGCTTCTCCATCCGCCGGGAAGTTGAGGTCGCTGCTCCACAAAAGCTGGTAAGAAAATGGGCCGTCAGGAAGCTGAATAGCGACCATTTGAAGGCTAGCTATCTTGCTCTCACATGGGATCAAGAAGAAGAGCAAGAAGGCAATGCGGAGGTGGCAGCAGAGAGGATGATCAAGACTGTCACCAAAGCTTGCGATGTAGCCATGCCCAGGCAAGGTCCACCAAAGAAGAGGAGGGCTGTTTACTGGTGGACCAACAAGATTGCCGAATTGAGAAAAGAGTGCAACCGTCAGCGCCGGATATACCAGCGTAGTAGTGGCCGCGAAGAGGCGCGGGCGGTTGCACCCGAATACCAGCTGGCTCGTAAAAGGCTGAAGAAGGCCATCAAGGACAGCAAGCGTGCTGCATGGCGAGAGCTATGTGAGATGGCGGATGACGACCCATTTGGAAAGCCTTATAAGTTAGTGCTGAAGAAGCTCAAAGGCCTCTCAGCAATGAGCCGAATGGAGCCGGATGTTGTGGGCCAAATCATTGATGGCTTGTTCCCACAGCAGCCACCACCAATGGTAACGCTACCAATAGTAGAAGAGGATGGTATATCCCTCCTAGGCACCGAGGAGGTTGATGCAGCAGTCAATAGACTGCGGGGTAAGTATTGGAAGGCTCCAGGCCCGGATGAGATTCCAAATCCAGTCTGGAGCGCCATACATTCAGTTGACCCAGCACTGCTTGTTGATACATTCAATGCGGCAATTGTTGGGGGACTGTTCCCTGTGCGATGGAAGAAAGCCAGGCTAGCGTTGATTGATAAGAAGGATAAACCACCTGGCCTACCATCCTCTTATCGTCCACTTTGTCTGCTAGACAATGTTGGGAAACTTCTAGAAAGAGTGATAGCCAATCGTTTGGAGAGCTATCTGAAGGAAAGAGATATAATCTCTGATAGCCAGTACGGTTTTCAAACTGGACGCTGCACATCAGATGCTGGGATCCGGCTGAAGAGGATAGCCAAGTCAGCGATTGATATGCGCCAGTTTTGCGCAGCCGTCAGCCTCGACATAAGAAATGCGTTCAATTCAATCCCATGGAAGATGATATTGGAAGCTCTTGTGAACGCAGGAGTGCCCGCATACCTGCTCAGGATGATCAGCAGCTATCTTAGCTGCCGTGAAATCCAAGCAGAGACGTCTGCTGGTACAGTAAAGCGCCCTGTTACTTGTGGGGTGCCGCAGGGGTCGGTCCTTGGGCCGCTTTTGTGGTGCGTCGCATTTAACGGAATCTTTAAGGTGAGGCTGCCACCGGGGGTTAAGCTTATCTGCTATGCGGATGACACCCTGGTGGTATGCACTGCCGAAACAACTGTAGCGGTGGAGAGCAGGGTAAACCGGGCCCTAGAGGATGTGACGCGTTGGATCGAGTCGGCTGGACTTGAACTAGCAGCAAGTAAGACGGAGGCCATTTTATTCACGACCCGTCGGAAGTTCAAGCCACCCACCTTTCGCCTGCGAGGTGTGGAAATTGAAACCAAGAAGCAAATGAAATACCTGGGCATCTGGTTTGACTCAACGCTGAGCTTCAGGCACCATTTCCTGATGGCAGCGGAAAAGGCGGGCCGGGTAGTTGGATACCTAAGCCGCCTTATGAGGAACCTGGGAGGACCGAGAGAAGCAAGGAGAAGGATCATGATGAGCACCGCCTTGTCGATCCTCCTATATGGTGCACCAGTATGGGCCGACTGCATGAAGACACCATACCGAAGAAGAGAGATGGTAAAGATCCAACGAAGAGCTGCGCTGAGGTGTGTTAGTGCCTACCGCACTGTCTCGACGGAGGCTCTTTGTGTATTAGCACGTTCACCACCAATCGAGCTCCTTGCTGAGGAGAGAGCGGTGGTGTTCGAAGCAAAGAAGAGAACAACGACCAACCGAGAAGCTTTACGGGTCAAGCAGGAGGCCAGGCGCTCCTTGCTTGTAAAGTGGAAAGCAAGAATTGCCCAGAGTGAGCTGGGTACATGGACAACCCGTGTGCTAATACGCGACCTTGATGAGTGGATGAACCGACACCATGGTCAGCTGAACTTTCACCTGACGCAGGTGTTAAGCGGCCATGGCTGCTTCAACAAGTACCTTCACGAGAAGTTAAGGAAAGTTGAGCAGGCAACGTGTTCGCACTGTAACCAAGGGCGGGATGATGGACCACAACACACCTTATTTGAGTGTGAGGCGTGGAGGCGTGAGCGGGACGAGCTTAGTCGGTCTCTCCAAGAGATCGGGGTAGATGAAGCGCTCGACCCGAGTAGCCTGGTACCCACCATGCTAGGTTCCGAAGAAGCATGGAACCAGGTGTCTGCATTTGCGGCCACCATCATGAAGAGGAAGATGGACCAGGAATGGAATAGGCAAATGCAGAACCACGCTATGGCCTACTCAACACCTGTGTACCATCAACATCCAGATCTGCAGGAAGAAGAGGAAGAAGGATACCATCCAGATTGTTAGGGCCTTTATAGTTGTTGAAAGAATCTCGCGTTTATATGGTTGCTCCGCGTCCTCTATTCCGGTGAACTTACTACGGTACGTTCACTGTTCATACGAATATGTCTAACGAGCACCATACAGTGAGATTCACGCAACAGCGACTTATTACGCCTGATGCGATGTGATAGTGTCGTTTTTGTGATGTGAGTGTGTTCTCTAGTGCTGTTCTTTTTGTGCGTGCCAGGGGGGCATCGCAGCTTGGCGGTTGCCAAAGCAACTTGGCAGTTGCCGAGTAGAAGAGGGGGTTCGCGTAGGAGATTCCTCCTTCACTGAAGTTATACCCGAAAGGGTCGATTCCGGTGTTGGAGGAAACAATATTAAATGCATACGCAACCCGCACCTACTCCATTATGGATGACGGGCGGTGCTGCACATGCGACACACAAGCGATTATTATTATTATTATTATTATTATTATTATTATTATTATTATTATTATTATTATTATTATTATTATTATTATTATTATTATTATTATTATTATTATTATTATTATTATTATTATTATTATTATTATTATTATTATTATTATTATTATTATTATTATTATTATTATTATTATTATTATTATTATTATTATTATTATTATTATTATTATTATTATTATTATTATTATTATTATTATTATTATTATTATTATTATTATTATTATTATTATTATTATTATTATTATTATTATTATTATTATTATTATTATTATTATTATTATTATTATTATTATTATTATTATTATTATTATTATTATTATTATTATTATTATTATTATTATTATTATTATTATTATTA
This sequence comes from Aspidiotus rigidus, assembly GCA_035079385.1. Lineage (NCBI taxonomy): Eukaryota > Metazoa > Arthropoda > Insecta > Hemiptera > Diaspididae > Aspidiotus > Aspidiotus rigidus. The sequence continues at coordinate 13,252,236 of JAVHKY010000011.1, forward strand.
TTATTATTATTATTATTATTATTATTATTATTATTATTATTATTATTATTATTATTATTATTATTATTATTATTATTATTATTATTATTATTATTATTATTATTATTATTATTATTATTATTATTATTATTATTATTATTATTATTATTATTATTATTATTATGTCCTTCTCGCTCCGTTTGAGGCGGGTAGGTACGCTATTGTACAGGCAGTGGCCAAGTATCAATAGCAAATCTAGCTCGAGGTAATAACCTCTCTAACTATTCCACAAGTACTGATTATCACTGATTTCTGCATTTTTCTGTATATTTCGCTTCGGACTCCCATTTCTTCCAGATTGGTTAGTAGGCTAGCGTGGATATGTCCTGTACTTGGTATTACAACAGGATATGTTTTAATTCTCTCGACTTTGCATATCCTTTTCATTTCTACACCTAAATCTTTATATTTCCTCATTTTCTCATCGTACACAGTTTGAATATTATTTATATGGGGAATTGCAACGTCGATTATCTGAGCTTTTTTTTTTCTTTATCTATCACAACTATGTCCGGTCGATTGCATCCAACTTCTTTGTCTGTCCGTATTGTACGATCCCAGTACATTTTGAATCTGTCGTTTTCCGTAGATTTCTCCGGAGTATACTGGTAATAAGGCTTCTGCTTTTCATTTTTTATGCCAAGCGCATGGACAGGGCTATATGTAGTATTTTGGCTACTTGGTCATGTCGTTCCCTATATTTATTATTGGCCAGTTCACTACATCCATTTATGACGTGAGCAATTGTTTCCCCTGGCCTTCCGCATTTTCGACACTTGTCCTCAATATCAGATTCCTTCAGGATTACTTTCCGGTAATTCTTGGTGGCTACTACCTGGTCCTGTATCGCCAGCATCAGTCCCTCCGTTTTGGGAAAAATTTCCCCTTTTTTTAGCCATTCGCTCGACGCCTCCTTCATCACGTGTTGGTTTCGTAACTCAGCGTAAAACCTGCCGTGTAATGCTTTACCACTCCATCTCTCTATTTTACCTCGCCTATATTTTTCAATCGTTTCTGTGGTTTCTTTTGGATCTCCTACCAGTTGCAAAGGTGTCAAATTTTTATCGTATTTTATTATGGTCTATATCATTTTGTTCTTATTCTGGAGGAAATATTTTCTCATATTGATGATCTGCTTTGAGTGCATTTCTGTGATGTCTATTACACCTCTCCCTCCCTCTTTTCTAGGTATTGTGTAGTCCTCATTTGCCTCTTTAGCTGCTCCAGTTCCGTTTCCGACCACTGGATGACTCCAAATGAGTACGTCAGTATGGATATTGCTAGGGTATTTATTGCTTTAATTATATTTCTTCCATTTAGTCTTGTCCTACATACAGCTTGAATTCGTTTGATATATTCTGCTTTCAATCTTGCTTTTATTAGTGCGTTTTCTGTTCTTTTTGTCTGTTCAACTCCTAAGTATTTGTACACCTCACCCGGCTGAAGTGCCTCTATTCTTAGTGTGTCTCCATTAGTTTCCTGCAACGCTATGGTTTTCTGTTGATATTGATCTCTGTTTATTGTTGCTGTCTTACATTTGTCAATCCCAAAATTCATTCTTATATCGTTGGAGAAATCATGAGTTATTTGCATCAAACTATTTATTTCTTTTTGGTTTTTAGCATATAGTTTGATGCCATCCATGTATAGTAGGTGACTAAGGCAATATCCTTCATGTAGTTGCTCTTTGATGTTGTAGCCATATCTGGTTTTATTTAAAATTTTAGAGAGAGGGTTTAAGGTGAGGCAGAACCAGATTGGACTGAGGGAGTCACCCTGGAATATTCCTCGTTTTATCTTAATATCATCGATTTTAATTTCTGTTTTACCTGCATTGAGCATTACCTTGAGCACATCTATAAGCCATGAATGTGGAACTGAGTCGTATGCCTTTTGATAATCGACATAGGCAGTGTACAAATTGCGGTTCTTCTTCAAGGCTTGATTTGTTGCAATTTCATCTATTATCAATTGCTCTTTGCATCCTAGTGAATTTCTTTTACACCCCTTTTGCTGCGGTCTGCCATGAGATTCTGCGTCAGGTGAAAGTTCAGCTGACCATGGTGTCGGTTCATCCACTCATCAAGGTCGCGTATTAGCACACGGGTTGTCCATGTACCCAGCTCACTCAGGGCAATTCTTGCTTTCCACTTTACAAGCAAGGAGCGCCTGTCCTCCTGCTTGACCCGTAAAGCTTCTCGGTTGGTCGTCGTTCTCTTCTTTGCTTCGAACACCACCGCTCTCTCCTCAGCAAGGAGCTCGATTGGTGGTAAACGTGCTAATACACAAAAGTAGTACTGACGGGTCTTTGGAACACTTTCCAGTCCAGGTTAAATATTGGTAAAACTCATATCATCTTCACGGAAATTATACTCCTTTCACTTTTAATTTTTTTTAGGGCTCACAAACGTTCAGAAAAAAATTGATTACCATTATTTAGTCTTATTTAAGCTCTATCTGATAGAAATCACAGTACTGACTGGTCTTTAGGACACTTTCCCGTCCAGGTTAAATATTGGTGAAACTCATATCATCTTCATAGAAATTATACTCCTTTCACCTGTTATTTTTTAAGACTCACAAACGTTCAGGAAAATCATTTTACTGACGGGTCTTTAAGACACTTTCCAAACCAGATTAAATACTGGTAAAATTCATATCATTTTTATCCAATTTTGGAATAATATTTCAAATCAAATTTAGGGTTCACAAACGTTCAGGCAAAAATTTATTACCATTATTTAACCTTATTTAAGCTTTATTTGACAGAAATCACTCTAACATATTTCCAGTACTCTGGGTACCTTGGGGACACTTTCCAAATCACAATCGATAATGGTAAAATTCTTAACCATTTTCAACAAAATTACACTCCTATAATTTGACCTAAAATATTACCCCTCTAAAATACAATAAATTAACTTTTCAAAAAGTGTACAAATGTTCAGGGTCATTCCAAAAGGTGTACAAATGTTCAGGCTCAAAAATCCAAGGTATGGATACAGTGTTTTTCCAGGACATGAACATGCTAAATTTTTCTAGGACATTTTAGAGGTGCACAAATGTGCTAACTTTTTCAAGGATACTTTTATAACACAGAAGTACTCGAGTACAATGTTTATTCAAGAGAGTTCACAATATTCAACGTTTAAGGCTCTAAGTCACAATACGACGTTTTATAACTACGCCGGAGGTATATCACGCCTTTATTAAACTGCTAGGCAATTATAATACCGCATCGCGTATTTTCGTGTTACACGGCCATTCTGATTTCCAATGTCGTCCTTGACATAATTATTTCAATGAGCCTGATTTCAAATGGTTGTCTTTGAATGATTTCGTCGCAAATTGGAACTCGGTTATTCTGACTATATTATTCCTAAAAGAAATAAAGTTAACTAAAATTCTTGCGTCGTACAAGCATTACACGTGCAGGAAGTCGAACATTAAGATTTCGCTTCCCCTTTGATTTATTCATCTGCAGGAAGCCACTTCCTCAGGATATCCATCTGTAGGTTTACCGGCCTTTGCCTTTACATCCACAGATAACGTCTGTGGGCTCACCGCCTTACGCTTTTCATCTAGGTACAGGATAAACCGGCTTTCGCGCCGACACCATCTGCAGGTTAACAGCCTTTTGCTCATACCCTCTGCAGGTAAACCATAACTCTGTTTTCTTTTTCTTTTTTTTATTCGACGCAAAAGTTTAGACTTCATAGTATTAGGTCATCATTTTAATTATACTGGTTTTATTTATTCGTGTAATTTTTATTCGGTAAATACAATCCAGGGTTTTATCGATTCTATCGCATAGACTCCTTCATAAGTACCTTCTTGTCTGGTACTTATGCCTAGTACATCTTTAACTTTATGTTGGTCGTTTTCTAGAATCTCTATTACACAAAAGGGGCTTTTATATTTGGCTCGTAGTTTTTTACCTTGACCTGTGGTGACAATGCTCAAAATTTTGACCAGAACAAGGTCTCCCACACTGTAACTTGTAGGCGCTCGACGTTTTTTATCAAAATTCTTTTTCTGCATGAGCTGCGCCGTGTTCAGTTTTTCAACCATGTCTTGACGTACACGCATCACGTCTATCAGTGGGTCATTGTCTAGAAGAAAGTTGTATTTTGCTGTATTGTAACCCAGCAGCGCTTGTGTGGGGGTTACTCCAGTACTTTCATTGACTGCGTTATTAATGGCAATTTGAATATCCGGGATTACATCTTCCCACTTTTCTTCAGACTTAGCTGAGGTGGCGAGCGCAGCTGTAAATGTGTCGTTGAACTTTTCAATTTGTCCGTTCGCACGAGGTAAGCCAACTGCGATTAAGTGCAGATGAATACCATAATTGTCGCAAAACTTCTGGAAAAGTTTGAACGCATCCACAACTCCTAGGATGTATCTGTTACCTTTTTCGTTTTCAACGAATTGTCCTTCAAAATCAACGTGTATGGTGTGAAAGGGGCGGGCATGCTTCGGTATAGGATGTAAGAATCCAGGCCTCTTGCCAACTTGTCTCTTGAAAACTAAACATGGAATGCATGCTTGAACGTATTTTTGTATGAAGTTTCTCATTCGCGGAAACCAGTGCTGTCGCGCAATGCGTTCAATTGTTTTCTCCAAACCGCAATGACCACTGTCGTCATGATTCATATGGACAATTTGCCAGCGGGAGCCTTGAGGTACCACCCATCGTGGTCCGTGGTTTGTGAGGCGACAGAGGCGTCCTTGTATAACTTCGTAGTTTTTGCGATATTTTCGTTCCCCTCGATGGAGGCTTTGTATTATTTCTTGTATTGACGAATCGCCAGCTTGAAGTACAATGCGCCAGTCACTTGTGGTGGGTAGTACAGCCGCGACGGTCACTTCTTCTCGAGGAGGATTACGACTGAGAGCATCAAGATGCTGCATTTGATCACCATGTTGATGTTTTATCTGGAAGTCATATTCTTGAAGACACAACACCCACCGAGCTATGCGTGGGGTCAGCTCTGACTTGTACATTGATTTCTGAACTGCCGAACAATAGGTGTAAACTTCAAAAGGATGTCCAATTAGATGATAACGAAAATGCTGAAGACTTTCTACTATTGCTAATGCCTCTAATTCGTACAAATGATAATTTTGTTCGTGGACGTTTGTTTGACGACTGTAATAGGAAATTACAACTCTCCTTCCTTCTTGCTGCTGTAAGAGCATACCGGCTATACTGATATGACTTGCATCGGTATGAACTTCCGTAGGTGCTCCTCGAAGGAAACCTTTTAGTATAGGATTTTCTGTTAGTCGTTTCTTTAGAGTTGCTACCGCTTCCTGTTAGGTAATCGTCCATTCCCATTTTACATCGTTCCGTAACAGCTTGGTTAATGGGGCGGCTATTGACGCGTGATTTTGAATAAATTTCCGGAAGTAATTTGTCAATCCGAGGAGCTGGCGCAGTGTTTTCACAGTCGTCAGTGCAGGAAAACGTAATACAGCTTCCGTTTTAGATATTCCTGGTTAAATGCCGGAGCTTGAGATTGTATGCCCGAGGTAATCTATTTCTTTCTGGAGGAAGTAGCTGAGAGGATGTTGCTAAGAAACTTGCCGTAGAAGAAGTTTTTTGTAAGTCAGCGAAGGTTTTGCAGCTTTGACGTAAAACCTTGTCCTTGGCCTTGTTAATAAAACACCGATAACTAATTTAAGACACATAGGCTAGTTTGGATTGGATCAAACGAAAACAGGGAAGTTTTGCAAGCCGGGTTATACCTTTACAAGGGCTTCATAATCAAAATCGGAAAAGATTGAGAATCTGTAGAATTGGAGTCGAGTTTTTTGGTAGTCTCCAATTATGGGATGGGAGACGTCTTCTGGAGCGTTGGCTGTTTCGTGACTTTTGCCTTGAAGCGTTTTTGTGTGTATCAGGAGTCCATACGAATTTTTAATCAAAAAGAAGACCTAGGAATTTGGCGTATACTTTGAACTTATAATTTAAAATTATCATACGAGTAAGAGAGGAACAGGATTGGATTATATTTCAACATAACAAGATAGGTTTTTTTTTATGTTAAAAATTGAATCCGTGTTTAGAAGCCCATGAAGAGATAGCGTACGTGTAGAATTTTTTCTGCGGGTTTAAATCAAGCTGGAATATTACAGTCGTCTGCAAATAGATGTTGGAAGAAAGAGTTTCAATAAGAAGAGAAGCGTACGTTGATGGGCATAAAAATATATTATGGTGAGCCTGTTTCAAGGACTTGTGAGAGAGAGAGAGAGAGAGAGAGAGAGAGAGAGAGAGAGAGAGAGAGAGAGAGAGAGAGAGAGAGAGAGAGAGAGAGAGAGAGAGAGAGAGAGAGAGAGAGAGAGAGAGAGAGAGCGCGCGCGATAGTTCATGTGGATTCTGACTGTTATATAGACCATAGTTCTGTCATGGAGGAGATAGAAATTAAACGGAAAATTTCATGTTGTTTGAGAAAATTTGGGAAACGTATATCTACGTTGAAAAATTTTCACAATACCTCTTCACATTACAATGACAGACGCGGGTTGGTAAAACGGACCTGAATTCTTGCTCTGCTCGGTGCTTTTTGTATAGGAGCAGTTCTTCTTGAAGATTCCTCTGTTTTTAAAATTTGCGCAGTCAACGTCACCAGCCCTTTAGGAAACCGGATGAGTGAGGAGCGAGAGATGGAGGCTTCGTCCAGCGGCTTGAATTCTCAGTTAGCGTTAATTATTTTCATTCGCCAAGGTAATTTAAGCTTTTTTGGGCGGAAAGAGGATCTGGAGATGACAATAATGGTCACTGTCAAAAGAGGAGTCATCGTACTGGGTCCTCAATAATTTGGGGAATTGGTTACCAGAGCGAAAGGTTCAATCGATTACAAAGAAAGTGATGTTTGAGGAATTGAGGTAGGTTGGTATGCAGGAGATGTCAATGTGATTCAGATTATCCATACCAGATTTGGTCTACAATGTTTTCACTGGCATTAATATGGAAGTTTTTATCGGCAGTTAGTTCCCATACGAAGGGAGAGGAGAGAGAAAATAAGGGAATCAAGTTTTTGAGAATTTGTGCTTTGGGGTTGGTAGGTGTGAACTGAACAGAAATCCATAAGACTATTGTAGAGTTAGGGATAGTGACTCATACTACTTTTATCATTTGAACACCTTCTTGCCCATCCTTTTTCACTTCTTTCGCTGGCCAGCTGACTACGAAACAAATGTGCGGTCAACGTAATTACGCTAATTAGAGCTTCTTCGGTTGCCGGGGTTGCCGTATTTCAGGTCTATCACGTACGGTCCAGGCGGCAGAGGAGGACAAAGGTCCCAATGGCGGCTGGCCAAGTCCTAGCAGAAAGGACTACTGTCAACACCTGGCCGAAGGTATAAAAGGCAACTTGAGGTAAACATGGTCAAGACACGAAGTCAGAAAGCCTCGGACGAGATCGAGCAAGCGAGGCGCTCGGTCGGGACTGGAATCGCACCGCAACCCGGACCAAGCACTGGAGCAAGCAGCAGTGACTGGGTAGAACAACCTGCAAGAACCGCAACAAAAAGAGATGATGCAGCCTCCACTGCCAAGCGGAAAACCCAAACAGCAGTGGCCTCTTCATCCCAACAATGTGCGCGCCCAAAGAAAAGAATGAAGTGGACAACAGAACTCAATGAGTTTATGATGCGCACATACTATGAATGTACACAACTGGAAACTGAGCAAACTATGTACCGACAAAAACTATTTGAGAAGTTTAAAACAGAATACCCGCAGATTGAGGTAACAGAACAACGGATTGCAGACCAGAAGCGTGTTATAAGAAGAAATAAGCTTCTGGATAGTAACACGCTAGCAAGAATACGTAGGGAAGTACAGGAGAGCATGAAAGGCCAGAATGGCCAAAATGCAAGTGAAAGCGAGACTGAGGAGGAGCAGGTGGAACAAATGGTTTTACAAAATGAGGCAGTAATATCTGGCATCCCCGAGGAAATACGGACTGAGTACAATTGCGCAAAAATGGAGTTTGCTGGAATGGCACCCGAGCACAGACCACACCTGCCTGTCATGCGAACCACGGCAAAACTAAAAAGAACCATGGGTATGCTGAACGCCATTGTTAGCGAAGAAGTAACAGCAAACACAGATCTAACACTAAAGGATATTGTAGAGAAAGTATATTGTGTGGCAGTTGCAGCGATGAGAGGTTTTGGAAGAGAAATAAATGGAGAAAGAATGAGTAGGGCGCATAGATGTGGAGTAAAGCAACCAGAAAAAACTGACCCATGGGAACAGAGAATCCAAAAGAAAATCAATGAATTGCGAACGGACATAAATAGGCTGACGCAGTACCAAAGAGGAAACGCGTCACGCCGACTAAAAGCAGCAGTCAGAAAACTGAGGGGAAAATATGCAACACATAGTAAACATGAGAAGGACAACCAAACTATAGAGGAAATATTGGATATACAGCCAAACAGAAACTGAAGGCCGAGGCTGACAGACTACAAAGATACAAAACAAGCAATGAAAGACGTAAACAAAATAAGATATTCTACAACTCAGAGAAAAAGTTTCACAACAATATGCGAGGAGAAAGAATAGAAATCAAAGAACTACCAAAGAAGGAAGAAATTGAGAGCTACTGGGCCAGTCTATGGGAGGAAGAAAAAATATCCAAAGAGAACCCAGAATGGATAACTATGGTGGAGGAAGAGATGAGCGAGAGGGAAGCAATGGAAACCCCGACTATCACCATAGAAGATGCAAAAAGAGCAATAAAAAGAACACATAGTTGGAAAGCACCAGGTCCGGACAAAATTCACAATTTCTGGTACAAATATATCCCCGCAGTACACGAGGCAATGGGTGCAAATTTCAATGATTTCATCAAAGGAAGAAAATCAGTACCAGCATTCATAACTAAAGCCTAGACATACCTTAAACCAAAAAGTGAAGACACAACAGATCCAACAAAATACCGACCAATAGCGTGTCTAAATACAATCTATAAAATATTAACCAACTGTATTGCAGAAAAAGTGAGGAAACACATTGAAGGGAACCAGATCCTAGCTGAAGAGCAGAAAGGTTGCAGGAAAGGATCCAAAGGCTGTAAAGAGCAGTTAATTATTGATGGAATTATAATGGAACAAGCACACAAACGAAAAAGAAATATTACTACAGCATTTATTGACTACCTACCAAAAAGCATACGACTCTGTACCGCATATATGGCTAAAAGAAGTACTCAAGATATACAAAGTCCATCCAGAACTAAATAACCTGATGAGCAATATGATAAAACAATGGCGGACAGAGATACATGTCAATGGAGACAACGGCAGTATATAACAACGCGAGAAATACAAATTAGAATGGGCATCTTTCAAGGAGACGCATTTAGTGCAATGTGGTTCTGCCTTGCAATGAACCCACTATCAACAATCCTAAACTCCGCGCATCAAAAAGATGGTTTCATCATAAAGGGAGAAAATAATGAAAAAAGACCAGTAACACACCTCCTATATATGGACGACCTCAAGCTATACGGCCGCACAGAAACCAGTTTACAGAACCTAATAAAAACAACTAAGAAGTTCTTAAGTGACATATGTATGAGATTTGGAATTGACAAATGCCGTATACAGAATATAAGAGGTGGGAGGATTGATCAAAAAGAACAGCAAACTGATGAAAATAATGCAAATGAGCAGATACCAATCATGGGACCAGACGAGGTTTATAAATACCTGGGGTATGAATAAAACTCCCGAACAGAACATGCAAAAATAAAACAAACTCTGAGGGATAAATTTAGCCAGCGAGTGAAGAAAATTGCCAACTCAAAACTCAACAGTAGAAATATGACAAAAGCAATCAATACATACGCTATACCACTGCTGACATACTCATTTGGAGTAATCAAGTGGACAACAACGGAAATAGATGACGTTGAGCGACAGTTAAGTGTAATACTTGTCAATACACGAAAATTACACCCAAAGGCTGCAATAGAGAGGCAAAACATCCCAAGAAAATTAGGAGGACGAGGCATAATAGATATTGTCAACCTCAGAGGAAAACAAACGGAGGGACTCCGGAAATACTTCAAGCGCATGTTACAGGAGTCAGCAATGCATAGGATAGTGGCACAAGCGGACAAAGGAATCACACCACTAAATTTAAATCAAGATATAACAGATGAAGATAATGCCCAAGGTAGAGAACAATTGTTGAAAAGGATAAAGAAATGGAAGGAAAAAAATCTACACGGACGATATGCAGAAGAAATAGAGGCCGAAGGAATAGATAAAGAAGCCTCCCTGCGATGGCTTGTAAAAGAGTTCCTTGTGTTTGTATACCAACATCATTAATCTATACTTGTGGAGATCTTCCAGACTCATTACATTCATTTTTCTGTAAATTTCCAGCTCTCGTGCTCTTCTGTTCAGGGACAGGATTGTTCGGCATACCTCATTTTGTAGTACTTTTAGTGGTTTCACATGGGCACAAGCACCCCATTGAACAATCCCATAACCAAGTACAGATTCATAGAGTGGATGGTATAACTTTTGAAGATGGTTGAGGTTTATGTAATTTTTAAAATATAGAATAAGTAATTCAGTTTTCTAAGTTTTACTTGTTGATATAAAGATTGCGAACGACATGTAAGTTTTTCATCAATTTTGATTCCCAAGTATTTTACATCCTCCCCCCTTTCAATTTTGCCTTCAGCAGCGATTAGCTCAAGATTTGAAGCCCAGGACGGGGTTTTGTACGCGTAGATTATGAATTTACATTTTCTAATATTTAATAATAGGAGATTTTCTTTTAGCCAGGGAATGAGCACTGTAGTGTCATGATAAAAACCTGTAAGCATTTCTTCCTTAGAGACTGCACGGTACAGCAAGGAGGTATCATCAGCAAATCCTAAAATGTTTGCTCTCAGAGGCAACTGGAACATATAGTTTATATAGATATTATACAAAATAGGGCCAAGAACACTCCCCCGGGGAACACCAAATTTTGTGATTAATTCATCTCTGTAACAGTTGTTGATTTGGACTCGGTGCTTTCTATTTTCGAGGTATGTTTGAAACCAATTCAAGAGTGTTTCCCGAATACCAATACCATTGAGTTTTTGAATCGATCTTACATGGTTGACAGTATCAAAGGCTTTAGACAAGTCCAGATATACTACCATTGTTGCATAGTTCCTTTCAACACTTTCTGTAATTTCATATACATGTACAAAGCTGTATCAACAGACTTTCCTGGTGTACACCCATGTTGTTGGGATGCAAAAAATTTTACATGTTCCACATAGTTCTGCAATTTTTCCCGAACACAACTCTCAAAGATTTTTGAAAAGGTAGTAATTTTAGTAACAGGGCGGTAATTTTTTAACTGATCTTTGTCGTCACTTTTATGTATTGGGGTGATAAGGGATTCTTTTAGTTTGTTTGGAAATATACCCTGTTCTAATGACAGATTAAAAAGAGGTGTGAGAATTTTTGAAAAAAATTTTGGCCGTTCTTTCACAAAGTGTGAAGATATTTCATCTATTCCACAAGATTTTTTGTTTTTCATTTTCATTATTGCCCTTTCAACATCATCATTAGTCAGGTGAAAACCATCTAAAAATCTAGAACATTGTACATTGCATTCTGGTCCAGGTCAAGTCTATCACATTGCGGATTCAAGGAGTTTTCAGAAAGTAGTTTCCCAACAAGATTATCAAAATACAGATTAAATTCATCTGCTATTTCTTTCGGTTTGTTTTCCACTAGTATTTTCTGTTCATCAATTTTAATTATTGAAATTCCCCTGTTCTAATTTTTACCCCGAATATTGTTGACAACTTCCAGTATTTTTTTGGATCACGTACATTATCAACAAGTAATTTAGAATAATACGTATTTGGTTTTAGCTATCCTAATTTCTTTTTTTGCAAGGTTTGAGAGGATTTTGAAACTCATTTTGAGCTCTGGATTTCTCTGTTATTTCTATGTAATTTATAAGCTTCCGACTTTTTTCTAATAAGGGTTAGCAAATTTTGAGTTGCCCGGATGGTTGTCTTAGTCTTTCGACTTTTTTTTTTTGCTTGACTAATATCATAGAATCTACAAGGCAACCCTGTACAATTTCCGAGAGTTTATCAAAGTATACGTTCACATTTTCATCTTTGCTTATATTATTTACCCATCTCCAATCACGCTCCTTTAACATTCGTTTTAGTTTATCATAGTGCACTAAATTAATATTATTTTTGTTGATTTTATTTGCTGAGATATATGCTGCAATAGATAGGACAGCGTGGTCTGTTATCATTAATTCTTGAATTTTGGACGTTACCTCAAATCTATTGCTTCGAACCAAAACATGATCAAGACTGCAACTTTGATTTACAGTGGGAGTATTTTGTATTGAAATGAAACCATGAGCCATAATAGTGTTGAGATAGTCAGACGATTCTCGCACATTTTGTATGTTAATATGTATTCACATCTCCAACAATAATGACATTCTGATCGTTATTATCAATTATTCCCTCTAGCTCCTTAATGAATGTGGCTTTCGACGCTGCGTGCAGTCTTTGTAAAGCAATATTATGGATACTGCGTTACTACTTTGACCTGAACCAGAGTTAGCTGTGTGCACGTATTCAAAATTAATTTTAAGGATGTTCGAAGTCGTGACATTGATGGTCCTTTGCTGAACTATTTGCAGACTATTTTTGACGTACAGTATAACCCACCAGATCTCCTGCCGTCGATACGTTCATCTATTAGTGTTCTATAGCCTGAGAGAGGAAACATTACCAACTGTTTTTCTGAAATCCACGTTTCAGACAATGCCATAATATCGGGATCAGAATTTAATGTGGAAAGCAAGAGGAGAAGGTCGTCATAATGAGAATTTACACTTCTGATTTTTGCATAAAGAATATCTAATTTCTGAGCCATGAGAGTAATTAGTTGAAATTTCTTTTTAGACTATTGATTTGAGAAGATGATGATTTTGAGCTGTTATAATATTTTATCTAAGAATAAGAATCTATTCAGTGTGCCAACATGGGCCAAAATTTTTCTGTCCAGTTGTAAGCTAGTTATAATATACTGATAGGTATCCGTGATAGGTACTAAACAGATTTTATTAAAAAGCAGTTTCTAGTTTACCCCTGAAGAAGGATCACGTTTGATCCGAAACGTCGGGTACTTATATTGTAGTAACAAATTTATTTGACGGCAGTGCCGAATAATACTCTCCTTTTTAATGGAATGTTTAGATTTGGATTATTTATGAGGTGTATTACCATCGATAGCATTTACTGAAAAAAAAAAAAAAAAAAAAAAAAAATAGAAATAAAAAATAACGATAAAAATAAGTGAAAATGTTCGCAATTACTACTTTGTTGAAGCGGAGCTGGTTGCTGGTACAATCTGGGAATTATTTACAGGTGGCAATGGAAGAAGACGATCAACATCTGCAATTTTTATTAACCTAACTGGCCTGGATGATTCGGATTTTTTTACTGTAATTTTACCATCACGATGCTTTACTGAAAAATATTTCAATTGTTCAGGGAGATTTTTCTGCAATCTGTATCGCGCATCATTGAATAAGGCCTGTGTCGCTTTTGTAGATTAAAACGGATTGGATAATTTTGGATCGATAATAGCAGCGGTCGGTTCCTTCGAGATTGACGCTTAAATTATTGAATTTTTAAGCTGAGGTTTATGTAGTTTTACAATTATTGCTGGTGGTTCCAGTGTAGATGAGCTGTTAGAGTCTGCTGCTCTGCGCTTTCTAGGCGGTAGACGATGGGCACGGATTATATCCCACGGTTTATGTTCGACTTCCAAATTCTCTAGCAGTTTTTTTACAATCTCGGTAGTTTGTTCCTCATTTTCATTTTGGCTAACTGGCACATTTCTGATGATGACGTTGTTTCTGAGTTGATACTGCAGATTGTCATTCTGTGTCTCGCGCAGTTGTTCTACCTCAGTTCGTATAGCAACAAATTTTCTGTCTCCAAGTCCGTAATTTCAACTTTGCACTCAGTAACAGTCGAACGGAATTCTACATTATCTGCTTGCATGGTAGTTAATTGAGTTTCAATATTTCCGACCGTTACTGAAACAATATCCAATTTACTGAGTTGCTCAGCTATCTTATCAAGTCTAGTACTAATATTTAAATCGAGCGAGGACGAGGAGCAGTGTTTTTTTAATGTATTTTCCTCGATGCTATCATCACTGTAATTCAGGTCACGTTTTCGCTGAGGTGAAACTGAGCTACATACTACACAATACCATGCTTGGCGCTCTTCAGGAGTAAGGCTTCTACACAAAGCTTGATGCATTGTTCCTGAGCAACATTTATCGTGGTAAAATGCGGCACATTTATCACATTTAGGTCAGAGTTTTTTTTCATCGAGAAGAGTTTCACAGACAACACACTTCAATTTTGCCCCAGTTGGCACGTTATTCATTTTTGCATTGAAAGTTTAACGTCTAATAATATCAGTGATAAGATGATAGATTACACTTACTCTCAATGCATCAATTTTAGAGCGAGTTTGGGTGAGGTCGAAGTTTTCACTGAAAAAACTTCACTCAAAGGATAAAAGTGCTCAAATTCACAACAAAATATTAAATATCTTCCAAGAAAACTCAAACGAACAAGGAACGTTCACTCGGCGGTGATGTTTGATGCAGGTATAAATCTTCAGATAGGTATACCTAACACTATAATCTGCCCAAGTTAGATCCAAACGAAAGGAGTTTTGCAGACAAAAAAAAGCTCACGCAGCAGCGTAAGCATCACTGACTTTTCAATAATTTGCTATAAAATAATTTACACATGCCCCCCATATCTAAACTTCATTGTTTCTTAGTTAGGAGCTGATTGTGATAATAATAATTTAAGGTATTCCACTTACTCTTCTATTGTTCAATTCATTTCTAATTTTTTAAATACTTCTATAATTTTCAAATACAGATATTCAAGTTAAATGCGACTCAAAAAGGAGTCAATTGATAGCTTTCTCTCCCCATACATAAATTAAACTCTAAATAGAAGAACGGGAACGGAACATGGCTCTATTAAAATTGAAATATAAAACTTCGGTGATTTAGAAGAATCTCAAAGTATTAATCTGACTGTCTATTTCCAGAAAGACTGTGAGATATATGAAGTCGTTAACATTACGAAAATCAAAACATAGATGAGGAAAATTGAAATGGCTAATGAAACTTCCACTTCTTTGTCTTTACCTGAATTTCATTAGTCCCCAGTGTTCAGGCTGTGAGCCATTGCTATAACGTAGAGGGGGAAAAAAATGCAATGCATACCTACCACTGAACTCAATATAATAACTGGAATATGCGCGCCAGGTATAACCAACGTAAATGTTGCGCGCGAGTGTGTTAGACAGAGATAGAAATAAAGAACGGTGAACATGTCTCTGTCTAACACATAGTGTAATAGTAAAGAGGCTGCATTAACAGGCAATAACGCACTCAGATTTTGATTTTTAAATCGTTTAATTTCATGATAATTGTTGTATCATGTACGGATAAATGAATTCTAAAAATAACATGAATCAATAAGGTAGGTACCTCATACAGGATTATTATGATTCTTTCTGTATGAATCACAGCGTTATCACAATATTTTCAGAGATCCTTCTTTCTTTTATTTTTCATTATGCTTATAGTTTGTTTGACGTTCTAGGAGGTTTTTCAAGTCTTCGTCGAAAATTCAAATCTACTTTATTATTCATCATAATTATATTTTTACCGATACATCATAAATATATATATATATATTATTTCCTTGAATCAAGTATATTAAACTACTGTTGCGCATTCAATTGCTCGAATGCGAGTGACAGAAACCCTGATATTATATTTCATCAGTAAGTCTTGACTTGTTTGTACATTTTTTGAGGTGTTGGCAAGGTGTTGGCAAGAAATATTTGTAAAATATATTGCAAAATTCATTCATTATTTTAAGGTTTCCGAAGAATAATTCAAGTTTATTTGCGAAGTGACTACACGCAGTCAAGAGAGAAGATTTTAAGCCGATCACTTCGAGTACTAAAATATGTAGTGCTCACTTCACACCCTCAGACTATAACATAGCGGTGGTGAGTGGAAACCGTGTGCTGAAAAAGGAAGCAACAACCTCCGTCTTTGATTTTCCGTCTCATCTAATACCAAAGCCGACAAAAGAGAGACGAGTGTTGAAGCGTGCTTATTCGCCTTCCGATACTGTAAGTTTTACTGCGGATATATTTTTGGGCTGTGGGTCAGAGGAAAATGGTCGTGAGAAAAAATGGAAACCTTTTTTAATTTGAGGTAACAGCCAACGGTGAGAATATTTCTGAGCTAGGGATGTAAACACCAAATTATATTCGAAGTGGAAGATTCAGAAAAATACAGAGGGAGCGTACAGAGGCGAACATATTAGTCAATCGTTGCTTTTTCAGGAGGGGGGGTGGAAAGGACGAAGTACCTTCTACATATTATCGGGGAAACTTGACAGACTCTTCGAACCTCCTGGCACTTTCCGCGTTTTCCTCTATTATTTTTTAAAAGACCTCGGTCAAGAGATTGTCTGTATAGCCTTTGCCCCGTTTCTCTGGATTTGTCGTACCATGAGAGTCATTGCCACTTTGAATGAATACGTTGGATTTTACTTCAGAAAGAGAAATAAGAAAAAAACATAATTTTCATGTCTTCTTTCCGCATCTCTCTTTTCTGTCTTCTATTTAATTCTTACCGTCTTCTCCTTTACTCGTCTCCCTTCGTTTCTTCAGATTCTTCAGCCCTTCTAGGTTAATAAATTTATATCAATTATTTAATCATCTACCCTTTCTACTTATTGTTCTTAAAAGCAAGCTTCAACTTCGATGCAACCGTTCGAGCCTAACGATTTCCTAGATGAACAAAAAATTACTAAAGTTTCTCTTGGTACACAAACAGAGGAAACAAGCAGTGATTTACAGAAAAAGTTGACAGATTTGAGGAAAGATAAAAAATACTCCAGGATAGACTACGTCGAAGAGATCAACGCTTAAGTTCTTTGTCTGAAATACTGAAATTATTGAAACAAAACGGAAAAAGTACCGATAGTCTTGAAGAGGTAATGCGAAATAATTTCTCCGATTCACTACCTACCCTTCCAGTTGATGGAAAATGAAATGAAAAACGGAGAATGTGCGGCCAACAGAAGGAAATATTCGGAGGAAATGAAACAATTCTGTTTAACCCTTCACTTTTATTCTCCAAAATCGTACGATTTCATTCGAGAACGTTGTAGTTTGCCTCATCCTGCTACTATAAGGAGGTGGTTGGCTTCTTGAAACTGTAACCCTGGGATTTTGGATAAAGTGTTATCTTATTTCAAGGAAAAATTAGTCGTCGAAAAGGATCTTAATTTTAGTCATCTTCACGATGTCGCTCTGATTTTCGATTCTATGTCCCTAAGACGCGGGCGGTATTATGATGCGAAGAACGATAAGCATATGGGATATGTTGATCTTGGTGGTATATCTAACGTTGATTCTGAAGAATATGCCCGTGAAGTACTCGTGTTCCTGATCGTCAGTTATACAAAAAAATTCAAATGCCCAGTTGCATACGTCTTCGTCAATAAAATTGACTCTTCAGTTCAAGCATCGCTTGCAAATGCAATAATTATGGAATTACTTCACGTGGGTATAACAGTAAACAGTCTTATTTGTGATGGAACTGCGACGAATTTGAAAACGCTGGAAATTTTGGGTTGCTCTTTAGAGCAAAAAAATTTAAGGCCCTCTTTTAAACACCCCGCAAATTCCAATGTTGACGTTCATTGTATTCTTGATCCTGCTCACATGATAAAGCTTTGTCGAAATAGTTTCGCGGAAGTAATGCCTAATATATTTACCGATTCGGGTGAAATATCATTTGCTTATGTGCGAAAACTGTACAACATTCAAAAGGATGAAAACCTAAAGCTCGCGAATAAAATTGGAACGCAGCATATACAATATAAAAATAAAATAATGAATGTGTCTTGAGCTGCGCAGACTATTAGTAATAGCGTTGCTGATGCCATTCAATATTTGAAAAAGGATGACAAGACATTCAAAAATTCTGGGCCCACTATAGAGTTTATTCGTGTATTTGATCGATTGTTTGATCTTCAAAGTAACAGAAACGCCTTCGGTAAAGGTTTTGAAGCACCTTTATTTCTTAAAAATCAGAAATATTGGGATCAAGTTTTCACAGATAGTGAAAAATATATTCGTTCCTTGAAATGCGGTGGTCGTCCGTTGTTGCAACACAGAAGGAAAACTTTTGCCCTTGGCTTCTTAATTAATTGTATAAGCATAAAAAATCTTGCATTGCACTTTTTGATCGAAAAAGAATACATTTCTTTCTTCCCATATAAAATTAGCCAAGATCACTGCGAGCTCTTATTTTCATGTCTTCGTGGAATAATAACCCCACTGCTCCCCAAGTTAGATATACCTTAAGGAGAATGTTGTTCAGAAATTCTATCACTGGGGGTCGTAATGCTAACTGCTTACTGGATGACACAGAAATTCAACCATGTTTTTCATCAACAACTTACAGCTGTGTAACTAATTTAAAATACGAAAATGAAGAGGAAATTGATGACCCTATTGGTTTCGACGATATAAAATTGAGTAACCTGACGCAAAATGTGCTTTACTACATAGCTGGTACAGCTGTCAGAAAATACTTTGAAAAGTATGACTGTAAATATTGTCGGGATATATTGCTAACAGAAAATAAGAAGGAATTCTCAGATTGTCAGTCACGCACGAGTATTGAAATTTCAAATTACAAGACTTTTACAACATTAAAGAATCGAAAAAGCCTGTATTTTGTATCCGACTGGGGTTTTAAAATTATTTGCACTGCAGAAAAAGTATTTAAGCAGAAGGCAAGTGCAAATCAATTCTCGGGTGGAAAATTCAAGAGCCAAATGATTCATAGCGTTAACGATCATATGAATGATCATTGGGTCGAACCTTCACATCCAGTTTTAAATACGGAGCTTTCCGAAGATCTACAAGAAACGAGAGTTATAAAATTTTCATCGGATTATTTTTTCAAAGTCCGCATCTATTCTCAATGCAAGGAGTCAGTGTTAAATTTGTTGGGGGAGAGAGCTGGATTGCGCAAAAAACTTAAAAAATCTGTTTTGCAGATTAATAATGCACGATACTCGTATTTATCATGTTTAATTAGATAAGGTCTAATATTTCATTTTAGAATTAGAATACGAGTAAATAAAAAATACAAAAAGAACAATTGATATTAATATTTACTATTCGTCACATAAAAGTTTTTTGTTTAACTGTTTTAATTAATATTAATTTTTGAAATTTTGTTCCCAAGAAATCTCATTAGTTTTTTTGAAATAATTTTACGAGTCAATTCTTTGTTTATATCACAACTCACTCGAATAGAACTTTTTCATTACGTATTTAAACTATATGGTTTGATGTTTCAAATACCCTTCAATTTCATTGCCATCTAATTTTTGAGCGAGTGACTTGATGAAAAATAATCAAGAATATTCTTAGAAATTTTATAAAATATTTAAAATAAATTTTTTCCGTGCAAAGATTCTTGTATTACGTTTAAATTTTGAGAATAACGTTGCGCTATATGGGTAGTACCTACATGGGTGAGAGAGAGACAGGTTCACCGTTGATAGTTTCCCTCTCTGTCTAACACACTCGCGCGGTTGAAAACGCATTCATGTTATGATATTGAGTTCAGTGATACCTACATAACGCAGTAATTATAAAATACACGGCTAATTATTCAATTGATCGCTTAGGCGCAACGTTTGTTTAACGTACCCAATAAAGGTCAAATTTTTTCAATGATGTATGACGGGTAATGAGAAGTTTTTACAGACAATAGGTGTACGATGTATCAGGTACCATCGCATCGGGTGAAAGGACTCAAATGAAATAAACTAATGAGATTCAGTTCTTGCGGCTTCAGAGTGGACTACTTATATTTTGAGATTTACTCAAGAACCACTTGTTCAATCGATCATACAAAAATTACAGAGCAATAAGATTGAATCCACTATGACGCAATGCAATGATATGAACATAATAAGATTGATATTCTTTGAGAAACAACACTAAGAAATTCGAGGAAAATTGAGGATTACTCAACTACTCATCCAATCTCAGAAAAAAATGCACATGCCCAACTTCAGATCATCCACTACAGCTTGACCAAACTTTACGAGAATATAGCCGGTAGTTTTTGAGGAGTTGCGTGGACAAAAAAAACCTTATCTAATATATAAAACTAGCGGTTGGCAGCGCGCCTCCGGTGACAGGTAAGGGCTGTATTGCAGCAAAAAACGGACTAATTCATGAATCGTCGCAATGATTAAGGAAATAGATGGACAGTAGGTAAAAAGCCTGCCATATCCCCGAAGCATTACATCAGTCTGTGTAGAGGCATGAGACGAACTCAGTCGTTTCCTATATGAGAAACCGGATGTAATTTTCTTAATTCTTTCTCGAACCCAGTACCTTTTCTTAGGTAGTTTCAAACTCTGACGACGATATTTACCTAATGTATAGTTACTCGTCACAAAAGAAGAGCACATTTTCAAGAAATTATTTTACATAAACGTCTCCTTTCAAAATCGAAAATTGGATACGTAAAACTCGAATAGTCTCTGTAGATTCATCCAGAGCAACCGGTTTAAATGCTCTCTCTCTCTAAACACAATGATCTTAAATACGCATCAGTCAAAATAGGTACCAATAGTTCCAAAATTTCCTCCTAAAAATCTGGAATTGGGCTCATTCGAAAGGAAATTAAAGGGGCAACAATTTTTGTTCTCTTCAATTTTTCATAAAAATGAGTAAAACTCGAGTTATCACCATAACTTAATTTTTATAACTGCGCCGCTCAACGCGTTTGAACGGTAACGGTAACGTAACGTTGGAACAACGCGTTCGATGGCAAGCTACACCACCACGTTTTTTTATATTGAAAAAAGTCATTGTTTTCGCCTTTTTTTGAAATTACTCAGCACCTCCCCATCAAATTTTTATTTTTATGAGTCTATGTGCTGCTCTGGGATGAGGACAATATATCCTGAAAGTTTGAAAGCGATCGGCCCAATAGTTCTCGAGTTATAAACGGACAGGAGGACGGACGGACAAACTTTCTGCTTTATACATATATTAGAAGATAAAACGTTTGTCTATATATCTGTATGTATGTTCGTCCATAACTTTCAAACGCCTTCACCTATCAACCTGGAATTTTTTTTTGAAAAATTTCGTTTTTTCTGGGTCAGGTTCTTAAATACATTTCGATGTTTTGACTCCCTGAAGGTGGAGTAGGGGGCGATAAAATTAGGAAAACCGGGCATTATCGAGTACTGAAACTGCTTTGCGCTGTACATTAGACCTACGCGCGTTGAGTGGCGCAGTTTCGAAAATTGAATTATTGTGATAACTCGAGTATAACTCATTTTTATGAAAAATTGAAGAGAACAAAAATTGTAGCCCCTGTAATTTCCTTTCGAATGAGCCCGGTTCCAGATTTTTAGGAGGAAATTTTGTGACTACAGTATTCGCTGTACTTCCATACTAAGCAAGTTATTTTATTCACAGTTTTAAAAACACCTACATAAAGGATTTTACATCCGGTATCTCATACAAGAACCAATGTCTAGACACGGTGCGCACTGCGTATGGGCTAGCGGAAATTACCCTTTTTTTTACCTGTTGTCCGTGTGTTTTCTTAGGGACTGGCAAAATGTCAATGGATTTGTCTGTATTCTGCTGCGATGAATACAGGCTTCACGCGTTAAGTCAGCTCTCAAGTGAATTAGTGTGTAAAAAATTTAATTTGGTGATTTTATTTTTGTGCGACTCGGAACCTTGATATTTTATAAGTACAGTCGCAGTTTTTGGTGTCTATATTTTCTTATTTTTGAACTGAATAGTTGTGAATTTTGCAAAACTCTTTCCACTATTTCTTTTTTAAAAATTCATCTGAATTCCAAGATACCTACAAAACACACATACCTACAAGATACAGATACCTATAAAACACAGATATCTACTCAACACACAGGCTAGCGGTCAGGCGCGCCGGAGGCGCGTCGCCAACCGCTAGTGAATATATATAAGGATACCTGAATATTTTTTATTAGTCTCAAGCTGGTCTAGGACCTCTAAAACGTCCAGAAAATTCTTTCCCGGGCTTCGCTGTCACAATTGTGTCGGGAGTAATACCTAACTTTTCGTTTGAAAAGTTGGTAAAATCTCATGGGCCTATAAATAAATAAAATTTCGATATAAGGAAACCTAAACGGGCGGGTGTAGTATCTCCCCTTTCCAACGAAAAAAGTCGCTTAAGAGACGTATAATTATGTGCCTACAGGTTTGGATGTCAAATAAAGAATATGTAGGAAAGGTATGACGTTTCGTAAAATGAATATCAGTACCTAACTTTATTTCGCGGACAATCTCAGACGTAGCCCCTTATTTCCGTCACGTATCACTCGCACGTATGGGCGCGTATATAATGTATACAATATACTCGCAAATAATTCTGCTTCTAAGACTGTAATACCTTACCAAAGAAAACGAGCGTCTTCTTTGACAACAACAATCCAGAGTATCAGCACACAGATACCATGACAGTCTGCTTTAGTGTAGCTCGAGATGTTTGTTTTACGACAAACATACAATATCGCGTATACTCTTCAGACAGTTTAAAAAATATATTATTGTCTGCTTGTCTTACGCGTCGGATATCTGTAATCAGATCAGAACTGAAATTTAATTTATTTATTGAACGTGTTGAAGAGAAATATTTCTTCCGTAATAAATATTTGGTGAGAAGGTATCCGAAGAGTAGTAATTTGGTTTTGTATAGGACATTGGCGTGATGCAGAATTTTATTAAAGAGGGAATAGAACGATTTAGTAGATGAAAAGTTAAACAAGGAACGCAGGGAACCTGTTTTATGAGTCAAATGGGATTCAGTATTGAAAATTCAAGGAAGCCTAGACCTAGATAAAGCTAGTATAAAGAAGGCCTAGATCTACTGATAAGCCTAGTATAATATAGTTTGAGAGTCTAAATTTTTCTCGAATCTCGAGCTATATATATGATAGCTCAAGAGTCGAAATTTTTTCAAGTCCCCCTCCTATCACATATAGCTCGAGAATCGAAATTTTTCCAAGTTTTTTGTTGGACGGCGGACGGCGCACGGCAAATTTTCCAAAGGCCCCCCATAAAACAGGTTCTCTGTTAAAAAGAAAACATTGATGCTATAAAGAAAATTTCTCATGGTGTGGAGTGGGTAGTGGCCTGTACTCCTGTAATGCAAGCTAAGAGAGCCTGATCAAGTTGAGACCGACATTCAACGGGGACCTGAAAACCTGTGCCAACAGTTGACCAGGCGCACATCGAGGTGAGTCGCGGCGCCGGTAGTTTAGTGACTGGGCTACCCCCTGACTTCCGTATAGTACGATACGGACACACACAACACATGAAAGCTACGTAACCACACATCGAATTCATATCGACGAAATCAAAAAAGTAAAGCTAACGCGACCGTTAAAGGGTCTGCGCTTGGTGCATCTGTCAATAAGATGTTCATGTTCAAGTGTAAACAACAATTATACAAGTTCGCATGTTGCCAATTATTTGCTAACAAAGAAAAGACGTCTGAATTCAGGGTCCATTGTCTCAAGATAAAATACAAAAAAATCGAAAATGATATGAAAGAGAGTGGATAGATTTAAACGAAGAAATTGAAAGAAAAGGACGGGACGGAGTTGAGACCACAATCTCCTGGAGGAATGGCATGAATTCTTCCAAAAAGTAACTCCTCCCTTCTCGCACAGAAAAAAAAGAACATCCACGAGATCAAGTACGGTGATTACAATGCTCGCAATATTAGCCGATCCAGACGCTTTTTACAAAGATCTTCCAGCCCTTTTCTCTAATTCACGCTCTCACCACCGCCTTCTACACAAACTCCATGCCAATATTTGCACATCTTCAGATAACTGTTTTATTAGTGAAATTAACGAATGAGCCACTTGAATACGGGCGTGTTAAATTGTTACATACGATAGCAGGAAGTACAATAACAAATGAAGCACGTCTATGGCATTAAACGATCACCTCAAGACTCAGCAGTCGTCAAACATCTTCTCGGCTGTAACTTACGACCTCCGAAAAATCTCTATTCGTCGTTTACATGCTGTATCGAAAGGGAAATTAATGAACGGGTCGGAAGAATTTGAGACTTTCACAGTGTTTCGTCATGATGAGGTCAACCTGCTGAGTAATACATCTCACGTATTTTACACTCGTTCACACATTACATAGTAGAATGATTTTCTAGTTTACAGTTAACACTTGTTTTATATATTTTTATCTTTCTTTGCTTCCTGATGTATCTCGATCCCGTAATTTTACTCCGCGTTCGCCTGAAGATGGTCGGTTTGCAACGATTGAAACCCGGTCGCGTTAATAAAATGAAATTAAGCAATCTTACGTGTCCTCAGAGAATAATTATTTCATTAATATGGCTCTTATCTACAAGGAATCTCTCTCTTTCCTCTAGATTGGAATTAGATTATGGAAATGAGGAGTGATGATGAAAATGAATATCACGTCTCAATCAATAGAAATTTCGATAGAATGATCAAACTAGGCTATCATTGTTTGTACTTTGTATGTCGGCGCCCGGCCCTCCCCCAGAACGAGTTGCGTGTATATTACTGCGTGAAACCTACCCCACCGGACGCTGTAACAGATGATGCTGGATTTTGTGGTACAACTGTAAAAAAATTGAACTGTTTCCGAGTACGAAAGAAAAGAAAAATCACAATCTTATTGAAACATTTAAGAACTACAATATATTTATCCGTAATATGTAACAAAACAAGCACCAGTAGCTAGTTTCGACGCTAGATTTATTTATGTAACTTTAACACGTCCCTAGGGCGGAAAATTTTGAGAGGTCGTACGCCCAGGAAAGAAAGATCAAGAGCTTCTTTGAAAAATCACCGCGTAGCAAAGGTTTTGGAGCGACAATTCGTCTATTGTCTGAAGCATTGAATACGACCTTATTGATATTATAAATAAATAATTAAATATACTACTCACAAATGGTATGAAGAAAGTTATTGAAAAGTATCGCTACGTACCGTCTACGCAAATTTAGAAAATATACCTGTTGAGCGAAATTTTATAGTTCCCCATCTTACCTATCTACACTACATTACTTTGCGAATAACACAAAATACTATCGTGATGAAGGCTTATCATATCTATCGGTAATTTGAATTTTCCCTCACACCACTAAGTTGAAAACTCGTTTTTTGATATTCCGCGTGTCTCTGACTCGTGCGATTTAATTAAACTTGTTAATTTCGTAGGCTTACCTGGAGGACTTCCAGTAATTGAATCCACGCGTAGAAATGTTACGGCGATGAATAAATACAATAGAATATTGTTAGGCATAACTCGATGCATTGAGAATCGTTGCTCTATGGAAATGATATCCGATAATATTGTTTCCTGCGGAGAAAAAAGGAGAGAAAAAACAGTACAAAATTAATTAAAACTCAAGTACACGCAAACAAAACGAGTTGATTACAATTTTCTTTCTTTGTTCATGTTTTGTTGGAAAGGAAAAAAAGACGACTTTGATAACACCTCCATTTTTGAATATTGCGAAAAAGAATGAATAGGTACATAGATAAATAATAGTTTTAATAATAATAATAATAAAAAATAATTATCATCATTTAATAACCTACGTAAGTACTTCTATAAAAAAGGGTAGATTTCCAAGGTGCTTAGAGTGGATAAAAGGCACATCCCAATAAACTTAGCCGACAAAGAAAATTATGAAATTACTAGTACAACAGAGCAGAGGGTAACAAGGTGCAAAGGAAAAAGTTGACACGGCCGATACCCTGCTGAGCTGGAAAAAGAAGACATCGATAGACAAAGCTCTTCACTATGGCTCATGAAGAGATATTTGTAGCGGTGGTGTACATAAAAACCAGTTCAGTTCAATATAGCACACCAGATAAGATTATGTTGCGTATTCTCTCTTGTGAATGGCGTTTCAGCTTATAACATACTGGCGAACGAGACAGGACCGCTCGTGAAAAAATCATTTTTTACAGTTTTTGTCTTTGTTCTTGCTGTGATTTTTTTTTTTTTCGTCGTTTCTTTTTAATTCGCAAATGAATGACTCGTAAACTTAAAAACACACCGAAAAAAATTCAAATTCGCCCATCGTCTGAAAATATCGGTTATAGTGAACAAGAACTTTTAGGTGACACAGTAAATTGTACAATGACGACGGAAGCAGTAAAGAAATTCTTGCTAACCAAGTATGGTGTACGGGATTTAAGACACGAGCATAGGTCTCTGGCCGCGACTAGGAAACGCCGGGAAAATAGCGCGATCCGACCATCAAGACTCATCGTTCAAAAAGCATCAACATTCGAGTCAGCAAAGTAAATATCGACGATGGTCGCCAACGATGAGATCACACCATGCAACGAAGCGTTGGCCATGGCCTATTATCGAGCTATATAAGGTGTACCATCGGGGCAGTCAGTCGTCAATAAAAGAAAAGAAGCCGAAAGTTAACGTAATTCCGTGTCTGTTGTAATTAACGTATTAATCGCGAGTCTTGTTCGTCTTCTACAGAATAAATCGATCTCAGAAAAGCCTAATCGTTTGTCACCTCAAGGGAAGTAACTTCGAGTCACCTTGACCAGGCCCGTCTGGTCATCATCATAACAAGTTTGATGAAACTGACCCCGAACTGCGGTTTGAAGTAACAGATACAATTTTCGCTGCGAACGAAATTACTGCGGAAGCAAAAAAATTTTCTCACATTCTCGAAAAGTTGAATACTGCTCGCGCACATGCTATTATATGTGACATTGTGAACGCAACCAAACCAGAAATAAAGAACTCCGCGTACACATTGGCCCGACAAAAGTTGATTTCTGTTCTCCGAAGGCGAAAGCGTCGTTAATTTTACAAATTTTGCATGATCGTGCCGAGAAAAGTCAATGCAATGATATTATACGTCAAATTTGGTTGAAGAAGTTACCCCAACAACTCAATGTTATTCTTGCTGGCAACAAATAGGCTAATCTAGATCAACTCGCTAAAAACGCCGACAACATGTTCGAGATACTCAATCAGATTACCCCCGTGCCAACTCCGAATTCTGAAGTTTTTGCTGCTCAATTTTCTAAACCAGGGGTCGACAATACTTTTGTAGACGCTTTAAAATCCCTCACAGCTGAAATTACGGCACTTAGAATGGATAACACAGAATTGCATAAAAAAAAGCTCACGCAGCATCGTAAGCATCACTGACTTTTCAACTATTTGCTACAAAAAAATTTGAAGAATCGTCAATTAATCGATCGCGAATCATTATTGTCTGTTAAATGTAAATTATGTGAAACGTCTCAACCTACCTAGCGTTTCCGCTGTTTCTAAACAATTTTCTCTCAATAATAGAAAGATTAACGAACTTTTGACGGAGTATAAAGATCCTTTTTTACCGCCTAAAACTGAACACAATCGAGAAACTTCTGATGTATATCATTATATTGAAACTACTGGTCCAAATATTTATCAGAAGCCGCGTTGTTTTCGTCCTGATGTTGTTGTAGAAGTTGAAAAAGAATTTGAAAATCTATGTAAAACAGGATATCGTCCTTCGAAATCTCAATGGGCTTTGCCTATAGTGGTAGTGAAAACATCTTGAAAAAATAACGCGTTGTTGGCGATTACTATGTATAAATTAAATAATTGTACTACTCCAGATCGCTACCCAATGCCCTGTATTCATGACTCCGCTGCATTGTTACGCGGTAAAAAAATTTATAGTAAAATTGATATTGTAAGAGCTTTTTACGCTATTTCTGTTTTTCCTGATCATATTGACAAAACTGCTCTTGTGTCACCTGCTGGCCTCTACAAATATATAGGTATGCCTTTCAGTTTACGCAACACGCCGACCTCCTTTCAGCAATTTTTAGATAATGTCCTTGAAGGAATCCCTTTCTCTAGTTTTTTCTGACGACAAAGATGAGCGTATTTCGCATCTAAAAATTATTTTTGAGAGATTAAAAAAATTCAACCACACTCTCAATATAGAGAAATGCGAATTTATGGTTAATGAGTCAACGTTCCTAGGCCATCGAATCAAGCACAATGTTTTTTCGCAGACTGATGAAAAAATCCAACTCTTCCGGTTACTCAAAAAGCCTAGGA
Source organism: Aspidiotus rigidus (assembly GCA_035079385.1). Classification (NCBI taxonomy): domain Eukaryota; kingdom Metazoa; phylum Arthropoda; class Insecta; order Hemiptera; family Diaspididae; genus Aspidiotus; species Aspidiotus rigidus. The sequence continues at coordinate 13,280,612 of JAVHKY010000011.1, forward strand.
CAACTGCTGCTATGAGAAGAGTGCTGGTCACGTTCAATTTCTATAGAGTCCTTGTAAAAAATGCAGCTGAAATACTGGCACCACTGAATGAAATTCTGAAGGGTCATACAAAAAAGAAAGACCGTACTCCTAGTAAATGGACTCTAGAATTGGAGATGGCCTTTGATAAAGCAAAAAACAGTTTTGCAAATTACACACTCCTCCACTACCCTCGAGACGATTGCAAATTATTATTCACAGTTGACGCTTCTGGTATCGCAGTAGGAGGCTAGGAGCTGTACTGGAGCGGATTTGCCAAGATGATACTAGAGAACCATTAGGTTTCTTTTCAGCCAAATTGGAAGAAAAACAAAAGAATTGGGTACCCTTCGATCGTGAATTGCTTGCATTGTACTTAGGCACTCAACATTTTGAACATATCATGCAAGGGCGCGTTATCACTCTTGTTACAGATCATAAAGCCTTACTCTCAATTTTCAATAGATATCAACCTCATAAACTTCGTCGCCTCAGTGACCATCAGATGAAATATCTCAGTCAAATAACTAATCAAATTGTACACATTTCTGGTGCATCCAATATTGTAGCCGACACTCTGAGCCGCCTGGAGGAATGTGATGGTCCACAAATTTCAGGCTGAATTAACCCCTTAAATAATTTCTGACAAACATGCCGAGGATGAAGAAACAAAATCAATGCTCGCGAACGGTCATTGTAATATTGAAAAAAGCTCACGCAGAAGCGTAAGCATCACCGACTTTTCAATAATTTGCTATAAAATCATTTACACATGCTCCCCATACCTAAACTTCATTGTTTCTCACTTATAAGCTGATTGTGATAATAATGATTTAAGGTATTCCACTTTCTCTTCTATTGTTCAATTCATTTCTAATCTTTTTAATGGGTTCTATTAAAATTAAAATATAAAACTTAGGTGATTTAGAAGAATCTTAAAGTATTAACCTGACTGTCCATTTCCAAAAATAAAATACAGTGAGATATTATGAAGTCGGTAATGACAAAAATCAAAACATAGATGAGGAAAATTGAAATGGCCAATGAAACTTCCACTTTGTCTTTACCTGAATTTCAACATTACTCCCAAGTGTTCAGGCTACGAGCCTATTGCGATAATGTAGAAAAAAAAAAAAAAAAAATGCTATGCATACCTGCATAACGCAGTATTATATAAAATACACGGCCAATATTCAATCCATCGCTTACGTGCAACGTTTGTTTAACGTATCCAATAAACGTCGAATTTTTTCAATCATATATGACTGGTAATGAGAAGTTTTTGCAGCCAATAGGTGTATGATGCTTTAATCACGTGGCAAACGAACTCAAATAAATTGAATAAGCGAGATTTAGCTCTTACGGCTCTATACGTGGACCACGTATATTTTGAGATTTACTCAAGAACCACTAGTCCAACCGATACAAAAATTACAGAGCAATAAGATTGAATAAACTATGACGTAACGTAGTGATATGAAGATAATAAGATTGATATTTTTTGAGAAACAACATCAAGAAATTCGAGGAAAATTGAGAGTTACTCAACTACTCGAGAAATCTAAGAAAAAAATTCACATTCCCAACTTCAGATAATCCACTACAACTTGGCCAAATTTCATGAGAATCCAACCAGTAGTTTTTGAGGAGTTGCGTGGACAAAAAAATCTTATATATATATATATAAGGAAACCTGAAATTTTCTTATTAGGGTAGAAGTGATCTAGGACCTCCAAAACGTCGAGAAAATTCATTGCCCCCTCCCCCTGAATACTTTGCGTCGGGTGTAATACCTCACTTTTTACAAGTAAAAAGTCGGTAAAATGTACTTATAATTTATGGAATTATAATTATCTGAGGCCACCTCAACTGTCTTTGTAACCGTTTCACTCGAGAATAGAACCAATTTTTTTGGTATGGTACCAGTGTTTGTATAAACACTATTCTTCGGACGGACATGATGACTACTAATTATTTAAAACCATGAATCGGCGTGGCTAATGAGCACATCGCTCGCGTGATTTGAATGGTTTAAAGTGATTTTTTTCTCATTATGGGTATATGGTGCGTCGTGGTCGTCTCATTATGGTGTCGTTGAATGATATGGAAAATTTGATGCTACAAATATAGATGCGAAAATAACCGTTGCTTTATACGCACTCGATAAATTAAGGAACCGACTTATTAATAAGCAGGTAATTAACTAATGCAGCGCTCGCTACTTTAAGAAAGTTCAACTTACTCGCTCGTATCATTCGACTGATACTCGTGGTACAACTGAGTTCAAGGATACAACGACATGATCTTATTTTCGACAACCGCAATTCGTCATAATATGGGTGCATAGATTATTTGTACGCTCAATGATGAGGGAGTACCGCGTAGCTCCACAGCTTTGCGGTTGTCAATGGGTGAAATGTGATTGACGTATTTTCGTACAACCTACAAGCTGTACATTATCGCGATGAGAACAACTAACGTATCTATTGGCTATTCGGTAGAACAGATCGTATAGTAGGTATTCATTTTCCATCTGCATCTAATTAGATACACTATCTGTTTCCATTATGTTCACCCATAGTAGGAGTATGGCGGCGGCAGAGGTGGTGCAACAGGGCGAAGCTCTTGTTGTTTGTAGGAGAATGATTCAGAAGTCGGTACGTTAGCCTTCTTTCCGCTATAATTATGTGTCCCGTTAATTTTAATATGACAAACAATATCGCCTTTGCTGTTCGTTTGATTACCATCTACAGTTGTTGTAAACCATCTACGTTATGACGATTCATTGTATCTTGCCTCTATTAGTTATAGTATGCAGGTGGCCATCATTACGAACGTATAAAACTCGGAGGCATACCAATAATACTTATAAAACAAATGTATACATCGGTGTACGTAATTCACGCGACGAATACAGTTTAGGACACGTGTCGAACCGGCAGCGGACTCGACGAATACGTGGCTCTGATAGCGAAACGCGAAACAGACTGTTGAAAGGATGAAGAAAATGAACTAAAAACATCGTAATGATGAAGGTTCCATTTCTGCAGAGGAATGAAGAGAAAGAGAAAAAAAACATGAGAGGGAAGAGAGGGGAAAAAATAGTCGAAGAAGAAGATGAAGACGAAGAAGAAGAAGAAGGGGGAAAAGAAGGAAAACACGAAGCATCGGAGAAGGCGCGACGCGGCATAGCGTAGCGTGGCGTGGCGCGGCGCGGCGCAGCCTTGGATGGCGTGGTGTGGTACGTGGTACACGCTGCGCGGCCGCGGCTAGTTTGCGGGATACCCCGACACACAGCATCTTGTATAATGTAAGTACCTACGTAACCGTACGTTTACGATGACGCGACGCGGTGCGATGCGGCGCGCGTATATGCGTGTGGGACAACGATGCGACGCGACGAGAGCGACGATACACACCCCGTCCATACCGTTCGCGGCATAAATGCTGCGGCGAAGAGAGGTAAAATGTTGAATTGCGAGAACACGAAAAAGGAAAATAACCGCCGCCGCCGCCGCCGCGCAGATCAAGGAAGTTGTCACTATCCAGCCGCTACAACAAGTTAATCACTCTTTTTTCGCTTAAATTTTTTCGCAGATGTACTGCTGTGTGTGTGTCTGCGTGTGTTGTGCGGCTGTAACTAGAGGTTATGCCTAAATGGCAGTAAAACAACGTCTTTTTCTTTTATTATTAAATCAAAGTAAAACTTGGTACATAGTCGAAATGAAGACGTGCGCGCGATTTCATACGACGCGACAAACAGAACAACGACGACGGAGTCCTAAAAGACGTGATATATTCCTTGTTCCTTTTATTCATCACGACAGCAGTGCGAGTAAGGTCATTGAACAGGGGCAAATGAAGAGTTGTTTTCTATTCTGTAGGTATATCTATATCGTATGGACGTAATTTGAATGTATATGTAGGCTACGTAATAATACGGAATTACTAGCAACACTACCGGTATCCGCTCTTCGCGCGAGTTTCTGTGAAATAACCATACGATCCTGGGAGTCGAGTGTCCATCCTATTGGACATTTTCCGGTATTTTTTCTCTATCGTGGATTAATTGTTAGACATTAGACGCAGATTTTTGATTGTAATGCTAGAATTATGTTGATTATTCATTATGATTCATGTATTCAATTGATGAAAAAGTTGAAATTGTTCCAAATATATGTCTCCTCCCCTTCCAAATTGCTCTTCACTATATCCTGTTTTTTATGTATTTAACTGATGAAACGTCGAAATTCTTCTAAATATTCGTCCCTTCCTCCTTGGAATCGTTCTTCCCACTTATTGTAAACGATTGTAAATCAAAATGTTATCAAGTCCTATTTGAAGCTATCACCTCGACTGCGTGGTATGGCCCAGCACGTTAATTATAATAAGATGTCAAGAGAACATGTAAATATTGAAATAATACCTAGTGCGTGTGAATAAATAATTGAAAAAAAAAAAAAAAAAAAAAAAGTTCCATTTGTGATGTGATAATAGTTGAAATTCAAAATTTTCTTGTAAACATTCTCTCTTTCTCTCCTCTTCCTCTCCCTACCGCCCTTCTCATAGCATACATGAAGTTCAAGATTCTAACTTTCATTAGGTCCCATTTCTTTAAAATCTACACATTCTATCCCCCATTCCCCTCATAGTATATTGCTTGGCATATCAAACTTTCAATAAACTATATATGCATGATTTATTTTGATATCTGATATTCAGTTCTCAATAAAGTTATGGTTCAAGTTCATATTTTTATGAGTTTAAGAATAAAAATATGATTCATTATGATTCAACATCATTCACAGCACTAATACTCACACACACACAGTTCAACTTTAAAGTTCGATTACAACTTAACGGTCGAATTTGATCGAAATTTTTTTAGCCCACGCCGAGCATCATCATTCCGGGAGTATATTGCTAAAATTTCAGCGTAATCGCTTCGGCGTAGTAAGCCGAAAACCTGAGGACACGAAAATCCCGCCCCTCTTCTATACCTACTGTAATTATGGCACTTCTTAAAAATTTTTTTCTTACAATTTGTCTTCAACGTAATACCCATCAGTTCAATAAATTTCACAACAGTTTCAGTATAGGTACAAGGGCCGCTATATGATGCGGCTATCATCAACTGGTTTTAATTTCTTAAAAATGGTTCAGTCAACTGCTGAACACAAAAGTAGAAACCCTGCAGTTGTGCTACCTAAGAACGAACTTTTTAAGAAAAATTCAACTGTTCCATTTTCAAACAGATTCATTCAACTGTATAGGTACAGTCTCAAAAACTGTTGCAGTTCTAATCACTTGAAGACTAAAAAAAAAATGAAAAACGAAAAAAGATCCTCGCAATTATGAGTATCGCCGAGATTCGAATCGGCTACTAAGCTACAATCCAGAGTCCTCAATTAGTAGCAAGCGCCGTTTGCTTCCGATGACGTAGAATCATTAATTACGTTTGTATAATACGTACGCTGTAAGTACGAACTTACAGCACAGCAAACAAACCTGTGAGTGACGTCATACAGCACGCGCTGAGGTACGCGTGCAGTAAATATGCGAGCCGTGCTGTAAATACGAGAGTCGTGGTTAGATTAGGTTAGGTTAGGTTTCCTCACCGACCCAACCAAACTGTCGACAGCAATACGCAACCTTGTCATAACTGCTCCAAAGCTCAACACCACAAGCGATATCGACAACTTCATCGAGAACCTGACAAACAGCCTACAAACCAGCATCGAAGCGGCATCCAAAGAAATTGGAACACGACGCACAAAACTCCCATGGTGGACACCTCACCTCACAGTAATGAGAAACGCTCTACAACGCCTTGACAGGAGAGTCAAGAGAATGACCAGTCCTGATCTTACATTCGAAAGACTAGTCCTAATGGAAGCCCGGCGGACTCTGCAAAAGCGCTACAAGAAAGAACTAGCTAGAACCCGATACCTAGCCTTCCGCAAATTCTGCAGCCAAGACCAAGCCTGGGGAAAGGCATTCAAATGGATAAAGCGAGACCAACACTCCAGCATGCCCCTACTCAAAAGAGAAGACGGAACCTACACCAAAACGCAAGAGGAGAATATCACCCTACTTCTCACCTCCAAATTCCCACCACCAGAAGAAGAGGAAGAACTTCCAGAATGCTACACCGGCGCCCTCGGCCCCGTAGACACCATCACTGAAGGCGAAGTTTCATTTTTTGCAAAACAACTCGCCACCAACAAATCTCCAGGACCTGATGGCATCTGCAACCGTGCTGTCAAAGCTCTGAACCGCCACCACCCAATGGTCCTACCTGCTCTCTTCTCTGCATGTCTAGCCCAAGGATACTTCCCTGCCTGCTGGAGAAAAGGCAGAGTAGTATTTGTACCAAAACAAGGAAAAGACAATCGCCTACCAGACAGCTACAGACCCATCACTCTGCTCTGCACCATAGGCAAACTATATGAAAAATCAATCAACAGACGAATCATAGAGCACTACAACGGATTCAACCCTCTGCATCACAGACAATTTGGCTTCAGACAAGGAACTGGTGCCGAACAAGCACTAACAAAGGCGACTGAACTCTTCAGAACATCAACACAAACAAATCGCGCAACTGCAGCCATCTCCCTTGATATAAAGGGAGCTTTTGATTATGTCAACTGGAAATGCATCCTACACAACCTCCACAACTCTGCAACACCCCACTACATCGTCAGCAACATAAGATCATACTTCACCACAAGAAGAGCATTCTGCGAGAATGAAGAAGTACAGCTGAAAAGAGGGTGCCCACAGGGGTCAGTTCTGGCCGCCACCCTGTGGAACATCCTCTACGATGAAATCATCCAACACCTCTTCCCATTATACCCCAACACCACCGTCTATGCCGACGACACACTAATAACTGTAGGAGCCAACACAGCCTCACAGCTCAAAACTGCAGTCGAAGCATGCATCACACAAGTGAACCAGAAACTTACAGAAATCGGACTGAAACTGAGCCTAGGAAAAACTGAAATCCTCACGAGAATACAGAAGCCACTCTGGCAAAGAGCAGATGCGGGAGGCGAAACAACATTCCACTACCAAGTTGGGTCGACTATAATTTGGCCCAAGGACTGCATAAAAGTGTTGGGAGTGATGTTAGACAAGAAGCTAACCTTTCGACAACATCTCGAATACATCACCGAGAAATGCAACCGACGACTCCCACTCCTAGGGAAGATCTGCAAGAACACTTATGGCTATAACTTTGCCTCCCGCAAAATTATGGTCAAAGGCTTCCTGTACAGCTTAGTACACTACTGTAGCAGTATTTATTACCACCGCCTCAAGCTAAAAACATACCATAGAATGATTGAGAAACTCGAAAGAAGATGCAACATCCTCATGTCCCGTGGATATAAAGACATATCGCACGGATCCGCCAGGATTATCGCAGCAGAACCCCCACTCCGTTACCGCCTGACCGAACGCGCAGTTGAATTCCTCATCAAGGAAGAACTCCCCATCCCATACTGGGGACACATCCCAACCACAACCAGAGACGAAGAAGGTGGCTTAGTAGTCGAAGGCACCCCCGTTACCCTTCGCGAGATGCGCAACATCTGGAAAAACCAACGCAATAACCAATGGGAAGAAGAATGGAAGACTGACCAGAACGGTGCATGGACCCACATTCTCTTCCCAACAGTCAAAAGCAGGCTGGAAGCTAGAATAACACCCGACTTCTGGCTGACGCAAGCAATCAGTGGTCACGGGGTGTTTGCCTCATACCTGATGAAGAGGAAACGCCGCACAACAGATGACTGCGAATGTGGCCTTGGAACAGAGACACCACAACATGTGATGGAGGAATGCCTCCGCTTTGTCCTAGATCGCCCTCCCTTCGAGCTAGATATAAACAAGAAATCCACACGCAAATTTATGCGCTCCACGGTTCTTCGTCTCTGGAAGAAGGAGAACCCTAACTTCCACTTCCACTCCTGACACCAGAGACCAAACAACTCCAACCTCCTGCCAAAAGACTAAGCTGAAGAGAGTTTGACCGCTGGAGAAAGGCCTCCAAGCCATTCACGGTCAACCCCTTGAAATCTCAGAATAACGCAAGAAGGACAAACAGCAACCATCACTTAAAATAAGTTAACTATACAAAAATCACCAGTCCCCAACCTGAGAGAGTCCACTGTTAGGCGAGTTCTCAGGTTGGGAGACATCTGTACAAACCCCCTACAGGAAGCGATCTCCCTGTAGGGGCTAACCTCTAATCATGTTATATTACGCGAATAATACACTCGCCCCAGAGGGTAAGTCCTCAATGGGGAACCAAAAAAAAAAAAAAAAAAAAAAGGTTAGGTTAGGTTAGGAGCTGAAAGAAGAATTACATTGAACAAAACTAATTTCATACATCACAGAAAACAAAATGAACTATAATATTTCAATAAAAAACTGTTAACGCATAACAACCGAGTCCATCATACAACATACAACGCGGGCGAGTAATGCAGCTTTCAAATTTCGAGTCTTTTAAACAACGAAGTCACAGTGAGTCAGGTTAGGTGCAGCTGCAGCACAAGGGTAGGTGTGAAGTCGGGAGTAATGAACTCAATTTTCCATGCAACCTACGGCGCGGGCGGGTAATGCAGCTCTTGAGTTTCGAGTGTGAAGTCGGGAGTATAATGAACTCAATTTTTTTAAACGAAATATCTGCTTTCTCTTTCTTTTTTTCGACACTTACAGCTTACAGGTTTGTTTGCCGTGCTGTACGTTCGTACTTACAGCGTACTTATTATATAAACTATCGTACCTGTTAAGTGCTGTAAACTCGCACGTACAGCATTCGTTTACAGCACTTAACAGGTAATAGACTACCTATTATAAGTTCATACATGTAAAACTCAAATGCTTAATTACAGCCGAATGACTGAAAATTCTGGCAATGTTGTTTGCTATGAACACGAACGGGAACATGCTATTCTTTCATATGACTCATTCCGCATAGGTATGAATCTGTTTGCTCTATCAAACAAACACTGGATAGATTGACCCATTATTTATAAAATAGTTTGCCCGTCTAGATTCAGAACCTCTTAACTCCAATTTTTATCATGAATAATGTTTTTGCATGTGCATCACTATGAAATATGCAAAAACATTATTCATGATAAAAATTGGAGTTACGAGGTTTTGAATCTAGACGGGCGAGATGTAGTCACACCCAAATACTCGTAAGATACAATTCAATATATCTGCATCACAGATGAATAAATATTATGTTAATGTGTGTAATAGAGTTCAATTTTCCGTTAATTATAATGTTGCATTCTGATATGAAAGAACAAAAACGTAGATACAGATGAGTGATTTTTATTTCCCAATCATCAGGTTTTGAACATATTTATAGAAGTACGTTCTCATCGTCTGAATGGAAAATCTATTCAAAAGGGTTGCATACTCAAAGAGTACAAAAATTACTAGAACCCTTTTAAATATGTATGACGTACCGTAACTTTCAAAAATACATTGATTGAAGTGAAAAATCTAATTATTATACTCTTTGAAAGACAGAAAAAAGGTGATTATTTGTTGTTTAATAGGTATACATGTACCGCGTGGACCAGAAAGATGTTTTTACCGGTTAAATTGGAATTTTCACTCAATCTGTTTCAGAGTACAAACTCGAAACATTAGATGAATAGGTACTTCTAAGCTATGAAATTTGTATCCCATTTTTGTATTCAATTTGCAACCTTACTCAATTTTCTACAACTTTTTTGAGCCGAGTTATGGACCAAAATGTGGCAAAAATTGACCATTCGCGTTTTTACTCTGAAAAAAATTTCTATTTAACTGGGAACATCTTTCTAGTCCACCTAGTATAATATTAAGCCGAAAGCCCGTTTTTTTTTGTTTTTTTTTCTTTCCTTCAACACGTTGTACTTCTTTTTAGATTTCCAATTTGATCCACAGAGGTGATATTTTTTCAAAAAAATTTCTTTAAATAGACCTTTCTATCTGTACCCGGAAAAGTTGTTCAATTTTTAATGAGCTGAATGTGTCTCAGAATATATCATCTTCATACACCGATTCCATCTTTGATAGATAGCGCTTGCTTTTTTCTCAGCGAGTATCGCTGCAATACTGTCATTAAAATTTTTTACATAAACACTCACATCTGTTTCCTTCTTTCGTTTTCAAATAAGGCTGAGCAGGTAAAAACGTTCTCATTCAAATTATGTTCCATACAAACTTTCCGGCTTGCAGTTTGTAAAATTCATTTCAGTTTACAGTTTAAAGATATGAGTTCATCCAGTACACAGTTTTTCGCCTTCCAATTTTAGGTCTATCGCTTTCAAATCAACAGTTTTCCAACTTCTACTTTATAATCTTGCATTTCCTACGGACGTTTGTGCACCAATTTGTAAGAACAAATCCTCGGAAAACCCAACTGCGTCCTACCTCTAGCGAACAACCTGACAATGGAATTCAACGAAAGACACATACTTATGTGCGGGCGTAATATTAAAGGTGGGCGGTTGTTGGTAAATGAAAAACTCGAGCGAAATATTTATGCACGCTCGCTTGCTCCCGCTTAAAATACACTCGGTGAGTGTTCGTCGTCGTGGAGGGTGGTGACGTACAAGTTCTCATCGTTGGTACTTGGAAAAACTCGCGGAAGATTTGACGCCTTTGTAGTTCAGCGGTTAGAGCAGTCAGTCACCCGGCAAGCAAAAGGTTTCGGATTCGGATCCCGACGAGGTGATCAAATTTTTCGCTCATGTTTTTCATTTATTAACAATCCTCCTTCTTTAATATCACCCCCGCACGTAAGTATTGTGTCTTTCGCTTGCTAAGTATTTTTTTTTTGTTAAATTCACTCTTCTATATCAGTCATCCACACCTAAATACCCCCTCCCTCACACTATGGAGTACCTCTGGAACTACATACCAACCAAGGTTTAAATTCTAAATTAAAAGTGTTTGCAGAGCTCGCAAGAATATTGGGTCCAAGAAGAAGTCATACCACACCCCCTCAACCCATAGTCTGATGGCATGTTAGAATGATTTAACCATACTGGTACTGTGGACAAGTTTCTAGCCAAAGTCATCAATGAAGGACAAAAGGACTGGGATATGTGGATACCCCTGTTCTCCTAGCCATCAGTGCATGGGTCTACAAAGGAAACTCTAGCGAAGATTATTCTTGGATGCGAGCTACGGTTACCATGTAATCTGGAGTTTGGAGCACCTCCTCACAAACCACAGGATGTTCAAGGTATTTGATGCAATTCAAGGAGCAATTTCAGAAGGTCCATGAGCTCGTTTCAGACAATTTAGAAATTGCCAGGGAAAAAAATGGAAGCTCGATATGACATTGGCGCTGTAGAAGACGTTTCCGAACTTGGTGATAAAGTACAACCCACGGAGGAAGAGAGGAAGAAGCCCAAAACTTCAAAGCAATGGTGAAAGCCCGTGTACAGTAGTTAAACAGATATACCACATTAGTCATAAAAAGAAACTGGATCGTTTGATGGCTACTCGGCTGGGTGATTCTGAACGGGATATTTAGAACTAATGAGAGGGCAACGTGGTGTATAGGAGAGCGCGATAAAATAAACAGGCTAATGTCTGAATGGGGAAGCATTGAGAAAATACGAGAAGGATAAGTTGCACAATTTGACCGCAATCTAGAACCTTAAGAAAATATCTGAAATAGTGTCCACGGATATACCTATAAGCCCGAGAAATAGCCGAAATAACGATCAGTATTGAATTATAGAATTTGTTGTGATTATTGTGCTCTCGCATTAATTGTGATTGCACACAGTGTTTGCATGCTTAACGTGCATAGAAGTATTGTGAATTTTTGGTACAAGTAATAAAGTTCGATACAGTGTCTGGTGGAACGTCTCAATATTCTTGATATCAGTTTTCAGATTACATTGCATTATGATCATTACTCTCATACCGTAAAATAGACATTTTTGAAATTAAATTAATAGCCTAGGTTTCTGCGACGTCAATCAGTAAATAGCTCTAAGCAAGACTACCCCTTGTTGATCCAACAGGCAACTGATAAGGTCATGGGGAACGAAGATTATAACATAAATAATTTGGAGTGAGACTTAATTAAGAAATCAGATATGTATTTAGAATCTTTAAACTTCTCAACGTTTGTTCATCAATCTCTACATATTAAGAAATTCGTCATGATTGAACAAAAATACAATGATCTTAGCTCCTTGTGTTATTCTTATGAGTGTCAACATGTCAGTTGGATCAATGTTGGGTAGTTTTGCTAGTACTTATTCACTGTTTGATGACAATTTGACGTTACAGAAACCTAGCCTATTATCTTTTCAACTTTTGTTTATTTCATCTATTGAAAGACTAAAACTTCGCCTAAGGAAAGTCTATGATTTGAGGCGAACAGTAGAAATTTGGTCATATTTCATTGAATGTTGGCTCTGAAATTTGAATAGATTCTGTATAATAGTCATATCCAGCTCCAACAAACTTCTTTCAACTCAGAAAGTTCATCTCCCCTCCTCCCTCCCATTTTATGTGAAAAGAAGCGCTTTGAATATTTTATACATACGTTTTTTTTTCTCTCCTTTTTTTTTTTTTTTTTAATTTGAGAAGAAAATGTCGCCTTTTGGCGCGCACATGGCAAGGTTTCTATAAATGGTTAACATTCAAACTTCTGGATTCCGGCCAACTTGTACTGTGCAGAAGTCTAGTGTACGATAACAAAAAGTAACAAAGCGAAGCAAATGTCCTAAACTTAAAATGATGATATAATGATTTCATCGGTATCATTTTCAAATATCTATATACCAAAGTTCGGTTGATTTGTTTCTCGTACCGGTCATATTATTTTCAATGAACTACGCGTTTCTCTCTTTTAGTGTGTTATGGTTAACTGAGAGAAAACCCTTGGTAGACTTGATACGATGAACAGCAATTCTGAATCAGTTATAATTTTTTTTTGTCAAAATTACAAATATTTTCAATAATATTAACTATAATTTGGTATTACTATTTATTTTTGGATCAAAAATATACGTATTATCTTTTACGATTGAGAACATACGTGTGTTGATGCGTGTCTAATTCTCGTGCGTTATTTCGGGCGCTTATCTTCTCGTGTTACCTACTTTCTTGAAGATACCTGTATACTCTTTCGAATTTATCAGTGCTTCGTGTACTTCTCTATAATATTGCGTCATGACACAACCGGAATGTTATGAATGCCGTCGATTTATCAGCACCGTGACTGGCAAATGTACGCACTGTGGACACCTTCAATCGACAGCCGGTGGAGCAAATAAAACCAAAACCTCAAAAATAAATGACTTTAATTCTAATCTTACTCGCACTCTTCCTCACGATAACGCGAACTTCGAGCAAGAATCAGTAGCGGAAAGTAAGTAGTAATGACCTGCGGTTGGGCGAACAACCCTTTCTTGAACTATCGGCTAAGCTAGACAGGGTCACTTTTTGAGGAGAACTCCAAACTGACTTCGGAAAACATAGAACTTCGGGAAAACTGTGTTCGTCGGTAGGATCAATTGAAAAGCCTCGGTAAACGCGTCAATGAACTTAAACACAAGGAAAAATACCGTCGTAATTTCTGGTGTACCTGCACGCAAGGATGAGAATCTCAAAACAATCGTCAAGAACACTGTGCTCGACGTGCAGCGGGAGTGAGCCTAAATGGAGCAGAGATAGATAGATATCTGTCATCGTTTGCCGTCAAGAAATATTGATCGACCCCCCAGTATTGTCGTAAAATTAACTAGACATAGTGTAAAGAACGAGTTTATAAAGCAATGCAAGGAAAAACGTCTCAAACTGTCACTGATTGGCATGAAATCGGAGGATCGTATTTACGTCGAAGAGCACTCACCACCAGAAAACAGTGCACTGTTCTACAAAGCTCGATGCCTGCACCAACCAATGAGAATTTCATATGAAAAAGATCTGGAAACACTCAAGGAGAGAAGTGCCGCCCGAAACTAGTTTCCAACAAACATGAGACTGGTCGACGTACGTCGCTTTTTTTCGTAAGCAAATTTCAGTGGTACCAAATAATGTATTCATCTTTAGTTGATGTTACTCTACAAGCATATCATTATTATTTTTATTATTATTGTAACCTGCCTTGTGTCCCCTCAACCGGTCATCCCCACCTCCAACGCCGTCACATGATTTTTTATCAAGACGTGCGAGGGTTGCGTACAAAAATTCATGATGTCTACCAAACAATATCGGGGCTGAATTATCAATTAATAGCGCTTACCGAAACATGGCTACATGACGGAATACAGTCGGGTGAGGTTTTTGACTAAAGATACAACGTGTACAGGCATGATAGATGCAAAAGTTCGCAAGCAACGGTGCAAGGTGGTGGAGTATTACTATATAGCTGTGAAAAAAGTCATTGAGTTAGAAGTTAATAATGAAACGTGTGGAAATGTTTGGCTAAAACTACATAATTATAAAGGTGAAGGAACAACACTGTACGTAGCAGTTTTTGGGTTCGAGCTCGTTCTACGAGCCGCAAACCAGTTGCAATCGCTTTTACCGACTTTTCTAACTAGAAAAGTGAGGTATTACACCCGTAGCAAGGTGAATGGGGGGAGGGGGCAATGAACTTTCTCGACGTTTTAGAGGTCCTACATCACAACTAGCATAAAAAAATTTCCGGTCTCGTTATCACGTATTTTTATTTTTACGCATTTCTCCTTTTTTCGAATTCAAAGATAATACGTATATATTTTTTTCATCTGATCTTATTCATTTTTTGATATCAAGGTGTCATCTAAATTTTCAAATATTTTTTCATATTGCCTACCTATGATTCTCATTCATAACAAAACGAAAAAAATAGAAATTCTCCAGATAACTTTTCTCTAGACCTATATTCAAAATATTTATGCGAACACAAATTACTCGTAGCACCTCCTAATTCCGTTATTTACCAATTTGGGTAAGGTACATGAAACAAAGGGAGTAACTCTGGGGTTTAATTTTACATATTTGGCATTACTTGGTCAGATACACTATTTTCTTTGTATCTTTTCATCTCATTGTTCAATTTGCTTAATTTTCTTTTCAAGCTTTTCTTCTTTCCCAATTTTGTTCAATTTTTACTCTTACCAGTCAGGTATTACTCCCGACACAATTGTGACGGCGAAGCCCGGGAAGAATTTTCTCGACGTTTTAGAGGTCCTAGATCACCCTGAGACTAATAAAAATATTTCAGGTTGTAAAGTATCCGCTCTTTCGCATTTGCAAGTGTGTGTGTGTGTGTGTGTGTGTGTGTGTGTGTGTGTGTGTGTGTGTGTGTGTGTGTGTGTGTGTGTGTGTGTGTGTGTGTGTGTGTGTGTGTGTGTGTGTGTGTGTGTGTGTGTGTGTGTGTGTGTGTGTGTGTGTGTGTGTGTGTGTGTGTGTGTGTGTGTGTGTGTGTGTGTGTGTGTGTGTGTGTGTGTGTGTGTGTGTGTGTGTGTGTGTGTGTGTGTGTGTGTGTGTGTGTGTGTGTGTGTGTGTGTGTGTGTGTGTGTGTGTGTGTGTGTGTGTGTGTGTGTGTGTGTGTGTGTGTGTGTGTGTGTGTGTGTGTGTGTGTGTGTGTGTGTGTGTGTGTGTGTGTGTGTGTGTGTGTGTGTGTGTGTGTGTGTGTGTGTGTGTGTGTGTGTGTGTGTGTCTTTGCTCGAAAGTTGGGTTGATATTCGTCCTCCCGCCTCTTTCATCCATTTTCTCGCTCTTTTAAATTCTTCTTCTATTCCAAATATTTCAAGTCTTTTCCTGTTATCCGAATAAAATCGTCATTAGGGAGTTATAATAAGCTTGGTGTTGTTATTGAGCTCAGATGTGGGAGAGGGAATGAGAGCATGAGAGAAGCATAAGATGAGGGATGAGAAGTGTACGTGTGTGTGAGTCTAGGGTGACTGATTCTGTGGCTAACCCTTATTCACACTCTGTGGCAACAACATGAGACTATACGTGAGGTACACAACTTAGTTTTCAATAACACTTTAATTCCAAAATCAAATTCTTTTGAAATACTCCGGTTTAAAGTGGGGCGTATAATGACGCGATATTCTTGCTCCCATGCTTGCAAAATGGGGTGGGACGGTTGCTATTGCACTCTTTTGAGTTTTCATTCATAAGTGGCGGTTTTAATTCTCTTAAAGATAACATTTTTTGGTTATTCTCTCATAGATTGCGATGAGAGCGTGAATACAAATTATGATTGGATGAAGAGAAGAGCAGCTGGAAATAACATAAAATGATGCTCGGGGATTGGAGATGATCAAGAGTGAATTATGAGTAGAGGGGCGAGAGATGGTGAGGATATATGTGAGCCTCATTGAGAGAACGATTTATAGAATAAGTTGGAGTTATGAAGAAAGGATTTAAGCGAAATGATTACTAGTAGGCAGAGGTAAAAATTATTTCATTTTTTTATTTATATTTAGATTTCTTTTAAATTGACGAGTCACTAAGAGAGTGTCACAGAGCTATGAGCTCAGTGGTTTTGAAAAGTGAAGATGAGAAAAAAGGAATTTAATTGTTGGAAGAACTGAAAGATGTTAACAACAAATGGAGAGTCATCTGATAGTGCTTCTATGTGATTTGTGAGAGATAATGGACATCAATCAAGAAAATGACCTTCGCTCCGATCTGATTAGTGTTTAGACTATTCAATTTAATGTATTAAATTTAAATTTGAGATCGTCACAAAGCTCATATCTCCCAATTTTCCTCATTCCTTTCTGGCTGGCTCGGTAGTGATCAAATCGAAGTTTTGTCCGTACTAAATTGAACCAGAGTTCACGAATTAATCATAATATTAAATGTAAATAAAGTTCTAATTCTAAATTACCAACTTTCACACGATATGACGGTAAAATTTTCTTTTTGCCATTATAATGATATTATGCATGATCGCGTAAAGTGCGCGCTACACGATCAATATTTATGAGTCAATTTTCGCATCAATTAATGATGACCCTGCCTTCAATAAATTGATGACAGAAATTTTTCTTGTGGGTTCTTCCACACAATTAAATTAAATATCAACTGCCACAACAGAACAAAACTGATAGTAATAGAACACTGAAAACTTGATGGCTGCTTCAAGAAATTCAAATTTGACGCCTTATCAATTTATTGACGATCTAGTATCAATTCTTGACACGCGTACCAACCACACGTTCAATTATTCGATAACAGAAAAATTGAACCTCAATATTGACGCATGATATATTAATCGTTTAGCGCGCCCTTAAGGGTGAAGCCAATGAGTGCATGCACAAGCTCACCCAATATGCTCAGCTGGGTTGCTACAGGCTTCTAGCCGCGTGCTGGTCGTTTGGACAATTTATCCTACAATTTCGTTACTGTAAGCTTAATCTATATTATACTAAACATTCATATTCATAAATTTAGTAGGTATATACTCGTTTTCGTCAATCTTTGTGCCGTGAATTATTTTCTATCTCACTCTCTTGTTCTTAAGCCAACATAGCAGTGTTACCAAAGAGTATAAATTAATGATTACTAAATTGGGGTGATTGTACGTAATGGTACTCCAGTGCGTGTTAGATTAGCCCTTTGCTCCTTTCCTTACGCTGGAAAATAAAACTCAGACTTCAATCTACGCACTGAAGGGTGCCGCATAATCGTTAGCGAATACCTCTGATATCCGTAGACTGACGGAGTACATTTTTTATGTCCCGTTAGGTGGTGAAAAGAAGTGAAGACCTCGAGATCCGAAGAAACCTTTTTCATTTTTTCGGTTAGATCAAGAGTGACAGATGAGAATGTGGTGAGCCGCCTGTTTAAACTTAAGTAGACAAAGATTTGAATGGGCCCAGCAAGTCTTCCACTATCCGTTCCACCTTCGACCGTTTATTAAATTTCTCGATGTGAATTATGATGAAAAACAATAAATAATCTTGTCATCTTATCTTCTCATAACTCTTTGTGTATGGATATTGATTATTAGTTATGAAATTATGATCACAAGCCAAGATGCTGTAGTCTGCTTTCTATACGATTATGAACTATCCCCGATTCCTGGTACTTGACTCCTGGTACGACTTTTGGAAAAATCAGCATTCAAACAAACTTAGAGCAATCAAAGCAGTCCCCTGAACTTCTTCCAGTTGAAGTAACTATCATAAAGAAATCATTCTCCCCCGCCTCACAATTGGTCAAACGCGTCCCACTATAATTCCTATCTTTTTTTAGGTTTATTCTTTTTATCGAAACTTGTCCATTAATGAAACTCGCTCGCTATGTGCTGCGTATTCGGTAAGGGGAATACATATTAAACTGCACAAGAAAAAAAAGTAAATTAGGTAACCTAGTTTTGAAATGGATTGCCAAGGAAGGCTCATTCACAAGATATTAACAGATGGAATAAATCAATGAATTGCAATATCAAAGTCAATAGTGATGTGCGAGCATAGATACGATAAGAGTACGAAGAAATGCACTATAAATGTCGTTCTCACGCATTTTGTTGCATTGTATGTTCAATGTAGTACTTTCAACAGAAGAAGGGGCCGGTTTCTGCCTGACCATTGTTGAAGCGGTTATAGTTGAATCTGTCAACTTTTTTCCTGGCAGTGAGTGTAGTGAAGTACTTGTGAAGCGATTGATAAGTGTACTCATAATTCAAGAGTGATTTGAATGGACAAATTGTGTACAGTTCGCTGAAACATCAACTGTTCCGCTAAAACTTTGGACAGACGCCTACAATTGAGCACAATCAAATTCCGCATTTCACAACAATGACATCATGATGGAAAAAGGTGTACGCATTACTTCACCGCATCATCCAAGAATGCTACAGAAGCATCAGAAACGTGACGGCAAATGGGCGGATTTCGACGAGTTTAAATCATGGCGGACAGAGCTCTGGACTCTTACCGTATCAGCCTCTGGAGTTAAATGTACATGCCCTGCATACTTGAAAAAACGACAATGTAAACATGCGCTAGGCATCCAAATCTGACGGCAAGAAATTAGTGTGCCGGCAAAAGCTAAGACTATCCCTCTGGGACAGAAAAGGAGAAGAGGTCGTCCCGCAAAGGCCAAGAAGGCCCTCATTGTACAATAGTTGACGGTGCGTTTGTTTATAAAATGGGAACTGAAATAATTTTTTTTTTTTGCGTACAGTTATGTTGTGTGATATGAAATTGTTCCTGGGCATATGTATTTTTATGAAGTGGACATTGAATTTCTTCTGCATTATGATAATTTGTAGTCCTAAAAATTTTTTTTCTCGTCATTAATACTTTCTTCTTGTGAAACATTTAAGTATGTTCTTGTTTATCATTTTGAAATGCTGCATAAGTCCCTTTCTTTATCTTGTGCTTCCTATCATTTTTCTCGGGCTGATAAATGGGTGCCATTTGGTAATGTTCTCGACGACTAAACTACCGAGCGTTGCTTACATATTAGATATTTGTTTCTTTTTTTCCATATATTATTCGTCAAGTATATAGGGAATGATCGTTAGTGGTAAAAGTGTACACGGTACACTGCAATTGGGTTCCGCTATTGTTTTTTTTTCTTCTTGTTTTCCTTCTTGGGATGTTCCCTCGTGTGTACCAGAAATTAGAAATACATTACGCGCTACACTCGTTCTTTGATGAATTCTCATCGATATTAGAATACTGTTTTCTTTCTTTCTTTACAATTCTTCTGATCATTTTATCATAATCTTGCCAAAACTTATTCATGTCTAGATAGGTACGCTCGATTCAATGACCCAAGTGATCATTTCAAATAATTATTGATGAAAAATATTTTTAATTATTTTTCATCGAACATCAGTGAAATTGCGATTGAAATGTTGATTCTATTAATTTTTCAATTTTTCTTCCCCTAGTCTAATTTTAATATTGACTCCATCAATTCTTTATGGTTTCTCCCTTGGTCTGCTTGAAATGTTGATTCTATCTACTTTTCAATGGTTCCTCCCCTAATTTCTTCTTTTTTTTTTTCATTCATTTGGACAGTTTTCTCGTGGGTACAAACCATGGTAGATAGTAGTTTGAGAACACAGGAACGTAACACAATTTTATATATTTGATTAGGAATTGACTAGAGTGGAAAAGGAATGAAATAAAAGAGAGGAAAAGAACGAAAAAACAAAAGAAATTTTAATGAAGGAAAAGTTGCAAAATTTCCAAGAGTTAGAAATAAATACAAAATTTCGGAAAGTTCAAGGTAATTTTGAAAGTATACGGACACTGTAACACAAAAAATATCGAAAAAATCTCTGAAGAGTCCAGAATGCAAGTAAAATATTTAAGAGGAAAAAGAAAGGAATTTCCTACATTGAAATTTCTTTTGTTTTTTTGTTCATTTCCTTTCATTTATTTCATTTATTTTCCGGTGCAGTCAGTTCCTGGTCAAATATATATAACTATGTTACGTTCCAATGTTTTCAATTTATACTATAATATGTTCCTCCCTTAGTCTGAATGAAATGTTGATTCTATCAATTTTTTGATATGAAATCCAAGAATACAATCAGAAGAGTAGTATTGAGTACAGAGACAAACGCTACGCAAACAATCTGTTTAGCAACAGCGAAGAATAGCTACTAAACATAATAACTATTATAAAATTATGGCAATGTTAAAATATTCACCATTTCAAATCTTAATTTTTTATTGACAAAAAATTAGAATGGTACATTAAAAAATATTAATTCGGCAATAACGACAAAATACTTATAAGAAAAAAATGGAAGAACTAGTAAAAAACATTTAAATCACCATTAAAAACTTATAAAACTTCATAAAAAAAGGTCACGCAGGAGCGTAAGCATCACCGACTTTTCAATAATTTGCTACGAAATAATTTACACTTGTCTTCATTGTTTCTCAGTTATGAGCTGATTGTGATAATACGAGTAATAATGTAAGGTATTTCACTTACTCTTCTATTGTTCAATTCATTTCTAATCTCTTTAATATACTATTATAATTTTCAAATACAGGTATTCATGGGAAAGAACTCAAAAAGGACTATTAAAATTAAAATATAAAACTCTCGCGATTTAAAAGAATCTCAAAGTATTAGTCTGACTGTCCATTTCCAAAAACACAGTGAAATGATAATATGAAGTGGATAATGACAAAAATCAAAACATAATATAATGACGAAAATTGAAATGGCCATGACAAGCAAAAAGAGAGAGAGAGGAAAAAAAAAAGCTCTTTCGCGTGTTCCTTGAATTCAATTCTTTTTCCTTTCATTTTTGAATTTGTTGTTTTTTTGTTGGGGGGTTCCCTGAGTTGAACCCGCCCCTGCAGGTCATCCGTCATCTGTGAATTGCGCACATTTTTCCATTCAAAAATAGATAAGACTCCAAGAATGGACAAGTGGTTTCCATGGGACGATGAAAAATAAGAATTAAGTCCTTTAGCGCTAAAATACCTCGTACCGTTCTTCACGTCTGCGGGAAAAAACAATCCGATAACAACTGAATTGCTGACACAGTACTTCGCTACGCAGAAGAGATGGGAGACCTACAAGGAATTTAAAGATTTCCGATTTGGCGTTGTGGTAATACTACATCAATACGTGAGACGAAGTGAAGTGCTACGAGTTTTTTTCCTCTCACTCAGAGCTCTCTCTCACTCTCTCTTTTCTTCCCATGAAAGTAGAAGATTCTATCCATATATTTTTCCTTCACCTAAATCCCTGATCTTCTCATCCCCACTTTACCTTCTCGTTGTGTTATCTGATTTAAGGGTTCGGTCGTGGTGCTTCACTTTGTTCTATATGTACAAGTTAGAGAATAACCGTGCTTTTAACGGATTTTGTTTGAGATAGTGTAATTTTTTTTTACTTCTGTTTATTCTTGCCCTATGAGACAGGGATATTGGGTCAACGTGCTCCTATGCAATTTCTTACCCATATTGGTTACAAGGTGTTGTGGCAGTGGTTCCAGAGTGCGTTTCCTCATATCATTACGAAAATACTCGTACATTATTGGTCGACGGCGCAATAGTTTGATTAAATTTTCTTTTGAATCTGCGGTTAAAATCTGAGGTAGGCTATTTCTAAGAGAATTATTCAGTAGGGGAATAATAACGTTTACTCGACGTTTGAGGGTTCTTGAGCCGAAGAGAAATTTATGCCAATATCTTTTGGCCTGTTCAAAAAAAAAAATGGCGTGACTTTAGCTTACCATCTTTGAGAGAGGGAAGAGGCTGTGGGGTCTAGCTACTTAGATTGATTTTAACATGGAAATACGTCTGTGCGCGTGAAGTGATCCCTTTCTGGATCACTTTTTTGTTTCGATTCCGGACTGAACCATCTGCAAATGACAATGCCCTTTTTGTAAGTAGAGTCCAAAATTAAAAGTTTCATAGTTACTCGGATACAAGTAAATTCTTCCGCACTTTGCCAAATGTATGATTCTGCTTACTTTTTATACAGTAGTACTTATCTGAATATTTTTATATTCCAGTCAACACTGTTAGTAAAAGATCTAACCTAACCTATGAAATTGGTCTATCCTTTCTAATGGTCAGTAGTTTACAAAATAACATCACTGTAACATTGAAACAATACATGCATACTTGTATTGGTAGGCGTTCTTACATGCCAACACGTACACTAAAATTTACTTATATTCACACAGTTTGATACGTAGTACCGACCGTAGATACTTACATCTACCGAAATCTACTTACATCCAATTTAGGTTCCTTTAATAGGTACCTAGATTGTTTAGGTCGTATTGAGACCAACGCAG
Source organism: Aspidiotus rigidus (assembly GCA_035079385.1). Classification (NCBI taxonomy): domain Eukaryota; kingdom Metazoa; phylum Arthropoda; class Insecta; order Hemiptera; family Diaspididae; genus Aspidiotus; species Aspidiotus rigidus. The sequence continues at coordinate 13,303,413 of JAVHKY010000011.1, forward strand.
TGGATTGTGTTCTTTTCCTTTCATCTTTGGTTTTGCACAGATAATGGAAATTTTGGAACGGTTGGTTTCCGGTTGATATAATTATATCAAGTGGAAAATTATACATACCTATCTACTTCATGTATACATGATACTTTACCTATATATGATGATAATGCAGTTGATATATCTGTAGGTAAACTCGTGTATGTACACGTACACACAGAGCTGAGAGAACTGCACCTTTTCATGCATTAAGAGACCCAATGTGAGCCGCACAAGTGTGCTATGCTGTAAACAAGTCAAGTAGAGGTATGATTGAACAATGAAATAAACTTAGCCCATTCTTACAGTAGATGGGATTTAGTTTTAATTTACATTACTTACTTTGATGAATCGCCCTATCGATGAAGTCATTACGGCGACGCGGCGCACGGAGGGTATTGACTGCCCGAACCATATGAGAGTAGGTAGTCCTCTATAGGCGGACGTAGTCTATGTACTTTGTTCAAATTTATCTTACGAGTAGTTTTGTTTATCCACCTACAGTAAAATTATCACGCCGAGGATTGCTTTAGCTAGATATACTTACTTACTCCAAATGTATAAATATGTTCGTAGGTAGCCTACGCACATTTAGTTAGGTACGCTAATTATAGATAGGTACTGGTGATGAGTGAATACATTTATTTTAGCAAACGTAATTCTTATTTGCAGTTCAAGTATAATTTTGTATAATCAACCCGTGTTGCTAAGGTCGACACCATTGGAATAATTTTTTATTTTTCTCCGTCTTACTTCATACGCTCACGCGCCACATTATTAGATAGAGAAGGCAGTGCAAAAGGCAAACAAGTATACATAATAATGTGTGGCCCTCACTCTCTATATGTTGTGCAGAGGACCAGTTATAAGAAACACAAATTGAAGTGTGGTTTGCTCAACGTAAAAATTACAATCGTAAAAGTGTGTTGAATAAACTGGGCCTAAAATTATAATATGTATCAATACGTAGCTTCGACCGTACAATGAAGTCGCCCAAATGGGGCAGTTCTTTGAAATGCGTTGCCTCTCGTTAGATCGCAATTTGTTGTTTGTTCCGAAATATTTGTCCACGAATCCGATATTCCACCGGGTAGTATATCGATTTTGTTACAATCTGCTGCCACGAAACAGTCTGAGGAAATTGGCGGCCACGATCAAGGATTTGTCCGCTGCAATTGTGCGAAGAGATGATGTGATACAAAACGTTGTGCCTGCGTTAAAAAAGGCATCCTTTGTAATTCAAAATATCACGGCGCCAGCACATGTTGAAACAAGTAGTCTTACGCTTTATTTATTATATTATAGACCTTTTAATTGTAACTCCCCTACTAACATCTTGACAACACCAATTGGATGTACGCATTTATTTGTACTAATATTATACCGAATTTTTGATCTGTGTCAAACCTGGCTGAATGATCATCGGTACCTATATTGTAATATGTCTAGGCTTATTATAATATATCTCGACAAATTATAATATACCTAGGTACATTTTAATTTGAGTACGATTGTGTACACAGATACAAAATGCCATTACAAAATGCCGGTAACGTATATATGTTACGCCGAATCCGTCAAAATGCTGTATTGATAAAATCGGCAACTGCTTGCTGAATTGATAAAATCGGAAGAATTTTTTGCCGATTTTATCAAATCGGTTTTACACAGGTCTTCAATTTACCACAATAATTCAGTTGCTCGTCTCATAAAACCGTGAAAAAAAAGAAAAGAAAAAGTTGGAAGATAGGATATTGAAATGTTAATACCTAACTTTCAATCTCAATATTTCAGTTGCCTATTTTATCAAATCGGCAGAGAGTTGCCGGTTTCATAAATTCAGCAAAAATTTCTGCCGATTTCATCAAATCGGCAATTTTTTGACGGATTCGGCGTAACATAATATATATATATATAAATAATTTTTTTGTTCGCGGAACTCCTCCAAAACTACCCGATGGATTTTTTTGTAACCTAGCCATATTGTAGTATCACATCTGAAGATGTGCACCTGCAATTTTCAATGTTTTTAAAAAACCGGAGTAGTTTTTGAAAAATTGTCATGTTTTAGAAAAATTTCTTACTATATTAGGAGTAGGTGCTTACGTTACGAGAAGCGGATTTTCGTATCTTTTTACCACTTTTGTTATCAGTACGTGTGTATTGTGATCAAGAACCTTTTATCATTCAAGAGGTTCATTCTTGGTTCATTCTTGATCAAGGCTTCATTGAATTTTATTTTCGACGATATTTCATTCAAATTTAGTACACTTGTATCTTGCTTCCCACAGCCCCTAGAGCCTTGAATTTTGTTTAGTCAAATTTTGTCTGTTTTTGAACGGATAGTGGCAATGGCGGGTTGTTCAGTTTATTTTCATTATTATTAGTCATACTCGATAGTGAAAACCTTGAGTTTGAATGATCAAGTACAATTTTTTAATCTTCATCAAGTGTGCTGATGCGAGACTACCTCGGTGACATAATTCTTAATTAATTATTGATTTATACGTCATTTTTTCATGTGTACATAATTGATAGTGGTTCATAGTTGATTTGAGGTGTCTCAGGAGATGGAAAGATTATTTTCAATTTGGACTGACTTTTTTGAGTGAGATTCGAGATTAGACTAACGAGTGAACCAGGCTGGGGTGCGATATATTATTTTTACCGACTTTTCTAGCTAGAAAAGTGAGGTATTCTGTTAATACGTTTAGAAATGTTGAAGCGTGAGGGAAGGAATGAGGGGTTGACTGGTGGGTGATTGGTTGTTTCTTTGGCTTCGACATCGATTTTTTTAGTTTTTCGGGATCTCCTTGTAGCTGGATTCCCAGATGAAGAATCTTGGGATGGAGTTTCATAGAAAACGGTGCGTGAATACAATTTATGAGTGCACGAGAGGAATATCAGCTGGAGATAGCATTAAGGGATGCCAGGAATCGGGAGTGATGAAGAAATGAACCACTCAGTCTAATATGCAGTATACTAGACTAATACTTTTCTAAGATATTGTAGAGGAAATAGTGATTGTGAAGCTCTTTTTTTTACAAACTTTTTTAGCTCGAAAAGTGAGGTATTACATCTGTAGCGAGGTTGACAGGGGGACGAAGCAGTGAAATTTCTCGACGCTTTGGTTTAGCCTGACAAAAAATCAGGTCTCTTAATTTAGGCCTATATTTACGCTTAAAAAAAATTTTTTGACCGCGGATCTCCTCCAAAACTACCTGATGGAATTTTTCCAGACTTAGATAAGTTATAGTCTCAATCTGAAGATGGGTACCAACAATTTTTTCGACGAATAATTGATAGTAATTCTTCAGCGCGTTTCCAATTGTGTTAATACGATTTTGTAGGTTACGGTTAATCATATTGGGAGTAATCGAAATATTAATTTGCAAAGATCGCAGAAACAACTGTTATAGTCCCGTAGTAATGTGGGCAGGGGGAGGGGGAATGAATTTTCTGGAGACGTGTCGTAGACTTTAGATGACTGCTAGCCTAAAGTAAAACGAAATTTAGGTTTCCTTATTGGATTATAGGTATTTTTACTCTGTCATCAGTTGATGTGATGTCATAGTGATAGAATTTATGAACTACTTTTTATTGTTCATTCTAGTACAAATATTTGGTATGATTGACAGGTCATTGGTGTTTAATTTAAGAGAGGGAGTGACTCTCTCAATGATTTTTGCATTGTGAGAAGAAAAGTCGCGTACTACTCACGCGACTGCGTGAGTGTTTTTTCTTTATACTTATGACTGTCTGATGATACGCCCTGTATTACATGTCACAAAAATTGAAAAATTTTCAAGTCCTACATTTTTGTAAATTTCTCTGTTTATGTTACTATGATTCATATGGACAATATCCTCTCTTTAATCAAACAATACAGGACCAGGAAGGAAGGGGGTGAAGAAATAACTGTCGCAAAAATTTCAAAACAAACATGAAAAGGAGAGAGAGAAAAGGAAACGATGACGTGGTCTAATTAGGAAGTACTGTATGCTATACCACTGCAGTTACTACAGGAAAATATAATACGTAGGTATTATCTAATCTATTATTCGAAGAATTCGTACTGCGGACGGGAAGATTTGAGAAGCAGTCGCTCCCGCGGGAAGCGTATGGAGGTATTTTCTTTTTTTTCTCCTTCTTTTTTTTTTTTTTTTACTTGGCAGTGCTATGAATATTTTCGCGTGAAGATTTGGACGAGGAACAGACTACGAAGATGTTTCTCGCATTCATTTAAATTTACGTACATTTGCGGTTCTTCTTTCATGGTTGGTACCGGTAACGGTCTACTATTCGTATGAGTGTATCTAACAATATTACGCACGTATAGTGTATAAAGTATAAACGCGCACTGTATTGTGTTTAGCAGCAACCGAGGGAATGATTCATGACAATGGTGTACCTAATAAGTTTGCACAGAATCTGCGAATCGTACGACTATGACTGGGCGCGAAATAAGGAAATTTGAGCCAGCACCAGGTTCAACATGTATTTTTGATACACAGCCAAGAAACTGCCCGTGACAATCTTTCTACGTTACTCCTCATAAATTTTTTTCGATTCCCTGGAGTATTGTGATCAAATTTATTCGACACAATTAAATCCTGTTTTGTTTGCATGAACTTTTCTAAAAAACTATTTTTAAATATAAATGCAATAACGAGAGGGCTTGACCCGGCGCGGGAAACGTGAATTTATTTGTCGATGTTTCGACCACATGGTATCTTCTTCAGAAAAAACTGATTCAAAACAAGAAAGGAATCAATCTCAGTACGAACAATAGTAAACTGATATGAGTCATCTTGCGATACCTAGGTAGTACTCTGTACCCACGCGTTGAAAGCTGTGCGCGAATACGAATTTTTTTTTCGATGAATTATATTATAGGTAACACCACGCATGCAATGAAATTTTCAAGTAACTATGTAGAAACAAAATACCGTATTATGTTCGCTAAAATGACACTTTCGAATTATTTAATAAGCTCCTAGAATTTTCACGAATAGGTAATGAGAAGGGAGTGCTGACTAAATCTTCTTTGAGATAAGGTTCACGCCTTGTTCGAGGTATTACTGTGGTGAAAACAATACTCTTTCGTTTTTCTGTTTTCCTGACACTGTATGAAGTAGCAGGTTTGTGACACCACGTGGTCTTCCTTACCATGAACATCTACATTTTAGAAGGAAATAGTTTGATTGAAGTTGCTTATCTGCATTTTAATGTCTCCTGTCGCCTCATTCAATGTGATCTTCGTATACCGTTTGATCATGAGGTGGAACCTCCATCAGCTGAAGGTAAAATATGACGATCGAATCTTAGAGCTAGACTTTTCAATCGATATTCCTGACAAAGATAAAGCTATACTTTCAGACTGATAGAATATTTCCTGCAGATGATACGAATGATAGGATAGAAAACAAATTCCAAGTCAGCGAAAAAAATATAACATCATTTTACCCATCGTTTTGAAATTGAGTACGGAAGGAATAGATTCAAGACATAAGACAAAGCTTTGAGAGACATCAAAAGCATTATTAGGTCGTGTAAAAAATATATTAATGATACTTCTTTACGCTCCGACACAGAAGGGAATCAAACCCATTCCACCTAAAGTTCAGAAGAAAAATGCTTACGCGGCTACTTTTCACTTGTGCCTGCAATTAATCATCACGTTTGAATCCTATCTTCGGTACTCCAACTTATTCTATGAATCGTTCTCCCCACAAGACTCACACATACTCGTACTCACCATCTCTCTCCCTTTTAATTAATTCTTCATCATCTCCAATTCCCTATAGCATAATTTATTGTTATTCTTGGCCGCTTTTCTCATCATCCGCTCGTAAATCTTGTGTTCACGCTCTAATCGCTATTTTCTATGTCAACTTAATTTTAATATTTTTCATCTGGGTACCTGGCCACGCAAGAGCATACCAAGGAACGAAAAAATCGACAAAACATCCTAGCAGGCCACTAATTACCCTCCAGCAAACTCTCCAAAAACATTAACAAATACATCACCCTTGCCTGGTTCAATCATTGGTTCAACCTCAGATCCCATTCAAACAAGCTAGTTTAAATCAGAAATTTACATTTCTGAAGACTATGAAAGCAACTCACTCGCAGAGAAGAAATAATCATCATACTAGCTTCAGAATCAGTGATTCCTAAACTCACACACACCCATCTTATCACTCCTGCGATCCTTGATAGCCCCCTCCCAATCATTCAACGTATCTTTTCTGGCTCCAAATTAGCCTCACCTTGCAACTCCTCATTCAACCCTTCTACGACTCTTCATTTGTCCTCAAGATCTTTTAATTCGTTCGACAATCAAATTTCTTCTCCCGCATCTGAACTTGATAACACCGCCGAGATTATGGCCCCAATGACGAGTTCCCAGTAGCTCGTTAATTTGAAAGAAAAATTAATAGAAATAGAAAAAAAAGATTATACACAAAGGATTGCTGCAATAATATTACACTGACACAAAATATTCATTAATGGCAAAGTCGACATGAACGAGCACACATCTTTACGTGTGTGATTTAACATGGACCAGAGTAGAGAGAGAGCGGTGGTCCACGAAAACACCTAAACCAGACAGAAACTTCAGGGTACAGAGCCTATTGAGACAGCAACCGAATCCAATTATTGAGAGGCTAGAAATACTCTCACATAGACATAACCACAAACTAGATCGACACTTCAGGAAATACACACAACGGTGATCTCGATCCTACCCGCCAAGGTAGGATCAGACTGGCTCAGTCAGCAGCTAGAATATGGATGCAAGTCTGTAGAGTAATACAGCTCACGAAATACAACTATACTCGTACGTCTGAGATTGCGATGCGAACACTGAATCAACAAAAAGTTCACAGTTCCGACTGTGTACCATCTACATGTCGTAGCTCGGAAGATGATAACATCAACCGTTCTACTACTTAATATGACATATATACACCCGGCCGCAAACTTTCTCTACGAGTAGCACAGTTACGATGTGAAAGAGTTACATGGATACCCCCGTTAGGGTCGAAAGGATGGCCCAGGGACATGGTACCGGTTATATACGTGACCACAATTAAGAAATTATGTGCGCGAGGTTTGGCTCAATTTTGTAGCGCTAGAGCTGATGACTGTTTCTAGCATCTGCACAGTACGTTTGAGCTATTCGATCAGACACACAGCTGTAGTCAATTACTCAAGACGAGTTTCTCGATAATAAGACGAGAATTCCCGCACATTCGCCCGCTCTGACTAGCTGACACGGGACCACAGACGATCTCTCGCCGTGAACTCACTACAGAAGATGACGATTGAAGAGCTACAGTACTAGAATAAATGCAACGCAAATGCGATTTCATTCAATTTTATTCCATAAAATTCATTAACTGTTTAAGCTTTATTGTCGCACGCAATTCAAACATTTTCTTCTCTTTGGCTTGGGACGCAACTATGTCAGAATCATACATATGGGACGCAACTGGTTTCTTCAATAAAGAACCTTTCGGGAAAATGGAATTTGGAGAAACGTGTTTCACGGAAAGAAAAGATCAGTAAGTACAAAGTACTGGAAAAGTACGGTTTTTATGTAACAGGTTTGGAGTTGTGACACACTAAGTACGATGCAGTGAACGTGAAAATTCGCAGGTCCGGTACTGTAAATTCTGAGTGAGCGATGCGAGGTATGCACTGGACTGTACATAACTTTTACGCGGAATAGCTTAAAATAAGTTGATGCGCGGTTGAGTAGGAATCGTTGGTTTGATCATCAAAATTTACAGTGCCAGATCGGTATTCTTTGACGGGAAAAAATTAAAAAGTTAAGCACTTAGTGCTAGACGAAATGTCCTTCCTCGTTACATGCACTCGTTGTCGGTCACCCATCCAAGTACTAACCACGAAAATGATGCTGAACAAACTACACTCTACTACGTACTTACCTTAATCTCACGCGCTCTAAATATCTTATTTGTAAGTAGGTACATGTTCCTCACATTTTTTTTTTTTTTCATTGTTCTGAATTAATCGCGTAGGTACTTAATTAATTTATACTACTTATTTATTTTTAGTGTGGATTTGTAACATTAGGTACAGTGTACTAGTATTTTCGTTTAGCTTACGCTGACTGAAATTATATATTTTCTTCAATGACGAAATGTCTCGCATATCACACTATAGGCAACAAATTCAAAATTTTTGAAAATTGCTGAACTGAAATTATCTAATAATATTAAATGAATTTTGAACGCTGAATTCAATTCCATTCTCAGTTTTTTGATAGGACGTATCAATTTTTTCGTATTCGCATGAAATATTCACGTTTATTCGCAGCGCGTTGTTGCAGAACGTAGCGTTCCTTCTCGATAGCCGATAGGTACTTCAGGTACGTCCATCGAGAAGTTGTGTTACGTTCCGCAACAACGCGCTGCGAATAAACGTGAATACCTATTCCATGCGAATACGAAAAAATTGATACGTCCGATCAAAAAACTGAGAATGGCATTGGATCCAGCGTTCAAAATTCATTTCCAATTGGATAATTTCAGCTCAGCAATTTTTAAGCTGTTGCATAGTGTTATAATTTTGTATAATAGATCGAGGTACCTATACACTGCACATTATTCAAATTTATAGCCTACCCATTGTTCAGCGAGCCACGTTCAATATAAATTCGGAAGAATTTCTTCGCAAGGAATATGATTGTTTATTTTTTCCAAATTGGATTGGTTTGTGTAGGTATACCTACGCAAGAATTCCAACACTAAGTATTTTCAATTTTATGCAGTGCACCATAACCTATATACTTAGCGCGGTGTTTTAGTCAAATTTCATCTCGTTTTTGTGTAATATGAATGAAAGAGAAATTGCGAACTACATTTCAAGAAATCATGATGTGCGTTCTGAAAAATGTTAAAAATATACATATAAGATGATGAGTGACTGTTTTTTGAAAAATATAATTCGTTGACTGATACCGTAATTGTCTGCGTTAATTATGTAGGTACCTATTTCATTTTGTAAGAGGCTTCCTTTCAGTTTATCACGGCTGTTGTGTGTTCATATATATATATATATATATATATATAAGAACGTGAACGTTCTTCACTGTCAGTCGCGTCACTCTCCTACTCACGGACAAAGTTCGGAGCTCCGACCATATAACGCTATTCCTCTCTCGTCCTGTTTATCTTTCCGAGTGCAGTCAGCTGACCTGCCTTTCCTTCGGGAACTCGACTTTTTGATTCGATTCTGTGGAAACACAGCATCGCCAGATTTGTCAAGATTTTACATCTTACATATATATGTAAGATTCCGTCAAGCCGCAATCTCGGTAACTGCGCTACTCGCAGAGAGGTTTGGCAGGCGAAGGTATATTAGGTAGTAGGACGGTTGACGTTATCATCTTCTAAGTTACGACATGTCGTTGGCACACAGTCGGAACTGTGAACTTTTTGTTGATTCAGTATTTATCACTGCAATCTCAGAAGTATTGTTGTATTTTGTGAGCTGTACCACAGTACAGTCTTACATATATATATATATATATATATATATATATATATATATATATATATATATATATATATATATATATATATGTAAGAATGCACGCATTCTTTTCGTCTTCCACTACTCGCAGGTTTCTTTCTGCATGTAGACTTTATTAGGTATTTCGATAGTTATCTGGTTATCTTCCGAGAGCAGTCAGCTGACCTGCATTTCCTACGGGACTCTCGACTTTTTGTTTCGATTCAGTGTTTACACTGCATCGACATGATTTGTTAAGATTTCACGATCTTACAAATCGAAACAAAATAGACTAGTGTTTCCGTAGAAGACGCAATAAGACGGTCTATCGCTGCTACACGGTCATCGCTGTACACGGTCATCGCTGTAAGACGCTCATGCCGCTGTAAGTCTAGCCGCTTGTATGTAAGACTAGCCGTTCGTACGTAAGACTTCAACCGTCGTAGTGTAAGTCTAAAGCACCGCCATAAGCCGTATCGAAAAGTGTTACCCCTTTCCTCTCTTAGTGGGGGAGATATAAGAATGCACGCATTCTTTTTGTCTTCTACTACTCGCAGGTTTCTTTCTGCATGCAGACTTTATTAGGTATTTCGATAGTTATCTGGTTATCTTCCGAGAGCAGTCAGCTGACCTGCATTTCCTACGGGACTCCCGACTTTTTGTTTCGATTCAGTGTTTACACTGCATCGACATGATTTGTTAAGATTTCACGATCTTACATATATAATTCGTATAGGTAGGCCTATTCTCAGTTTTCTCGCCGTATTTTCTTCAATGATGAAATGTCATTGATTTTGTGTTCTCATCACCAATGGAGGCTGCTCATATCGAAATTCATGCGCATTCATTGACCGGGTAAGGTTCTTGACAATTGAATAAAGTATATCTAGATTCTTAATTGAAAGGAATTATTATGCGACGTGTATATATACATTTTTCCCAATGATTCATATTTCATTTGCACATTCATATAAGACTAGTTTCATATCCCTGATGGTCTCTTTAATTCGTACACAAAATTTTTCCCTATAGGAAGTTGTTATTTATATGTGTTTTTCACGATTATTTTGAACCTTCACATACAACTCCGATCAAAATTTCTGCGAACTTGACAACAATTGTACCTATCTCAAAAAAGACGCATCGATATAAGTTATGAACTTAATCAGATTTTTCTGCGATAGATCAGACCTACTAAATAGTCCGCACGCTGCGGGCTGCGGCGAAGTAAGCTTGCACTTACGCGGTACCAATATACATCCACAAGTATGTTTCCGACGAGAATAATGAAAATACTCAACAAGCAAACAAAATTCAAATCAACTCACTTCGATCAATTGGCCTCGGATACCCAACTCAATCGACAATTGAAAAAAGCGCGAATATTCCAAAACATTCACACCTTCCCTTCCTGCACACGCTACCATAATAATGTGGAACGTGACAAAACTTCAACAGTGAAAATTTAAAAACCAAAAAAGGAAAAGTAGTTTTACAACACATTATGAAGAATTCCATTTCTCTGTATTCTAATCTATGGTTTCGTTTTTCCGCGCCCGAAAAGTTCGGAGAACGATATTTTTTCCCGATCCTGATCAAGGTTCAGTCGTTCAATGATTACAAACACAAACATAATATTAAGGTATCAATCAGGAGAATTTCGAAAAACAGGCACTTTGTTTCCCAAAGCGGAGATATCTTTCCCCGAATCGCCATTTCGCATGTTTGTCATTCATTTGCACGGCACCGAAGCGCATGCGCGTCTTCAGCACGGCGAGACACAGCTCAGCAATTTTTGCTGATACGGAACTGTAATTTATGATGCGTTCTGAACAATATTCAACGGGAAAGAATGTAACGATCCAACCTGCAGTGCAGCTCAGTTAATTTTACTGATTCTGGCACAGTAAAAATTCTGTACCACGGGACAGTGCTTTATTATAATAATTGCTACGTCAAAAATTACGTGCAATGTTTGTACTTTTTGCGTAAACAGTTTATTAATTTTTAATCAACTCTTGATACAAAATGCAGAGCTGTTAATCAAAATTTACTGGGATCTTAAATTGCTGCGCGGTTCAGCAATTTCTGCGGAGAAATCGGTGCTTTTTGAAGGCGCTCGTCAAAATATACTGAGAGGACATGAAATATCACAAATCTGTTCACTAATTTCTGTTGCACCTTTTTTTCCGTGTTGGATAAATGTACGGGATTCATCTTTGTAGCAGATATTTTTCTTAACATATTTAAGAAAATTTTATTTTGTATGTATTCGACATTAAAATTGTATTATTACTAGCAAATTGTTTTTCACGGGTAAGTACAGTACTTGCAAATAGACACATCCCTCTATTATTATTTTTTTTTTTGGCTTAAAATTTGCTTCCTGATGGAAATGACATCGAAGCCGTAACCTATCTCTCTTTGCGATTTTACTACAGAAGACAAGCTTTTTGGTAAACTCACCTCTTCTCGCCTGAAAAAAGAAAAATTTTTGTTAATACAATCGTTTTAATTTAAGCCTGGGTCCCCTATGATCACAACAAATTGTGTAAAAATTAAGGGAAAAATGTTGCTCTATCACAGACATTATTTTATTTTCACTTCTGGTGTACTAAGATAATGACCGTGGCGCCGCACCGACAACATGAAAAATTTCTGTGGTCGAGAAACGAAGCCCTGTTCGCAAAGATAGGAGGCGGAAAAAATAAGTAATATGGTAAACGCTTTTTTACACAATGCCTGATATTCTCGCGAGATATTGATCCTAAATTTATCCACGGATACTTTTTTGAACTTCAATTCCTTTGAAATCTCGCGGCACCCTTCGAAGGGGTTCTCGGCGGCACACCGGTTGAAAACCACTGGTTTAAACTTTCATATTTTACTTGATTTGGAAGTGAAATTTGTCGCTGATTTCGAAAAGAATATCTGATTAATCCTAGGAAGTTTGAAAATAGGGGAATTATCGATTTCTTATTTCAGAAATCTGGGTAAATTTGTCAATTTTTGATACATTTTGGTTCATAACTCCGCTCAAAAAAGTCGTGAAAAATAGAGTAGGGTGCAAATTGAAGATAAAATTGAGATACAAATTTGGTAGATTTGAAGTATACATCTAACGTTTCGAGTTTTTACACTAGAACAGATTTAGTGTAAACTCCCATTTAACGGGTAACATCTTTCTGGGCGAGACGGTATAGCTCGAGAGTCCAAATTTTATCAAGTCCCCCTCCTGTCATGTATAGTTTGGGAGTGGAAATTTTTCCAAGTTTTTCCCCGGACGGCGCGCACGGTAAATTTCTCGAAAAAAAAACCGTAGTACATGTTCCTTGTTAATAATATGTGTTTTCCGCATTCAGAAAGTTTGTAGTTTACAGAAATAGATGGTTTTTGAACTTCGGCTTCAACTTGATTACTTTTTCGGGAACTTCAGAAAAATTTCACTCTTAAGAATTTTAATCTGTATTACAAAAAAAAATCTATCAACTTAAATCCGAGTGCTTCGAAATACGATTAGGTGATTCCACGAAAAATGTAAAAACAAACTGGCATCATTAAGTTTGATCTGGAGACAAGAAGAGAGAGCTAATCATCTGGATTCAAGAGGAGTTTCGATGATGAAGCAATTGATGAAATGCTCGAGTTCTAATTGTCGAGAGGAAAAAACTCTGAATGTGAAGAATATTTTCAGCTTGCTTGCAGAGTGAGATCGCAATTTTTCGATTGTGACTTATTGAAAACTTTGACCATTCAAATGTTGACACGACCAAATTAAGCTGTTGCAGTTCATTGTGCGCGCGCGTGTGTGTGTGTGTCTTCGCTGCTGATAAGATAGGAAGACACATATACACATTCACACCATGTAAACAAGCATTGTTGAAAAGCCAGGTTCCTCTTATCGGCAGTCACAGGCCTGGCCGGCTAGGTAGGGAGAGACTATTGAAAGTTATCATTGTTACATTTAAAGTGAAACATTTGGAATGTATCTTTGTTGAAGCTTAAATAAACATTGCCCCACCTTCATTTTCACCTGTTCTCACAATGGGCAAGGGGCGGATTCGGTATAAGAAAAAAGTTAGGTACCTGTGAGACACCCTTTCGAATCCGTTATGTCGCTCCCTCTCTTGAATCATTCAACCAATGAGCAAGAGAGGACAGGTAAAGTTTGCACAGGTCACCTTGCATTCAAGGGAGTCCACATCATTCTATTTACATTGAGCGAAAATACCTTTAGCGCTTTAAGGTACCTACTGATAACAAAAAGGATAGGAAAATATCCCAATCTTCCAATTGTAACTTGTTGACCCTTCGACTATTCAAATGTACTGATGATAAGATACAAAGACACATATACATTTTTACATTTGTGTAAACAAGCATTGTTGAAGTGCCAGGTACCTGTGAGATACCCTCTCCAATCCGTTGAGTCACTCCCTCTTTCGATTCATTACCCTTTCCAATCCGTTGAATCACTCCCTGTTTAGAATCATTCAACCAATGAGCAAGAAAGGACAGGTCAAGTTTGCACACGGCACCTTGCATTCGAGCGAGTGCATTTTTAGTATGTTTAGTGCAGATGTAGAAAGTGGACGTGTTTACTTTTTCCACTCGGTTTTTCGTTTTGCATGACTTTGCACGACGGGGTTTTTTGTAATTATTTTTTGCATGTTTCCCATGTGTACCGGTATACATTTATGTTGCTTGAACTAATAATGCTGGGATACTAACACTAATATTCTAATTAAAATGTGTATTTTCTTTCAGCCGAAATCATTTTTAGGGCTTATTTTAACAGCCTTTTGAATTTTGATAAAATATTTTTTCATTTTAAATAAAAATTTAGATCGAGACCACCGTCATTTTGTAGCGGCCGTTCCATTCGGTAGTAATACTGGTGGCCCGACAACTCCAAATTTCGACAATAGGTGCTGTTCATTTTTGTTTACGGTATTACAGGTGGATTGCAGGAAGTACATTGAGTGCATGGTGCGAATATCTCCGCGTGTGATGATATTGTGCTACCCATCAAGCCGGCAATCCCACCAATAATTCTAAGTAGAAAATATACTTTCTTTCAGCCAAAATTATTTCTAGGGCTTGATTACACCACCCGTCATTCCGGAGTAGCCGTTGCACTCTGAAATATGGGTGTGTAAGCCGACGACTCCCGTTTGGACGATCGGTACTGGTCAATGGCGACCTCTTTCCTTTTTGCTCAAATTAATCTACTGTTTTCTCTTCCAGATCAAAATTAAAATTGAAACCATCGTCATTTTGTAGCGGCCGTTCCATTCTGAAACACGGGTGGCACGACAACTCCAAATTTTGACTAGAGGTGTTGTTTATTTTTGGTTCGCGCTATTATTCTACAATTTATATGATGGTTAGGTCTTACAGGAAGTGCATTGAGCGCATAGTGCGGATTAGCCGCACGCTCGCGCGATGATATTGTACTTTTCGACTATTCTGGGCACCCACGATCGGATAAGCTCACGGTGGGGCGCAGGATGAGTTAACTCAGTTTACTTGACTCCGCCAATGAAGAGGCAACCATCTGAGGTTGTAACTGAGGCGTTGTAGACGTAAACAGTCTTCGTAATTCGTGGCGGACTGACGTGGGTGCCTGCGCCTTCTCTCAATTTTCAGATGTTGGTACAGCACACCACATTCGGATATACCTCGCTGGGATTTTATCTTCGTTAGCCGGGGTTGACCGTTGTGGTAGTGCACAGTCTTCTATGTATAGGGAATTCCTTTTTTTTTTTTTTTCTGTCTTTAGAGTAGGACTAGGATCTTTAGTGTCTTGGGACGCATTGGAGCCACCTCCACGTGGTGCGTCCTGGGCAACGGCAACAATTAGTTTGTTGACGGCCAAGGCTCCTTAGAGTAATAGTGCGAATTAAAAAAATAATAACATGAAAAGTCCAATGAACTTGAGCAAAAAATAAAGACTTCGATTGGAAACAAAATATTTCTTCATACTTAGTGTAATTTTGTGATTCTATTCGGTAGGTCATTCTAGAGTTTTCAGGTTGGTCCTCGAGTTATTCTTCCTATTGTGAGGAATTGAAACCTTATGTGAGTCTTATCTCAGGGTGAGATAAGTGAATTGATTATCTGCTGTTGATACGAAAAAAAAAAAGTCGAAATAGTGGTAATTTTGAAAGGGGATTCTAATAAGGGACTGTGTCGGAATTTCAATAATTATTTCGAGTACAAATTGAGATTTCTTGTAAACTTTGGAAGAAGCAGTACTTCAGATTTTCTTTGCTTTGACATTCTCATCTTCTCCAAAGTAAATTAACTAAAATTTAAATGATCCCTTATTTGAGTTCTTGCAATAAGTGATTTCGTAGTCAAAATCTAGCCTAACAGTTATTATTTGGTTTTGTCCGATGAATCTCTGCTTATTTCTTCCAGCAATTCAAAAATTGTGGTTCAAACAGAAAGAGGTGCTTTGATTTACTTTAGATTTTTGTAAAATTTTTCGATGGAAACCTTAGCCTCCCGGCGATGAGTAGAAGCTTCGACCTACTTACTTCATAACTCGAAAAATGTTCAACTTGTTAATATGAAGATTTCGACTTCTTTATGAACATTTTAAATATTTCGTGTTTCATCTGCAGTGTCGAGTGAAGTGTGCGGCAAGTAATCCGGTGTACCTTTCCACGCCTATCAATCCGCCACATATTCGTACACACACACAGCGGTCAGATGGTTCAAGCTCACTCAGATTGGCAGCGTGAAGTCGATGACCTTGGCGTATAACACAATATTTTCCTATCCCTCTATGGTTTAAGGATTTGTATTGAGTTTAATTCTGAATAAAGCGACTACTCCACCTGGTGTGTGTTTTATTTCCGCACCGAATTACGGAACATGAAAATTTTCGTATAGGTACGAGTAAATAGGTATCCGAGAGGGGACTCCACCCAAATTAGGGGTCTTTGAACGAATTTGAAGTTGTCGGCCATCTTGCGACACTTGGAAAACGTTTGACTTTATCAAGTAATTGATCATCATTATTATTCATGATCTTTAATTTAATTTATTAAAAACTCACGGGTTCACTAACGGAGTTGAACAAGGGGTGGCAGGAACCTGTGAATCTGAAAAATATTGACGTACCAGATCTATGAAGTCATCAAATTGTGAAGTTATAGGCCCGGACTTTGGAGCTATGTACTTGGACAAAATCCGACCTCTAAGCTATTATGATTCGACCATTAAACTCTTTATTATAGGAGGAGGATTTAAAATACTCTGGGACAATAATATGAGTCTTATGGTATTTGAAGCGTTGCATATCTGGCTCATTGAGAGGACGGAGCAATTGTGTATGAAGTATTGCATACCCAGTTACTCGGAGGGGCTATTTTTCG
The DNA here is from genome assembly GCA_035079385.1 of Aspidiotus rigidus. Taxonomy (NCBI): domain Eukaryota; kingdom Metazoa; phylum Arthropoda; class Insecta; order Hemiptera; family Diaspididae; genus Aspidiotus; species Aspidiotus rigidus. Next base: position 13,320,368 of record JAVHKY010000011.1, read on the forward strand.
AGCTATAAACACCGACCACCGAACTATATATGATAGGAGGAGGACTTGGAAAAAATTTCCAACCTCCGAGCTTTGCCGGCTGGCCGGATAGCGGACGTTCTGACGTTCTTTCCGCAAAACTCCCCGATAAAACAGGTTCTCTGATAAAATCGACCTTCACAATCAAATTATCAGCTCCAACCTAGTTTAAAACTCAACTCCCCCTCTTATCATACATAGCTCAAGAGTGGAAATTTTAACACGAAACCTGTTCTATGGGGGGCTTTTTGAGAAATTTGACGGGCGCCGTCCGACAAAAAACTTGGGAAAATTTCGACACTCGAGCTATATGTGATAGCAGAGGGACTTGGAAAAATTTTTGCTAGAGGGCGGACGGCGCACGGCGCACGTCAAATTTCTCAAAAAGCCCTCCATAAAACAGGTTCCCTGTTGAAATATATGGCTAGAGGGTCGGAATTTTAACATGGAACGTGTTTTATGCTGAGAAATTTGCCGTGCGCCGTGCGTTGTCCAGCAAAAAACTTGGAAAAATTTCGACCATCGCGCTATATATGATAGGAGAGGGACTTAAAAAAACGACGGCTTCCTTAACGAAGTTAAACGAGGAAGCAGGAAACCTGTTTTATGAGTCAAATGGGATGTGGTATTGAAAATTCAAGGAAGCTTAGACCTAGATAAAGCTAGTCCTACTATAAGCCTAGTATAATATAGTTCGAGAGTCCAAATTTTTTTCGAATCTCCAGCTATATATGATAGCTCGGGAGTTAAAATTTTTCCAACTCCCCCTCCTATCATATACGCCTCGAGGTCGAAATTTTTCCAAGTCCCCCTCCTATCATATATAGCTCGAGAGTCGAAATTTTTTCAAGTCCCCCTCTTATCATATATAGCTGGAGAGTCGAAATTTTTCTAAGACCCCCTCCTATCATATATAGTGCGATAGTCGAAATTTTTCCAAGTCCCCCTGCTATCACGTATAGCTCGAGAGTCGAAATTTTTCCAAGTCCTCCTCTTGTCATATATATTGCGATAGTCGAAATTTTTCAAAAATTTTTTCTGGACGGCGCACGGCAAATTTCTCAAAAAGCCCCCCATAAAACAGGTTCCCTGTTAAAACGACGGCTTCCTTAACGAAGTTAAACGAGGAACGCAGGGAACCTGTTTTATGAGTCAAATGGGATTTGGTATTGAGAATTCAAGGAAGCCTAGACCTAGATAAAGCTAGTATAAAGAAGGCCTAGACCTACTATAACCCTAGTATAATATATGTTGAGACTCTAAATTTCTCTTGGAATCTCCAAGTACCGGTATATATGATAGCTCGAGAGTCGAAATTTTTCCAAGTCCCGCTCCTATCATATATGGCTCGAGAGTTGAAATTTTTCCAAGTTTTTTGCCGGATGGCGGACGGCGCACGGCAAATTTCTGAAAAAGCCCCCCATAGAAAAGTTTCCCTTTTAAAATCGATGTCGAAACCAAAGAAGCAACCAATCACCCACCAGTCAACCCCTCATCCCTTCCCTCACGCTTCAACATTTCCAAACGTATTAACAAAATACCTCACTTTTCTAACTAGAAAAGTCGGTAAAAATATATCGCAACCGAGTCTGGTTCACTCGTTTGTCTAACCTCAAATCTCACTCAAAAAAGCCAGTCTAAATTGAAAATGGTATTTCCATCTCCTGAGACACCTCAAATCAACTGTGAACCACTATCAATTATGTTTACATGAAAAAATGACCTATAAATCAATAATTAATTAAGAATTATGTCACCGAGGTAGTCTCGCATCAGCACACTTGATGAAGATTAAAAAATTGTACTTAATCTTTCAAACTCAAGTTTTCCACTATCGAGTATAACTAATAATAATGAAAATAAAATGAACAACACGCCATTGCCACTATCCGTTCAAAAACAAATTTTTAAGGAAACAAATAAATTTTGACAAAACAAAATTCAAGGCTCTAGGGGCTGTGAGAAGCGAGATACAAGGGTACTAAATTTGAATGAAATATCATCGAATAATAAAATTCAATGAAACGCTGGTCAAGAATGAACCAAGAATGAACCTGTTGAATGATAAAAGGTTCTTCATCACAATACACGTACTGATAACAAAAGTGGTGAAAGGATAGGAAAATCCGCTTCTCGTAACGTAAGCAGCTACTCGCAGCTATTCGTATAAGAATCTACTCGTAATAGTGAGAAATTTTTCAAAAAAGTGAAAATTTCTCGAGAACTACTCATCGATTCTCAAAAAAATTGCAGGTGCACATAATCAGATATAATACTACAATACGGCTAAGTTTCAAAAGAATCCATCGGGTAGTTTCGGAGGAGTTCCGCGGACAAAAAAATCTTATAATAATGAATAATAAATAATAATAATAATAATAATAAATATAAGGAAATTTGAACGGACGGGTGTAATACCTCACGGTGAAAAAACGATTAGGTATTATTTGGTATACCTACGTATAACGTTCGGACAGCTACTGTCCTTCATCAAAGCAAACTATAAACTAGCTTCTTCGACATTTATTTTCTTCGAAATTTTAAAAGCTACTTACAGAAGTAAATTTTTCGCAGCATCTCTATAGAAAATTGCGTTTTTCGTTTGACAGTTTATCAGTTGGAGAATTATGTTCTCATAAACACCGTATTTTGTATGAGCAGAAAAAAGGAGATATACGGTAGGTAAGCAAAGTGCAAGCGTGAGAAGACTGTACGAATTTTGCAGTTTTATTGTAAAAATGTAAAAATATTGTGACATTTTCAACTCAGCATTTGCCGAAGAGCAGTGCATTAAAAATCTCGGTAGTACTCATAAAAATAAAATAAGCTTTCAAAGCTTTTTCTTTATGTTCATTTGATGCTGCGCCTAGGTCGTTATCTTCTCGTTTGTCTTATTGTCTCTCCATTTTTTCGTTTTTGCAAGCGCATTGAAACAAATTGCCTATTAGGTACGCACGTCAGTATGGCAATGTGACTGATGGCGTTAAAAAGTTGTGTGAATTTTGATGGCGGTATCGAGTCTAGGAGAAGAAAATACTGTAGTTAAAAAAGACAAAATATACCAAATAAAATTTAAGAGAAAACGAACCTTGGCTAAATAAATTACAATCATGACAATAAAAATAGTCTTAGTTGCGTTCCCGCGATATGGTGGCAATCACCTAATGAAAAATCAAGTTCATTTATTCAGATTTGTTTTTTGTTTTTCATACAAATTTAAAATATGAATCTGTGATGTGCTCCGTGAAAAGGTACCACATCGCGGTAAAAAAAAACAAAAAAACTCTTTCTCTTTTTTATGGATCACGTTCTCGTGGTGACGTAAAGGAAAAATACTTTTCAACTGAATTTAGTGTTGAAAGGTTTTAGTTTGCCCCCCATCCCCACATTTGCTTCTTAAAATACGAAAACCACGATTTTCTCATTCGGCATACAGATAGCCCTGAAAAAAAAGTTATGTTTACCCAAATGTGCTTCTTTGTCATGGAGCGCATCACATTTATGTATATTTAATTTCCTGTGCGAGGTTAGGGGACCTCGAAGTTTCGATTTTGCTGGAGCCGTAATAGTGGAACTTTGGCGCGAAAATTGTGTAAGAACTTGGTCCAACCGCTTGCTTAATTTATGAAATCGGCAGAATTTGTTGCCGATTTTATGAAATCGGTAACAAGTTCTACTTGATCTGAAGTACCTAGATGATAAACGTTGAGAATTTTTGCAAACCAATTTATATGAACACATCTGAAGCAAATTAATGTTAATTAATCATGATAGGTAACATTTTATTACTGGTCCATGGTGAAATAATGATATACACAAATGAAATACCTTTTGTAGAGCAAATAATCACAATAATATCTCCAATATTAAGAAAGAAGAAAATTATGATTGAAAAGATTCCAGTCATGAAATTAATTTTGCAGAACAAATAATCAGATGGAAAAATTCAAAGAAAAAGTTGATCATCGTCATATCGAAGAAATGAATAATTTAATCTTCGTCATCATCGAAGTCAAAGAGAAAAAAACAATCAACCCTCGTGATTTTGACATGTACGCCCCGGATGGCAGGCCGAATTGCATCCCAATCCCTGCTTGTGACAGGCACATCTTTTGGAGGTAGAATTTGTGCGACACGAGCACTTTCGGTAACCCTGACCAGTGCCCACTGAGTCCTTTCACACTTCCGAATCACGTCTTTGACAGCTGCCATTGTTACATTCGCGTAGTCCTCTTGCAGTTTTTTATGTGTTTTGGTTTCACCCTTGTGACCACAAGCAACGTGAGCGTCTGGAATAATACCTTCCATGTATTCCATAGGAAGAAGTAAACTCCCTCCCTTCCGTTTAACTCTTTCCGTGTCGCCAAAACTTGCCAACTCGAATGTCCTTCGTACGAAATAATGGCGAGAATTTTTTTCAACGTCAAGATTTTTTAAAATACGAATAGCTTCCGCCTCCTTTTCCACGGTCGACCGCTCACGATCCATAATTTAATCCAATATCAAATATTGAAGGCAAGTACAACAAACAATATAAACGGACTGAAGAAGAAAAGAACTGAAATAATACTATGGACAGCAGCGAACGTGTTCCAAGAAGAATTCAAACGTAGGTATTACTTTCATGATTTCATTTTACGCGCATGAACTTGTTTAATTCTTCCCTCATAATTGCGATGATTCAGTTTCGTACCGGTAAGAAAAAAAAAGTTCGAAAAGAAAGGAATATTATACGTAGACTTACATTCAATTACAATATTTCAGTTGCTGATTTTATAAAATCAGCAAAATTAGCGTTTACATTGCCGATTTTATAAATTCGGCAAAATTTCTGCCGATTTTGTAAACTCGGCAATTTCACGGATTCGGCGTAACATATATATAGGAAACCTGAAATTTTTTTAATGACGTAGAGATGATCTATGACCTCTAAAACGTCGAGAAAGTTCATTTTGCCCTCTTTCTTTCACAACTGTGACGGGTGTAATACTCGTTTTTCTACGAGAAGTCGGTAAAATCGTCGAGAAAGAGAGCATACAAAGGCTAGGGATCAACCCTGGTATAAAGGTATTCTTGATACGGGTATTCATGGTGGTGAAGAAATGGTAGAATTAGAAGTAGAAGATAAAATATACCTGAATCCGTATTCTATTTGAAATAAATCTTTCATATAAATTTATACATGATCTTATTATCTCATTAAAGGCCATAATACGTAAAAGTAGCTTTTTTTTTTTTTTTTTTTTTTTTTGCCACATAAAGCAGCAAAAAGTAGACAGGAATGAAAGAAATCGCGAGCAAAAAATTTTCTAGCCTTTTTTACCAAAAAATATTTTGTCGGCCCAACTTTTGGAGAGTTCCAAATTTTTCTTAAAATAGGCCCTGCCGTCAAGATATTTTTCGTATTGCGTCGATACGTGATTTTTGCTCTTTTTATTTTGACGTGTATCCATGTATTTAAAATTTCCCACAAATTATGAATTTATTGAATCGTTGCTCCTGAAATCTCAATAAGTTTGATACGTATACCATTATTTTCTCTGGTATAATATCAACGATATTGGCACTGCGAGTATTTATGGGCCTATATGTACTTATGAAGAAAACAATAACCGCTGGGTTTTTGTTTCTTTTCTCTCTAGTTTATCTCGCTCCTCGTCACGTTGCGGTAAGAGTTGACCGCAGACATTAAGTGCGCTTTCAATAAGTTTTCAAGTTGTTTGCTCCTTCGCTTTCTCTTCTTCAATTTGGTTGACTAGAGTACACCTTTTGTTCTCAGTAATGTTTTAAAACCAAAGAAAAACGCGACTCCTATATGTATTGTACCCTCTCTATAGAGGAACATTTTTCAACGTAAAAAAATGAAAAATTATCGGATATCAACACAAAAACTTTTTTCCTTTCAAACGTCCACCCAATTGTTGAAAAAAATCAATTTTTCATAGTGTTTCAGCTAAAATTTTGTAGTTTACCCATATCGTGAAATCTACGTGAGTAAGTACCGTACAGTTTGATTTTATTCATAGTTTGTCTGTGACATGACATAAAGTTCAATCAGTTACTCGGCTTAGAAAAGAGAAAAATAATATTTAAAGGCCATCGCAATCTTTGCAAGGGTAGAGGAATTTGCGCAAGATTTCCCTGTCCCCTAAAAATCAGCTAGTCCAGAATTTTGCATCTATTTCATCTTTCTTTTGTTTCCCCCCCTTTCAAGAAAAAAAGGGGAAAAGGAAGGTAAAAACTGAACACAAACTCGAGAGAATTCATCAACTCTTCAAACGAATTTATTTGTTGCACGTCGCGTCGTTTTACTGATAAAATTTGAAAAATTCTTTAAATAGGTATACTTGCGATGATTGTATTTTTATTGATTTTCCCTTACAAAAAAGTCTGAAATGATTTAATAAACGATAATGGACAAGAAGTCTTAAGATAACTGAAATATTTTCAAGTACGAGTATGTTGAGATTGAGCTTCTTCTTGCTTGCCTCTCGCCTAACTGCCGCAATAGGTTAAAAACTTGAGTCGATTAGTTGTACAATACATACTTTAATGAAGGTATAATATTATACGGGTATAACAAGATTATCTACGTTAGTGCATCATCCGGCAGTGTTGCCACGTATTCAATATGTTCACTGCCTCCTTCAATTCAAATAAGACAAGCTGGGAAAAGTAGGACGGTTGCTATTAACAAGAGACTTCACTGCTCGAGGTACCAGGAGGGTCGGCTTTTGACAAATAAAATTTAAAGTAATCACAAAATCAAAATAATTATAGAATTGTAAAATTGTTTTCTACATTTGAGCAAACGCCGGAAATCACAAATAAAATCTTAAATTTTATAACAATAGAAACATACTTACAAAGTTAATAAAAATGTATTAGGTACCAATTATAGAATCACAAACTTCATTTGTCTGCTCAAAACCCAACAATGTAATTATCATACTACCTACCTTTGTAGTCAACCTCCAAGTACTTAGAACTAAGTATAAATTTAAAATTCAAAATTAAATCGCAGATCACAAACCCGGGATATCACATTTGCAATCCATGATCAATTTTCTAAATCATTCTGTTTCCTACATTTTCATTCGCAATTCGTCGCCTGAAAACAGGACTATCTTAAGTCCAAAAATTCGATTTTCGGGTTTTGTTGCATTATTGTAGTATGGAGCGCTCTCTGTCGATTAGTTTACTTATTTCAAGTCCAAATCGTCAGGAAACTCTTAAAAATTAGAAGAACTAAAGTACCGTAGCTTATCTTTTCGGTGATAAGACTAACCAATGAGTTTGAAATTGTTTTCCGATCAAGACTCAATGTTTTCCTTATATTCAAAACTTTTTCCAACAAAACGGCATCGAAGTAAAACTTTCAAACTTTCCTCCTGAAAAAACACTGTTTTGGACTTAAGATAGTTCTGCTTTCAGGCGACGAATTATTCATTTCAGTTTTCCATTGCGTTGTGAGACATCTCGTTTCATTTGTATTCATTAAAGGAAAACAAATTTATAATTCGAACATCCAATCAAATTTATTAATACGCTGATCAATGCGAATCACGCAAAGACACAAGAAACACTACTAAACAAAACACGTTGTATTATTGACACAGTACCATGTAGGTCTCACAAAATAAAAATACCCACAACTTACTGCGTTATTGACTGCCATGCCGTGACGTGCGAGCGTTTGAACTTACCCGAAGAAGAAAGAAAAAAGTGATTACATTACGGTCGGCTAGCGCCTGTGCCGGTGCCGAACCTAAAAATGTAGTAATGTCTGTTCCATTTGAATTTTGAGAATAGTCAGAAGAGCACGTCCAACCCAAGGTCCCTAAGAAACACATTCCTAGCCGTTGGCGCGTCGCGTCGCACCCGGCCAGCACCAAACTACAGAAATACCTAATGAATAATACTTAGGTAACAAAATAACATTATCAAAATGCTACGAGAACAAGGCAGAATTTACTGGCTTTCTATGTCTCAAGAAAATCTAAAATTCAGAATTCCGTATTCTGGTATCTGGATAGGTGCCTATCAATATGAATACGTAACAAATTGCGATAAATTTTCGCGTGTCCGTATCCTCTCAGACTTACATCCTATCTTTAATTGAAGGCTGACGCCCTGCCATTTGTCTAGAAACGTTTTCTCGGATTTGTACGATGATTTGAACGACCGTGTAACCTGAGTTTGAAAGCGCTTCGAAGGAGCGAAATTTAAAGATCATGGTGGTGAGTAAAGTGATAACTATTCTCAGCATACCAAGTAAATTGTCCTTAGATACACTCCATTACATTATTAGGATGATCGGATACGAAAATACGAGTAATTAGGGTTTGTAACTTCATAGGTACGATAATGCTTACATACGCACAGGTACCTGGTGTCGATAATTTAACATTTCCATTGCCCAAATGGATTCTCTCTAAAGATATTTTGAAGCTATTCGTACCTCCTATATTTCTATAGGCGAATTAATTTTATAATTATGTAGGTTGGTATTCATACCTGTCACGAAGAAATATATCATTTAGTTTACGGTATACGCTCTGGGATTACCTACGTACCTACACAGAATAAAAACAATTAAACGAGAAAAAAACAACATTATTGTCAACTAAGAGTTATTCACTCTTTTTCACTTTCATTTAAGGTTGCTGCATAGGTGGTCTGTAGTAGTTTCCACAAATTTGTTGCTCCTCGACTTCTATTGCATTTATAGAACGGCCTAAGCATGGTAGGCAGATAACTAGGCCTATAGGTACTCATCTATTCGATGCGTACCGATGCAAGTAGGTAACTCGTTCTCTTCTCGTATAATATCAATGGAAGCGTTCACCACTATAACGTCACAGCTAATGTCAGATTTGTCAAAAAAAAGTATGCAATCTCCTCGATTTTGATCGTACTTAGTTTACTTTTGTTTAATACGCGACCGCGCGACTTCCCATTCTGGAAATTGATAAATATTCAAACAACGAACCACACACAAATAAGGAACCGGGGGTTTGTTTTCACAAATTTAGATCCATCGTAATAATGGAAATGAACCTGCGGTTTCTTATTTATGAATACGGTATCAGAAAGATTGATCAATTTGTGAAACACCATTTTTTATACCTAGGTACTGATGGAAAATTGCGGGTGAAACAAAAGTAAATAAAAAATGAAGGAAATTCAGCAAGCAGATTGTATACTTTTTGTGCTCATTTTTCAACGAATTTGACATAGGTCACAGGTGACGTGAGGGTGAATGCTCCCATTGTCAAGTGAAATGAAATCACTACACCTAACTACTTCGGACGTTCTGTAAAGGATTTACTTATTTGAGACAGACTCCATCACAAAAAAAAACCTTCTTAAACTTGGCAATACAGATAGATTATTTTTCGCAGTCTTTCATTGTAACTCGTATCACCAAATTGGACGATGTTATTTCTCATTTGATAATCAATTCAGATGACGCGTTACGATTTTTTATACTCTTTCACTATAGGTACTTCGTTTATCACGTACAAAATGATTAACAGATTTAAATTTTATCGGTGAAGTATACGTTTAACTCTTAAGCAAAAACTAGGCTAACTTCACCATTTATTTTCAAAAAACATTCACTACGTTTCGAACGAGTAACCGTTCTTTATCAAGTGAGAAAACGAACTGAAAAAAAATATATAAATACCAGAGGTAAATAAACACAGATACAGCGAACACAAAACACGAAATTACAGGACAATGAATCACACATATCTTTTGACTAGCGTCGAATAATACAATTTTAAATTACCGCAGTCCGTTTTGAAGTTCACAGCTTTATCATGAGTCATAATTTCCACGATTTCTCGGATCTTTCTATTCCTGTTATTATCTACGTGAGCTAAGATGGACGGATTATCAAAATCAAACTTATGTTTAAATATTCTAGAGTGGCAGGCCAGAGCAGTATGATCGTTTTCATTTGTTTGGTCGTGTCCATGTTGGAGCAGTCTTTTCCCCAAAAGTTGACAAGTCTCTCCCACATAGACACTGGGGCATTCCGAACAAGGTATACAATATACAACACCTGAGTTTTTTAGGAGGGGGGTCTTGTCTTTGGTCCGAGAGAACAAATTTTGTTGCAGGGTGTTGTGATTCTCAAAGGCTATAAAAATTTCAGGATCAAGTTTCTTAAGCATGTGACTAACAACCATACTACTCTGACCTACGTAAAGGAAGGATACAAATTTATTCTTACGTCTATAACTGTCATAATTCTTAAATTTAGGTTTACATATAGAGTCGAAAAAGGTGTCGGGGTAGTCATTATTCTTAAGCATAAGTCTAAATTTACAATCTAATTCCTCATGAAAAACTGGATTCGATAACTTCATCCACTTGTCTCTTAAATTCCTAGCGGTATTAAGTTTAAAATGATAGGGTTGGTTCGAATCGAAATTAATAATGCGACCTGTGTGGGTCGGTTTTTCGTAATGACGACATATTATAAGTCCATCTTTATCGCGAATGAAGGAGATGTCAAGAAAATTTATCGAATTTTTATCTATCTCGTACGTGAATTTAAGGTCACAATTAAAACTATTAAGGAAGTTATGAATTTCGTCAAAATAATCCTTAGATACCACAAAAAGGCTATCGTCTACGTACTTAGTTATAAATTTAATATTGTTTTGATATCTGTCAAAGACCAAATAAAACAATTCATCTAAAATTAACTCCGATACAATGGGGGAGAGTGGACTCCCCATAGCTACGCCCTTGATCTGCGAATACACTACACCATCGTATTGACAGTACCCCCATTTCAAACAGTAGTTGATGGCTTCTAGAAAGAAATTTTCCTCCAATGGAGTATGCTGTTTGAGTTTGTCCCACAGCTTTGAGATGGTGCTTACTACCAGATCATGAGGTATAGTTCGTTTTCTCACTTGATAATGAACGGTTACTGGTTCGAAATGTAGTGAATGTTTTTTGAAAATAAATGGCGAAGTTAGCCTAGTTTTTGCTTAAGAGTACAAAATGATTGTTGCTAATGTTTTGTAGGTAATTAATTTCAAAATATTTTTCACACTGATGACTCCTTTAATTAACTGAGTATACCTATTGATTTATACAAAGATTGTTTAAGATTAAAATACACTAGAACGATAAGTACGAGCACTCGATGCACAAGAACGGTACCTAGTATCACGCAATTCCATTTCTCACCACAACATATTATATGTAACTTAATTGAATGTACCGCGCGCTGCACGTCACATAGGTAGGTATGCCGCTAAACGTCTGCTTTTGACATTACACTCAGTGGGCGTACTTATTGAAACTTTTCAAAATTTCTCATAAAAATATTGTTTTAATCCAAGAGTTGAAGAGGAGGAAATTTATTTCCCATTGTAAGTTTGATTTTTCGAAGTACTTTTCAAGAAAAAAGAAGAAAAAAAAATCAACTGTATCACCATTAGGAAATTACTTGGGTAAATAAATTTCCTTCTCTTCAGACTTTTTATTAAAGCTATATTCTTTGAGAAATTCTGAAAAGTTTGATCCCTCCACATGAAGCGCAACGGTAAGACATAAACGCCGGTGAACGGCTCGTATTGGAAAGTGTCCAATGTTGCTACTTTTATCCGGTGGTACGCATACAAGTGCTGAAACTTGTTGTTCTGATGCACTACATATATTCAAGATTCATCAAATTACGTCAAAGTGATTCATGAAGGGCGCAAAATTGGATGTACAAAATACGTATAAGATTGTACTATAATATGTACTTACAAATTTACTAGCCACTGCGCCTCTGACACGGGCTAGTATTTTGAGAGAGGTCACTGCGTGATGTTGGTTGAATAAGGAGGATGCTCGTGCTTTGCACTCAACTGCAGCGCAATTTGGAGCTCGCAAATACGTTTGTTTTGTATACGTATCCTTGTGAAATCTTTCGATGCAATTTATTGCTAATTCCACTCCGTTCCAAATTTCACAATTCACAAAAAGCAAAAGCAAGATCAGGTCAAGAATTCTACCGGTCTTATATCAGACATTTCAACTTTGTTTTATAAAATAAATGAACAAAACGGTTCTAGGACATTTGTTCGCAGGACAATTATTCGCAGACAATTGTTCGCAAGACAATTGTTCGCATGGATAATTATTTGCAGGACAATTGTTCGCAAGAGACAATTATTCGCATGACAATTGTTCGCACGGACAATTGTTCACTTTTTATGCAAAAAATTGTTCCCAGAAAAATTGTTCCCAGAAAAATTGTTCGGACAATGAACAAATATAGGTATCTACCCTTCATCGGTAATATTTCGTAGAAAATTATATCTTTACCGAAAGCGCTCGCGCATATTTTAATTTTAATTCTATACGGTATTCGTAAAATAAATCCTTTGATAATTATGTCTCGCCGTAATTTTGTTGAAGAGCGTATCCATACCATTCGTAGAAAATCTCACGTGTTTATACACTTCGCACAATTTACGTTCTACACACGTTGTTCCGAGTAGTTAACGATAAGAAATATTTTTCTCCTGTTCCAACCTTATCACACATTTACTTTTTTGCGAACAATTTCTTGTAGACTTTTTTGTGATGCGAACAATTTTTTTTCCTTGCGAACAATTTTCCTTGCGAATAATTGTCCGTGCGAACAATTGTCCTGTGAACAATTGTCATGCGAATAATTGTCCGTGCGAACAATTGTCTGTGCGAACAATTGTCTTGCGAACAATTGTCTGCGAATAATTGTCCTGCGAACACATGTCCTGCGAACAATTGTCCCCGCACCGAACAAAACAATGCGTGCATTTTACATTGCTAGTCACTGTAAATTATAATAAAGGCACATTACAGACATGCACAAATCGTACAATGGACTAACTTACCTGGCGAAGTCCAATTGAAATTGTATGAGGGCCGCCTCCAAAAAGGACACATTGTAGTCTCTCACGTAAGTGCAGTGTAGCCACATATTTAAAGTAGGGAAAAAAAAACATTGTCAGGGAATTCCCACTGTACTTGGTACATGCTACGTCGAAATTGTTATTATTTATAGAATATTATTGCTGTGAGTAAGTAAAGGTGGGGGCCAGTTCGCTGGCTGAAGGTATCCTTTTTTGGGTGGGACTGTCCTGTTTGGAGGCGGCCCTCATACAATTTCAATTGAACTTCACCAGGTAAGTTAGTCCAATTATATAATTCCTTCTTTTCAAGAAGGGGGCACCTCTTATGGGACGTTTATGCGAGTTACACCCTTCTTGAAAAGAAGGATTTATATTTTATTTTGAGTCGCCTCCAAACAGGACACATTGTAGTTCTTTAAAGTGATCACAGCAATAAGCCCTCTAAGTGACCATTGCCAGGAAAGGAATTATACATATAAATTATATATGTTTTTAGAACATCTTCTTCTTATAATGCATAAAGGGTAAAACATGGAGTCTACTGAACTTCCGTTTTACATTTTTTTTTTTTTTTGCTTTGATTTGAATAAGCATAGAACTGAAATATTTTTCTTATAGGTCAACCAAGGGGAAAGGTCCAACAAGTTTTCAACAAATATGACCATAGTATGCAATCTTACTTGGATTTATACTCATATGAAAAGAAATACATCTAATATAAAGCGGAAAGTTTGTCTGTTGTCTGTCCTTTTATAACTCGAGAACCCCTGTACCTATCGACTTGAAATCTCCGCCACATATTCGTATTATTCCAAAATAAATTTTAAACCATGAATGAAAATATTAGCTCCCATAGAAAAAAAATTCTCATTAAAAATTGTGTGCCCTCGCTCTATGCGTCACTTGACGCGATTCGATTTGATTCATCAAAGAAGGGTACCGAAGAAGGGTACCTACAACTGTCTACTGTATTTCTCTCCTACCCTCACATACTGTACATACTTGAGAACCGGATTTTGGTGTTACCTTCTAAATTGCAGCACGTTAGAGGTGTGTTCTTTTTATTTTCTTAACGTTACCGGAAGTCTTCGACCATATACTGATGGACATGCCATACTGATAAGAACGTGAAGCCAAACAAATCGATTTTGAGAAGTGACGAAAAGTGGCTCTTGATTACAAGCTTATTTCGAGCAAGAAAATGATGTTTCCAGTTTTTTTTTACGGAAATTAACAAGTAGACAACAATTATGCATACATTACGTAAAAATCTTGGTTGATTTTGGTAAAAATGTAAAATTGAAAAAAAAACCACGAAGTGTTATTCTCATGATGATAACAAAGTGCCACTTTTCGGTGTTTCTCGTTTTCGATTTCTTATCAGTATGGCATGTCCATCAGTATATAGTCGAAGCCGGAAGTACGGAAATCTTAGAATGTTTGTCTCACTGTCTGTAGAAAGGCGACTGTGACAACGATGATATGTTTGTATGCCTGTTATTTGAACGCTTTTACCTATAGGGCTTTTCTATGTCGGTGCATTGCATACGTATTTTCCTACGTGTTATCGAAATTGTAGTATTTCTAACATTGCTCTTATGGGTGTTGCTGGATTGCATACTTATTTTCATTGTGGAGTAGTATGCCATAAGAGCAATGTTGGAAATACTACAATTTCGATAACACGTAGGAAAATACGTATGCAATGCACCGACATGGAAAAGCCCTATTGACGTGCAGTATTTTTTGAAAGTCTTATTTTTATTCGGGTAATAAAAGTTCTAGATAAATGTCAACGTTCTGACTCCTTCTGGATGGAGTAACGAGCGAATAACTAGATGGTAAAAAACGACAAATTCCGACGTAGTAAAACTGCTTTTCATTGTACACGTTGTTCCAAATGTTTAAACGTGTTAAGCCTCACAGTTCTAAAAAATAATTATTGTATACTCATTTTTATGAAAAATTGAAGAGAACAAAAATTGTAGCCCCTGTAATTTCCTTTCAAATGAGTCTAATTTCAGATGAGAGAGAGAGAGAGAGAGAGAGAGAGAGAGAGAGAGAGAGAGAGAGAGAGAGAGAGAGAGAGAGAGAGAGAGAGAGAGAGAGAGAGAGAGAGAGAGAGAGAGAGAGAGAGAGAGAGAGAGAGAGAGACGGAGACGGAGACGGTCCATCCATCATTTCCTTATATTCATTGCAACTGATAAAATATTGAATTACTCCGTTTTTTGCTGCAATACAGCCTTTACCTGTCAAGTTAGCTCTTACCCTTGAAATCCAAATATTTACAAAACACAGATATCTACTCAACACACAGCTGGCGGTTAGGCGCGCCGCTGACCGCTAGTAAAGAAGAATTTTGAGAAGCCCACCTTTATTAGCATTGGGTGGGATTCTTCCGCACGAAATGAAGAGACCGAAATCACGAAAAAAAAAGTCTTTAAGTGGTTAAAAATCATTTCACGAAAAAAAAAATGGAAGTGAACATTGAAAATGGTACATGAACATGAAAAAGAAGTACATTAAACAAAAAAATCACCAAAAATTAATATAAACAAGAGAAAGCATACGCTTCAATCATAAAATGAGTTGGAAACTAAAAAATCATTCTACGATTAAAAATGTATTGCACCACGAGGCGTGAACGGGTTTGGCTTTACTCGGCCTGCCATCTTTTCTTTTTTGGCCAAGAGGAAATGTTTTCGCCTCGAGTGGCACTGGTAGTAGCTTCAACCGAATGTACATCCCACCGAAGCACATTCCACCGTATGCTTACACTGCAAACTTTTCAAAAAAAGGGGGGAGCATGTGCATTTCGATTCCCGCAAATTTCCTCTGTTGGTGACTATGGTACAGACACTGAATTTGCGGGCTTTGAAGTCGTTGAACGTTTGCCGTCTGTCGTCGCCTCTCAGAAATTCGGACGGTTCTTTTTCCCAAATACAATTCTTACTGCTTCCTGCTGCCACAAAGTACTGCGTTCAACTTTCTTCCTCGTGAGGGTATTACAGAATTGCTTTATCAGCTGCAACTTACTGATAAGCGGCAGTCCATAGCGGCAAAGAAATATCTGGTACGTCGATGAATGGAGTGCTACTTTTCGAATGTGGATTTCGTTCTTCTGACCACTGCCTGACTAAGTCTAAAACTTTATTTAAGACTTGGCCGGCGGGCAAGCGTTCTTTCTTTTTTTTTTTTTTTTTTTTTTATTATTTTAATATTCCCCATTAGCATTATGGAGAAAGGAAATATCGTATATAATTTTCATCATAAAATTTATGACTAGTCGCTAAGAGGTGGTGAGCGAAAGTGGTGCCATGAGAAGAGTCTAATTTGAGAGAACGTTCATTACGCTCAGCAGAAATACGATACTCAGCAAGGCGAGATCGCGAAGATCGACCAGTCTGGTCGACGTACGCGTACACCTACAATACACCAGCGCGTTCTTTATCTTAACAATGCTAAAAAACTTGAAAGTTCAATGTTGTTACTATGGAAACCGCAGAGATAGGTTTAAATTCGCTCTTGAAAACAAAGATAAGTCTTTACAACAATTACCGACAGTTCAGAGGTTATACGTAGATCTTTGCAACGTTCTTGAAAAAAAAAAATCAAGTTTCTTTCTACACATATCAAAATTTTTCCGCGCTTCTTCTCCAACACTACTGGATAGATTTTCTTGAAACTCGGACAAGTTATAGTTATATCTGAAGTTGTGCACCTGCGTCTTTTTTTTTTACTATCGGATGAGTAGTGCTCGTTTGAAAAATTTCTCTCACTACCATAACTCTGATAGGGTTCATTATATTTCTTTTGAATATCGACGTATCGTAATTTAAATTCCGAAGATTGTAAATGTGTTTAGGCAACAATGACTGCTTTATGAGAAATCTCATCAAATTGACGTGTGAACTGGTTTGAGGAAATTTGCAAATATTCAAGCTACCGATATTTTGTAGTATTACGTTTCAGGTAGTCCGTAGTCACTTACGCCATGACGGCAAATTATGTGGATTGTAAATAAGGTTGTAGCATGGTAATTTTATTCATTTTTCACGTTACCTGTTCACACACGCAAGGATATGCTCGTTTGTGTTGAGTTTGCCATGAATGAATGTTGTGTGTTAGTGTAGTATTAGTGCAGCATTCCTTTGTGTATAGTCTTTTATTTTCCTATTCTTATTAATTTTATTTTAAATTAACGAGCTACCATGATCCCGTCATCAGGGGTGTCATTGAGGTCAGATGCGGGAGAAGGAAAATTGATTATTGGAAGAATCAAGAGATGTTGAGGACAGATGAAGAGTTGTTTGGTGGTGCTTGTATATGATTGTAAGGGATGAATAAGAAGTTGTAGAGTGAAACCAATTTACAACAAGAAAAGATATGTTTAATGATAGAGGGCAGAGGAAGGTATTAGAATTGCAATGAGAGCATGAGAGATGTATAAGATAAGTGATAAGGTGGGTGTATGTGAGTCTAGGGTGACTGATTCTGAGGCTAGTTATGATTATTCTTGTCTGCAAGCGAGTTGATTTGAAGAGTCTTAGAGGAGTCTTCGAGGATGAAAATATTTTTAACTGGAAATCTGTTTAATCTGGGGGTAAATTAAAGAAAAATGACGGGTGCCGGGGATATTTGGCAGAATTTTGTCTTGCAAGGTATATGTGTAAAATTTAGGTACTTACACCACCTAATTTCACGAACAATCGTGTGTACGATTGTTCACTCTTATCAGTCTATTCGGCTGGTCTCGTACATTGATGGAACCTTTCTAATCAGTCGAATATCAGTGCTTGCTGATGAGCGGTTCATGAACGCGTTCGTTCTATATTACAATAAATTATTGTTTAATTCGTTTTTAGACTCGGTGGTCATAAATCGTAATTTAACGATTCACATGTTATTTTGTACATCGTTATTACAATAAAGAAAAATTTACGAATCAAGTAAATTGATTTTACATATGTATATGATGGCAGAGGAGCCAGGAAAAAATTAGGATATTGAGCTGTATCTGATAGGGGGAAACTTGGAAAAATATGAACTTACAAGCTCAAACTCCCAAGGTAAGGAGAAACAAAGTTTAATCTTTATTTAGAAAAATTATAAACCAAGAAACTTCCATAAAACAAATTCCCGGTTTGCCTCAATTAACACAGTTTATGAGCGCAATTCCAGGAAGTTGGCATAGTAGGCCGATGCTAATTTTTTCAATTTGGACTAGCTTATTTGAATGGGATATGAGGTTAGATGAGTAAACCAAGTATGGGTGATGTATTTGTTAATATGTTTGGAGATCTCACTGAAGGGTGATTAGTGGCCTGTAAGGTTGCTCTGTCAATTTTTTTATTCCTTGAGATGCTCTTGAGGCCAGGTACCCAGATGAAAAATACCTATTGAAATGAAATTAACATAGAAGATAGAGCGATTAGAGCGTGAATACAATTTATGAGTGGATGAAGACAAGAGCGTCTAGAATAACAATAAATTATGCTGGGGAATTGGAGATGATCAAGAATGAATTAGAGGGGAGAGAAATGGTGAATATGCGTGAGAATGTGTGAATCTTATTGAGAAAATGATTTATGGAGTAAGTTGGAGTTTTGAAGATAGGATTTAGGCGCGTGTGTTGTACTTACATGGCTGCGTAAGCATTTTTCAATATCTAGAGCTCTACTTACACCTTGCCACAATCAATATGAGTTTCAATGATTTCTGCTACCACTCTGCCAATACAAGTTTTTGATCAAACATATCTTCCCTATAAACATTAAGCTGAACCAGCATTTCTATGATCTTTTTGTGTGTAGCCCTAGCAACAGCTTCTTGGGGCTCTTGCCTCTCGTAAGGCTGGAGCCCATGTGCGATTGCAAAAAAGAAGAAAAAAAAACAAGACTGAGTTGCCACGCGCATAAGTATCTGGGTCTCTTGGTTTTTTTTTCTAATTGTTACATAATGGGAATTTTATTTTTCAATTTTTTTCAAAAGATCTGAAGCTTCTTTTCCTACCAAGATGTGGAGCTCAAGAGATCTCAATTTTTTCTATGTCAAGATCTGGAAACCAAGAGACCTGCATCTTTGTTCCACTCTGATCTAGAATCTCAGAGACTTAATATTTGTACGTACGGTAGGTATTACGATCAATGAAGTATTGAGAAGAAAAAACTTCCTTAAAGACTGTACAGAAATTTGAAAAATGCTATATTATGTTGTAGTACATTTACGTCGCCATCGGCCAGTACATTTAGGTTTTTGCGTATTTTTCGTTCACGCGTTTCGCAGGAAGCGTGTTTTTCATTCTGTCACGTCGTATACATGTGCGAGATGCACATGGCTGCGAAAAAATGCACGACATTTTACCGCGACTCTTACCGCTCGACCACGAAGCACGCTTGAAAGAGAAGACCATATTTCCGAGGTAGGTAGGACGACGTATGGCAATGCATGTCTTTGTAATTATTATGACAGATAGATATGCAGCCACCAATCTGCAGCTTACTTCTATCATTGCACTTTCATGTGACAATGATAATAACACTACTGAACAAAGAAAAAAAAAATATTTGTATCCTGAATTTCATTATATACATCTAGAGTATTTTTCAACGCTGAACACGAATTTGAAGTTCGTTTTTCAATCCGAGCTAAATCTTTTATGGAATGACGTGAAAATCTACTCGTTCATTTGCCGCGTATCGTCGCGCGCTTAACGAACGTCGTCAGTCGTATTCGTGCACGCTATCGTGCATGTTCACGCGCTGCCTCTGTAGATTCCCGATCATCTCGGGTTAACCCTTTCTGTCGTTTCCTAGTGGGGAATGACCACAAGATGGGCTCAAGCCCTCTAACACTTTCGCATCAAATACTGCCTGATGAAAATCGTAGCCTTTCAAGGAGGATAACATATTGATTCCATCAATTTTTTTATGGTTTCTTCCTTGGTCCAACTCAAATGTTGATTCAACTAATTTATTTATGATTTCTCCTTAAGTCTAATTCAAATTTTGATCGTATCAATTTTTCATGGTTTCTCTCTTAGTCTAATTGAAACATGTTGATTCTATCAATCTTTTTATGGTTTCTTCCTCGGTGCCTAACTCAAATGTTGATCCTGTCAATATATTTATGCTTTCTCTCTTGGTCTAATTGACCTGTTGATTCTATCAATTTATTTATGGTTTCTCCCTGAGTCTAATTCAAATTTTAATTTTATCAATTTTTCATGGTTTTTTCCTCAGTCTAATTCAAATTTTGAATCTATCAATTTTTCATGGTTTCTTCCTTAGTCTAATTCAAACATTGATTCCATCAATTTTGATGTCTGCAATGAACATGTCATGACGATGAAAGAGATGGAAGATGGAGTAATATCTGTACGTGAAGCTATGGCGATGGAACCTGGTATGGTTCGGTGTAAGTTGTACGCAGGTAAATTGTACGCAGGTAAATTGTACGAAGGAAATTGTACGCAAAGAAAATTGTACGCAGAGAAAATTGTACGCAGAGAAAATAATACGCAGCGAAAATCATACGCAGATAAATTGTACGCAGAGAAAATTATACGCAGAGAAAATAATACGCAGAGAAAAAATTATACGCAGAGAAAATTTTATGCAGACATGCATTTATGTATTCATGAAAAAAGGATATATATATATATTTTTTTTTTTTTTTAATATGAAATATTATGTGCGATTCCGCTTAGGTAGGACAAAACATCTGAGTCATCATCTTCCTCTCTTGTACTATACCGGCGGACGAGCGTCTGGAGCCTTACAGCAGCATCGCGGTAGACTTTCTTCTTCTTAGTCGGAGGCTCCCTAGCCATCACCTGTTCGTACTTGACGTCGGCTAACACTTGTTCTCGCTGAAGGGATTCAATTAATCGAAATATATTCGGGTGAGTGGCGTCCACTGTTGACTCAAATCCGGTGTGCCACCCTTCGACTGCATTATTCGTTTTGGGCATGTTACGGTCCGCAGCCTCGTAACAGTTCCACATATCCGCCGGAAACAATGGCCTTCTTCTTCCTCTTCGCTGGGGTCGGCCAATCCACGTATCCTCGAAGTAATCGACGACGGCTTGAGTTTCCACGGGGAGTATTTCCGACTCAAAATTATTCAAGATCTAAAATTTGCTTCCAATATTAAACGAGAGAAACAGTTATTTTATTATGTGTTGAGATAATTTTTTCTGCGTACAATTTTTTTTGGCGTATAATTTTCTCAGCGTACAATTTTCTCAACGTATAAATTTCTTTGCGTATAATTTTCTCCGCGTACGATTTTCTCTGCGTATAATTTTCCTTTGCGTATAATTTACTCGCTTATAATTTCCTTCGTACAATTTACCTGCGTACAATTTACCGGACACCGATGGTATCCGTCAGCAACATGACGCAGGGATTTATTCTCTGCTCATGCAAAAAAAATTGTTCATCTTTGCGTTGTGGTTGTCGCTCAAAGAATATGCTCTGTAATTCTCACTGCTACAACTCGAACCCTTGTTCTAATAAATGAGTAAATTTGCTTATCAAAGGAAAAACAATTTTTAATGTATCATTTTTTTATGATTTCTCTGTAGCGTAAGCGTGAAGGTGAGAAAATAATTTTTTCAAACATGCCCGATTCTATCGATTTCTTATGGTTTCTTCTGTGGAAAAATAAAATTAAAAGGGTACGAATGAAAATTAGAAGGAAAAAATATAAGAAAACCGGGAGAAAAAAAATATGTGGAACTGGTAGGATTCGAACCCCGAAGTAAGATTTTTGAGATTAGCGTAAGCATGAAGATGAGGAAACAATTTTTTCAAACTTGCCCTTGTTTGGTGGCCAGCCGAAAAAAACTCGCTTGTAACACGGTGAACGTGTGAAAACCCAAATGTACTGGTTACCTAAATGTACTACAGCATATATAGTCCATAGGCCATATAAAAATGCGGTACCATTCGGGGGGGGGGGGACAAGGCGATACTTTGAGATATGTTAGTAGGGGTGATACTTGATATAAAAAACGATGATAGACATCTGAGAAGAGCAGCTTTCCAAAATGGCGAATTGGTCTTCTGGTAAAAGACAAATAACTCATATTGTGTGGGTCAAATTTTCTACTTTTCTTTTTTTAAACAAAAGAAAATAAGGCCCCGAATAATCCATCCAACTTCCCGCGTCTCACATCCTAATAAATTTTCTGTGGCACGTTCTAGCTCCCTAAAATCAATGTTTTGCAAATATCTTGAAAAATTGGGCATCAATCATGAAAAGTTTCAGATAAAACTTGTTCCTCGTGAAATTTGTTATAGAAAATACAATTCAAACTTCGCTATGCATGCGTCCAATTATCAGCATAAAAAGTTCGTCAAAAGTTGAGAACTTTGGGAAAAAGTCAATTTTTCAGCAATAAATATCTAGAAAATCAAACACAAATGAAATAAAATTTCAAACAAAAAATTTTTATTGAAAAATTTTAACTGCAAAATAGATTGCCTAAACTTTCTTCCGAAGTTTGTCGAAAGTTCTGAACTTTTGGAAGGAAATTGATTGTTGTCAAATATTACCAAAAAAATAAGCTAAGTCTATTCTAATAAGAAGGAGTTCCAAACAAAAAATATTTTTCATGAATTTTACTTCATCACGGACCATCTGAACTTTATTGTCAGTCTAGTTATAATCTTGAAAAGCTTCTAAAATTAAAAGTTGTGAGCATCCGAAAAAATCGATTCATAGTAAATATTTTGGAGAACTGAGATTTAATAAGAAAAACTTTCAAACAAAAAATGTTCCTTTTGCAATTGTCTGTAAAATAGACTACTTAAACTTCCTTTTAAGAATTTTCGGAAGTTCTAAGCGATTGGAAGGAAAGTGATTGTTTCCAAATATCCTCCAAACTAGAGCTTTAATGAGGAAAAGTTTTAACGCAAAAGTGATTCTCACAAAATTCACTACATCTTTATTGTAAAAAGTCTATTGTGAGCTTCAACATTGAAAAAAAATCTGTAGGAATCACATTGAATACTCTTATTTAGGTATTTATTTAAAGTATTCTTATTGGTAAGTGATGCCGATAACAATTCAGTGGTCTAGTTGCAATCAGAGGAATAAAATCTTGATGAGGAATTGTACCTAATTTGCCGTTTGCCGACATGCGCGTTGATGTTGCTGTACTTTGAACAAAATTAGAATCCTGTTCATCCGCACATGGCGCTGCAATCTCTTAAAACCACACAAAATAGATTTTTGAATATCTGCTAATTATTTTGAATTATTTATTCTAGAACAAAATGTAAAATATAAAATATTTAAAAAAAGAATCCGGTGTTGCTCATGAAGTTGATTGAATTGAGTTTATCATAACTGAACTAAAAAGAAAAACACAAGAGTTTGAATTGAAAAAACTCTGTTTACTAAATAAAATATTAAATAATTTTGGTAATTGAACATTCATATGTAAAATCTTACAGCAACATCCCCGTATCCTACAAACTCTTATAACTCCTCATGAGTGATACAATCACTTAGTTATCCAGTTTTCCATTAGGAACAAACAGCCTCTACTATTGCCTTCTACTTATATAAGTAAATACCTACTATACTGCTGCTGTAATTTTACATATGAATGTTTGATTACAAAATGATTTAATATTTTGTTTGGTAACGATAGAGTTTCTTTATTCAAACTCTTGTTTTTTCTTTTTGGTTCACTTACGATAAAGTCAATTCAATCAACTTCATGAACAATCCAGCTGAGTGTTTTTTTTTTTTTAATAATTAATTTGAATTATTTTTAGTTGAAAATATGTATGATACAAACGGTGTGTCCCAAAACATTTTTTTGTTAATAAATTATAATAATTGGATTGATAAAAAGAAGGAAACGCTCAATTGGTCCAAAAAGTAACTGCATTATCAAAAAAAAAAAAAAAAAAAAAAAAAAAGGCTCTAAGTGGTATGGAAAGCGAGATACAAGGGTACCAGATAGAAAAAAGAAAGTAAGAAAGATCCGCGGTCAAACACATACCAAGTGATGTCAACACCGGAAAAACTTGTGATTTTCAAGTATGGATGAAAAAGTGACTATTTTCTTTAGAAAGGGCCTAAAAATGACTGAAGCCTAAAAAAGTGACCAAGTCACTCAAAAGTAACAAACTGGACACCCTAGAATAATCGATTTCCTTCCAAAAACTCATTTTTATTTCATTCGTGTTTGATTTTTTAGATATTTATTGCTGAAAAATTGACTTTTTCCCAAAGTTCCCAACTTTCAACGAACTTCTTAAGATGATAATTGGACGCATATCAAAGTTTGTACGTATGGTATTTTTTATAACAAATTTCACGAGGAATATTTTTTATCTGTAACTTTTCATGATTGATACCCAATTTTTCAAGATATTTGCAAAACATTGATTTTAGGGAGCTAGAACGTGCCACAGAAAATTTATTAGGATGTGAGACGCGGGAAGTTGGATGGATTATTCGGGGCCTTATTTTCTTTTGTTTAAAAAAAGAAAAGTAGAAAATTTGACCCACACAATATGAGTTATTTGTCTTTTACCAGAAGACGATTCGCCATTTTGAAATTAGCCGCCATTTTGGAAAGCTGCTCTTCTCAGATGTCTATTATCGTTTTTTATGCCAAGTATCACACCTACTAACATATCCCAAAGGGATGCTTTGTCCCTCCACGTGGTACCAAAAACCACTATTTTCTATTATGGCCCATGGACTAATACAAAAATAAAATCATAGGTGACACAGAATATATAATACGTGCAGTTATCATGAATATTGATGTTCAAAGACTATCTTGGTCATCTTGGTCACTCTTGACGAAGTCTGTCTGAGAAATAAAATTTGGCAGGCAAAAATAAAATCTCAAGAGACAGAGAATGTATGTGTTACAGTGAAAATGAGACATCAGTGAAATTGGGAAACTCGACGCATTTCGCGTAATATACGAGCGTGTTTTCTTGCTTTGCGTAAAAATTAGGGCTACACAAAAGCGAAAATGGATAAAAGAGAGAATGAAAAAAAAAAATTGTTCATCGGTATCTCTCTCTCTCAGTCTCAGTCTCAGTCTCAGTCTTTCCCTCTTCCTTCCGTGGTTCTCCATTGCGTCTTTGTATTCGGAAGATGTGCGATGACTGCGATCTCACACATATGATTGAAACTCTCTACGTACGAATTCGCGCACTTTGACAACTCGGCCACGAGTGCTGGAACATCAACACGAGTTTAAAATGCAGCTATTGCCATGTGAATGTCGAACGCCGCGCCAGCATTCTTAGTGCTAAAATGCATTGCATATTTTTTGTCCATTTGTCTACATGAAATGTAGTTACGTATTGTGGCGTTCTGCTATGAAGGCGCAAGCACCAAGCTTGCACACGCCGCTAAACTTTTAATAATAGCAGACACCGCAAGGAAGCGTACTTATCGCTTAACTACTTCGCCGAATACGCTTGAACAACCTAGAACGTGCTCGATTGATTGTAAGGATCCTTGCATAACCTGTTTGCCGTTCTAGAAGAAATCTCGAGAATTCCGGAAATAAGGGTGAGACTATAAATAGCCGGCAGCAACCCGATAAAGCGATTCAGTTGTAATCTTAAAAGCGATAGTTAACGTGTTCTCGTTCTTTAACGCGATTGTGTTACAGTTTAACGGTGTTTAGAAGTGTTGTACTTGCAGTACCAGTAATAAAGCTCGGTTTTCGTAATTGTTCTTTATTATTGGCGTCAAGAGATATTCAGTGACTGGTAGAACGTCACAACTGGTGTCAGAAGTGGGATTGCGTAAGCCTACTTTGTGCGTTTAAAACTGGTGGTGATTCAAGATGGTGAAGAAGAAGTTTCATGAACTTACTCGGGATCAACTCCGCGAGGAACTCCGGAATCGTAACCTGTCTGTTAGCGGAACCAAAAATGAATTAGCCGATCGTCTGGAAAAAGCATTCGAAGACTCGGGTTTGGACGTGGCCAATTTTGAATTTGAGGTTGATGAGGCTACTGGAAACCTTGGGACCGGTACGCCAACAAAGCAGTCTCCAGCCATAGATTTGAGTGCAATGCTGCAAATGTTGACAGATACAATGGCTAAAAATTCAGAAGATCTGAAGACTGGGTTTACTGCAATGGAGGATAAATTCGAACGGAACAAGAATGCAATGGAGGAGAAACTCGAACGGAACAGAAATGCAATGGAGGATAAAATTGAACAGAAACTTGAACAGAACAAGGAAGACCTTAAAGCAGAGATCTTTGATGGACTGAGTGAAGTCAAAAATCAAGTTGAAGGACTCGAGCAACGGTGGAAAGTAATGGAGGAACGCCTCCAGAGACTGGAAGGGAATCCAACGGTCAGCATGGTTGTAGATCCGCCAGGCGTTGCTTTTTTCAGTTCTGGATCAAATGAAGGAAATGTACCAGTTGTAGAACCGTCATCAAAGACCAAAGTCAAGATACCAACGTTTGATGGTGAAATCTCCTGGGAACTATACAAATCGCAGTTCGAAATTGCAGCTCAACTCAATGGATGGGATGACAAAGCCAAGGCTGGTAATTTGATTGTCAGCCTGAGAGGAGCTGCA
Source organism: Aspidiotus rigidus (assembly GCA_035079385.1). Taxonomy (NCBI): domain Eukaryota; kingdom Metazoa; phylum Arthropoda; class Insecta; order Hemiptera; family Diaspididae; genus Aspidiotus; species Aspidiotus rigidus. The sequence continues at coordinate 13,346,891 of JAVHKY010000011.1, forward strand.
CTACAGCTGTTGTCCAACATTGCTGAGGATGACAAGAAGAATTACCAAAAGTTGGTTGAGGTCCTTGAACAACGTTTTGGTCAAGCTCACTTGGCTCCCATCAGAAGAAGAGAACTGAAATACCGTCGACAGAACCGTGGAGAAAGTCTTCAAGCGTTTTCAAGCGAAATCCTCAAATTAACTCAACAAGCTTACCCAGAAGCTACTGTATCAGCCATTGAACAAACTTCGTCTGAGGCATTCATTGATGGAATTTTCGACTGGGAGGTTCAGAGTCAAGTTCGGATAGCGCGTTGCAAAACCTTGAAAGAAGCATTATCCTTTGCCCTGGAAGTAGAAGCAGCGAGAAAGGCGTCCCGTAGACAGGGTTCCGCAGTTTTGAAGCAGACAAAGGTTGGACCAACTGGAGACAAACGTCGATGCTACCACTGTGCTGAAGAGGGTCACATCAAGCCCAATTGCCCCAAGTGGAAATCTCTGCAGAAGAAGGCGGAAAACTCCAGCCTGGAGTTGCCAGGGGCCAACCAACTCCAGGACCAAGCAGAAGGGCCCAAGAAATAAGGATTTCCAAAATGCGCACTTCGAGTGAGAACGTCTATGTATCTGGATGGAATGATAGCATTGGACGCAATATAGACATGTGCGTGGACTGTGCTGCTACTGGTTCAGTTATCAAGACACGATTGGTCAAGGACATCCCAGGCCTATCCATTAATTGGAGAGAAAAGCACCGCCTCAGGACTGCCATGGGTGAACAAGCTTGGACCAAGGGTACTGTCCAGCTGTCCATCAAGATTTCCTCAATGGTAATAACTGGAAAATTTATCCTTGCTGATATCGAGGACGACTGTATTCTGGGCCTGGATTTAATGCGAAAGTATGGGTTGATTATTGATCTGAAGCATGACGTTTTAAGAGGTCCCTGTGGAGATATGCCGCTCTATGAGTTGGAAGCCAAGGATCGTCTCCTCCAGACCAAAGTTGAAGAAGAACTAAGTACTGTAGTCGATGAAGTGAAGAAAGATTTGGATTGTAAAACTATGTCAAGCTTCAATAAATTTTTGGAAGATTACCAGAGCATTTTTGCTAAAGATGAAAATGACTTAGGGAGGACTTCTATAGTTCAACATCGCATAAACACTAGTGACGCGGCTCCAATCAGGCAGCGACCCAGAAGAATGCCGTTTGCCAAGGAAGCAGAGATGAAACGTCAACTGGAAGAGATGCTGAAACCGGGAATTATAGAACCTTCCTCTAGTCCATGGGCTTCGCCAGTAACACTAGCACCAAAGAAAGATGGAACTATAAGATTCTGCGTTGACTTCCGAAAGCTTAATGATGTTACTGTCAAAGACAGCTATCCCCTGCCAAGAATGGATGATCTTTTTGACATTTTAAGAGGAGCAAGATGGTTTTCAGTAACCGACATGAAGAGTGGCTTTTGGCAAGTGGAGGTGCATCCAGATGATAAAGAGAAGACCGCGTTTTGTACCACTGGAGGATTATGGCAATTTAATGTCATGCCATTCGGTTTATGTAACGCACCAGCCACATTTGAACGCCTTGTGGAAAAGATTTTGAAAGATGTCATTGGAAAAATTTGCCTAGTGTACATGGATGACGTGATTGTCTTCAGCGAGACACCTGAAGAGCACATAGAGCACCTGAGGATTGTTTTCCAAAAATTACAAGAAGCAGGTCTCAAACTTTCCTTAAAGAAGTGCTCACTATTCAAGAAAGAAGTCAGATACTTGGGCCATATTGTTTCAGCTGACGGTTTGAAGACTGACCCAAGGAAAGTAGAAGCAATAACTCAATGGCCGACACCAAAGGATCGTACTGAAGTAAAAAGTTTCTTAAGTCTATGTTCATACTACAGAAGATTTGTAAAGAATTTTGCAAATATTGTGAAACCGTTGAACCGTTTAACTGAAAAAGAACATCCATTCAAATGGACCAGTGAATGTCAAGAGGCCTTCAACGAACTCAAGAAGAGAATGTGCTCCACGCCAGTACTAGCCTATCCAGATCCAACTAAAAGGTTTATTCTTGATACAGATTGCAGTAATTTTGCTATGGGTGCCGTATTGTCGCAAGAATATGAATCAGGGGAGCGAGTCATTGCCTATTTTAGCAAGACCCTGAGTAAGACAGAACAGAATTATTGTGTGACCAGAAAAGAATTACTAGCCGTTATAAAATCAATGAAAAATTTCCACAAGTACCTGTATGGCCAGAAATTCTTGCTACGAACTGATCATGCTGCTTTACAGTGGATAATGAATTTCAAAGAACCAGAAGGGCAGATGGCTAGATGGCTGCAATACCTGCAAACTTATACTTTTGAAATAATCCACCGGAGAGGAAAAAGTCATCAGAATGCTGATTCATTATCAAGAAGACCATGCTCAGAAGACTGTAGTCATTGTTGCAAACAAGAGAAGAAGGAAGTCTCAGTCAAAGCCATACAACTGAGTTCCAATGTGGATATGAAAAATGCTCAACAACAGGATAAAGATATTTCAGTCATCTTAGCCTGGAAGGAGAAAGGTGAACGACCAGTCTGGCAGGATATCAGCTCGCAGTCAGTAAATTTAAAGATTTTATGGTCACAATGGGACTCGCTTCAAGTAGAAAATGGAATTGTTTACCGGATCTGGGAAACAACAGATGGCAGATCACACCGGCGCCAACTACTGATACCTGAAGCGCTTGTTCCGGATGTCTTGAAGAGTGTTCATGATGACGCATCTGGTAGTCATCTTGGAATAACAAAAACATTGGCCAAGATTCGGGAACGGTTTTACTGGCCAGCCTGTAGAAGTGATATAGAGGATTGGATTCAATGTTGCAGAACATGTAATGCCAGTAAGGGGCCCAATACTAGGGGCCGAGCTAAGATGCAAATCTACAATGTGGGATACCCTTTTGAACGGATTGCGGCAGATATCTCAGGACCATTTCCAGAAACTGACCAAGGTAATCGTTATATTCTAGTGGTAGGAGATTATTTCAGCAAATGGATGGATGCTTACCCACTGCCAAATTGTGAAGCCGTCACTGTTGCAACAGCGCTGGTGGAAAACTGGATTTCAAGGTTTGGAGTACCTCTGGAGTTACACTCAGACCAGGGAAGAAACTTTGAATCCCAAGTATTTGGAGAAGTGGCTAAGCTGATGGGATTGAGGAAAACTTGTACAACACCACTCCACCCACAATCTGATGGTATGGTCGAGAGGTTCAACAAAACAATAGACCAATTCCTATCCAAAGTAATTGATAGTGACCAGCGGAATTGGGACAAGCTACTTCCATTGTTCCTGCTAGCCTATCGGTCTTCAATCCATGAGAGCACCAAGGAAACACCTGCAAAAATCATTTTTGGAAGAGAACTTCGATTACCGTGTGATTTAGAGCTGGGCACCCCTCCACAGCCACCTCAAGAAGTCAAGCCATTCACGCAAGAACTGAAGAACCGACTTAAGCAGGTACATGAGCTGGTCAGGGAAAATTTAGAAGTTGCTAGCGACCGGATGAAGGCACGCTATGACATCTGTGCAGATGAAACCAAGTTTGAACCTCAGGATAGGGTGTGGTTCTACAACCCACAGAGAAAGAAAGGGAAGAACCCAAAATTACAGTGCAATTGGGAAGGACCTTGGACAGTCGTGAAGAGAATCAACGATGTCATCTATCGCATCCAACAGGACAGAAGGTTCAAAGTGGTCCACCGGAATAGACTAGCTGTATGGAGTCCGGCGTTTGAACGGGACGTTCAAAACTGAGGAGGGGAAAGTGTGGCGTTCTGCTATGAAGGCGCAAGCACCAAGCTTGCACACGCCGCTAAACTTTTAATAATAGCAGACACCGCAAGGAAGCGTACTTATCGCTTAACTACTTCGCCGAATACGCTTGAACAACCTAGAACGTGCTCGATTGATTGTAAGGATCCTTGCATAACCTGTTTGCCGTTCTAGAAGAAATCTCGAGAATTCCGGAAATAAGGGTGAGACTATAAATAGCCGGCAGCAACCCGATAAAGCGATTCAGTTGTAATCTTAAAAGCGATAGTTAACGTGTTCTCGTTCTTTAACGCGATTGTGTTACAGTTTAACGGTGTTTAGAAGTGTTGTACTTGCGGTACCAGTAATAAAGCTCGGTTTTCGTAATTGTTCTTTATTATTGGCGTCAAGAGATATTCAGTGACTGGTAGAACGTCACAGTATTATTGAAATAATGTATTTTTAAAATTATTTTTCATTCATTAAAAAGGGGAGAAAATGAAATTGCTGGAAGAAGATAGAAATTATTAATTGTTGCTCGGCTTACTGCTGCCATCGAATATCGAATTGCAAAGAATATTTTTCTTTTTACGTAGCAAATTGCGCTGACGCACTGAAACTATAAAAATTGATAGAATGAAAATTTGGATCGGTCTTGAGGTGAAACCATAAATCTCCTGAGTCTAATTTAAATGTTAATTCTATCAATTTTTTATGGTTTCTTAGGTACTTGGTCTAATTCAAATGTTGATTCTATCAATTTATTCATGGTTTCTCTGTTGGTCTAACTTGAATGTTGATTTTATTAATTAATTTATGGTTTCTCCCTGAGACTAAATCAAATTTTGATTCTATTAATTTTTCATGGTTTCTTCTTTAGTCTAACTCAAATGTTGATTCTATCAATCTATTTATGGTTTCTCTCTGAGTCTAATTTAAAATGTCAATTCTATCAATTTTTTATGGTTTCTTACTTGATCTAATTCAAATGTTGATTCTGTCAATTTATTCATGGTTTCTCTGTTGGTCTAACCCAAATGTTGATTCTATTAATTTGTTTATGGTTTCTTTCTAAATCTAATTCAAATTTTGATTCTACTAATTTTTCATGGTTTCTTCTTTAGTCTAATTCAAACAATTGATTCCATCAATTTTTTATGGTTTCTCCCTTGGTCTAACTCAAATTTTGATTCTATCAATCTATTTATGGTCTCTTTCTGAGTCTAATTTAAATGTTGATGTAGTCATTTGTTCGTTTTTCTGCATCAGTTTTTACTTTCGATCTCCTTCCAATGAAGATTCTTACCAATTGTGACCCCCAAGTATTTTGTGTGTTCAGCTTTCCCTAATGACAATAAAATAAAACAATTTTTGATTTTTTGGAGGAAACAATCCAAGGAAGATTGAGTACCTGACCAGACGCCAATAATGTCATCTATGTATCTTTTATAAAATAATAATCCTTCGTAACCATTATCCAATAGCTTAGCTTCCATGTAATCCATGTATACTTCCGCTACCAGCGACGATAGAGGACCACCCATGGGGAGGCCGTCCGGGGGTTGTTTCCTCCAAAAAATCAACGACTTTCATCCTTCCATGTCCTTCTCTTTGGAGATTGGAGGTGAGTGCCTAAATTTCCTAGATCTCACGCTACAGCTAAAATCTAATTCCGTGGAAATGAGTCTCGAATTTGGCATCTACAGGAAAAATACCTACACTGGCGTTTCCATACCCAATCAGTCCTTGCACCCACAACGCCACAAACATGCAGTTATAAACTATAATATCTACCGTCTACTCCATCTTCCTCTGACCGAGAGAGCTAAACAGATTGAAATAACGAACATCCAACACATAGCCAACCTTAACGGTCTGCATCTTGATGTTAACGCTATGGTTAGAAAAAAGACACTTCACTTACTCCTTCAAGAGTCTTCCTCTAATGAAATCCCCCCCCAAAATAAGACGAAAACCAAATGGATGAAACTCCCTTATTTAGGTAAATCATCTCTCAAAATCGAGAGGGAGCTCAAAAAATACGGCTATAAGGTTGGATTCTATCCATATCTCACAATTGGCCACCTTTTCAACGCCAAAGATCCTATACCATCGCTGAAACATTCAGGAATTTATCGTCTTCAATGTGGTAACTGTGATTCCATCTATGTTGGCCAAACAGGGAGAGCGTTAACAACACGACTTTCGGAGCACCGCACCGCATACAATTCCAACAAACCAAAAGATTCAGCCATGGCTGCTCACTGTTTGGAAAGCAACCACCCTTTCTCATCCGTCACGACCAAAATCATTAGAAAGTGCTCAAAAGGGGCTCTCATGAACAAGCTTGAAGAAGTAGAAACCGTTGCCTCCACTCGCCAATCGGTCTCGCTATTGAACGATCTCTCCGCCACTTTTGTGTCTCCCATTGTTCGTCATTTTTACAACATCACTAATAATTGACACATTCAGTTATTTTATTTATTTTTTTTATTATTTTTATTTATTTTATTAATTATTTATTACCCCGATTTTTAGACCTCCATATTTTACCTCTGTTTATTTCTTTTCAGTTTTTGGTTTTGTTTTAATTATGCTGTTTCGTTTATTATTTCGACTAATTCTACCTATCGTTCTTTTGTGTTTTTTCCCCTCCTTTCTCATTTTAGTTTCTGTTTATACTTACTTAATGATTCGTGAAACCCGTTTGTTTAATTGTAATGATTCACCTTTAACCCTCCCTCCCCATCTTCATTTTTCAATTCAACTTCAATTAATGTTGTCTCATCATTTTTTCACCTTTATACCGGTTTCTTTGGTTAGTTTTCTGTCCGACGCCTGTCGATGAACACCGCAGCGTGCTCGAAACCGGTCGCGTATGAACTTGATTAAATATTTGTTACGTGCCTTAGTATCGTCTTCTTCATTCTAATCAGTATGGCTCGTACCTATGAGGATACTATCCATCTTAGATATTATGAAGACGGTAATGACAAAAATCAAAACATAGATGAGGAAAATTGAAATGGCCAATGAAACTTCCACTTTGTCTTTACCTGAATTTCAACATTACTCCCAAGTGTTCAGGCTACGAGCCTATTGCGATATTGTAGAAAAAAAAAAAAAAATGCTATGCATACCTGCATAACGCAGTATTATATAAAATACACGGCCAATATTCAATCCATCGCTTACGCGCAACGTTTGTTTAACGTATCCAATAAACGTCGATTTTTTTCAAACATATATGATTGGTAATGAGAAGTTTTTACAGCCAATAGGTGTATAATGCTTTATCACGTGGCAAAAGAACTCAAATAAATTGAATAAGCGAGATTTAGCTCTTACGGCTCTGTACATACTCATATTTTGAGATTTACTCAAGAATCACTTGTTCAATCGATACAAAAATACAGAGCAATAAGACACAATCCACTATGACGCAATGCAATGATATGAACATAATAAGATTGATATTTTTTGAGAAACAACAGTAAGAAATTTGAAGAAAATTGAGGATTACTCAACTATTCATCCGATCTCAGAAAAAAATGCACATGCCCAACTTCAGAAAACCCACTACAACTTGACCAAACTTTACGAGAATACAACCAGTAGTTTTGAGGAGTTGCGTGGACAAAAAAAATCTTATATATTATATATGCATACATACATACATACATACATACATACATACATATATACATATTATATAAATATATAAGGATGCCTGAAATTTTTTTATTAGTCTCAGGATGATCTAAGACCTCTAAAACATCGAGAAAATTTTTTCCCCGGCCTCCCCGTCACAACTGTGTCGGGAGCAATACCTGACTTTTCGTTCGAAAAGTCGGTAATACTCGAGAGTTATAAAGTCGAGTAAAATATACTGTAAACCATCGTATTTTTAAAATTAATATGAAAATATAACACGTCATTGTGTTCTCAAAATATTAAAATGTTACTGGCAGCAGATAGGTGAGAAAGTGTACATCAGGTAAACTGAAAAAGTTTGCTATAGTGAAGGGTGAAGGAGCAAGAGAAAGAAATAGGTATATGAAATTAGAAAAAAAAAAAAAAAAAGGAGCCAGCACATTAGAAAGCACTTTTTGTCATTACTATTATTTATTATATATATTTTTTTAACTTAATGTTTCGGGAAAATATTTGCGCGGATATAATTATGTATATGTCAGGTCAGATCTTGTATCGTACCGCGTAAACGTGAAACTGTAGGTACGTTTTCTTTTTATCTCATCATAAACCTACATAAAATCAGCGATTGTGTAATTTTTGTTGTACATTCGAGCGTGTGGCAGCATACGGAAAGAACTTTATACTATGTGGATACTACAGCCGGATACAAAAAACTGAGAGGATAATTTCGATAGTTGGTCCCTAAGCGTGACCTTTCTACATGAATATCTTGCAAGTGACGGATTTAGGAAACTATATCCAGACTTCTGGCAGTTTTGACTGATTACTCTTCACTTTCCATGTATTCCTTTCACTCCAACAAGTATAGCTTAAAGGGATAGCCTAATGTTACAATGAGTCAACATATCTACAAACTTCCAATTATACTCATATAAAGTTATACACTCGTTGTTTTCTCTCTCTCGTACGCATTATATTTCACAGTAATCTTTCACTTTGTAGCAGGATTCTATCTACAGTTTTGATTTTGGATCAATAAATGTACACTTGAAAAAATATTATCTCGTGTGTCGTAATTTTCATAGGGTAAAACTGAATAATTATTTGTGAGAACACTTTCTACGGTACCTACAGTACAACAACAGTATTGGCTAATAAAAACATAATAGTACTAGTGTCAGTATAAGCGTTACAGATATTTGATCTATAGGAACGGTTGACGTTGACTAAATAGAAAAATCTTTCAAAACTCACAAGCAGAACTGATACGAGAGACTTTGATCATACTTCTTCAATACCTATATGAAAATTGCATTTATTGTTTTCATTTACCCATATTTCTATTTGCATTCTATCTGACGTCTAGGCAATAAAAAGTTACAAAAAGTGTAGAAACTGGAGAGAACTTAAATTTTCAGCTGATAAAAAGGGGTGAACTTCTGACTTCTCAAATATAGATTTGACACCCTGGAGAAGAGAGAGGAGGGATTTTTATACTCATTCTTTTGTTTTTTGGGAATTTGAGGATAGTGTTATCATTGACTATATACACTTCGTAAGCAGACGTACAAACCTTTTGTTAAAAGAGTTGTCGTTTCGTTGGAAACTGCTACCTGAGTGCGCTGGGTGTTGACCGTTGGTGCAAAGGAGAGAGAACATACATCCCTCTCTGTTACACCCACGTCTTAACATCTGGCGCGATCTGTTATTTGTTTCCAACGTGCGTCCGAAAACCGACAACATTTTAACAATAGGTTTGTACGTCTGCTTACGAAGTGTATATAGTCAATGGTGTTATCTTATTCAGGAAAAAGACTTTGAAATTCAAAAGCGTCAAAAAACTGAATATTCTCCACTTTCCACATCTTCTAATACGCTATTTTGTGCTTGAAATCTCGGTGAATCATTTTTTTTCTGATTCCTGCGAACAATTTTACGTAGGAATTCAGTACAGGAAGTTTAAAAATCAAAAGTTGACTCCTCTCTCTCCTCTTGACGAATTACTTTTCTCTTCTTCATAGATTGAAAAATAGTACACTCTTAAAATGCTACCGCTTTCAGAAGATCTAGCTAGCTGACAAATTTTTTCATCATTTTTTTCAAATTCTACAAAAGATTTTACATAAGAATCCATTCGATTCAGGGAGTAATCAGGAAAATCAGACTTAAAAATTATCTCAAACAATCCTATTGCGGCTGGAAAAATTTTACATTCTTCTCCATAGGGGTCTGTAGCTCTTGATGACTGTTTAGTCAAGATGTGTTCGGCGGAAAATAAAAGTAACGTACGGTCTATGCAATTTATTATTAATTTGATAATCTGCTAGCGTAATTGTTCTACGTATATTTTCACTGGTAGCTATGCGCTCTACCAAATGACGCTACAGAGCTTGTAAGTAAATTGTACAGTCGTCATGTACACTACAAACGGTTTACACGCTATTCCGTACATTTTTACCAACTTGAAGAGGTATATTTTATCTATGTGCTTATTTGTAGGTACCGTACCATTGAATAAAAAGGTTATTTGTAGGTACCATAAAAAATTTTTTATTCATCAGGATTGTTGGCACTAAAGAAATAAATTGAAAATATGTAATTACATGCAATAAATCAAAAATAGTTGGGGGAATAAAACCATACTAAGTACGTATGCAAAACAAGATGGACACGTGATTTAAATGATGCAATCCTCATGCACTTCAGTGGAGCAACATTCAACCAGTAATTATAGTATCATCGTCGAGAGTATTTTTACAAACAATACATTCTTCATCTTGGCGTCGTTTTTTTGGTTGAGTTGGACCACCCTCTTGAGCCAACTTGGATTTTCGTTTTCGCGATTTCGGTTTGGCACTTGTGGCTGTTCTGTCTGCAACAGACTTGTTGAGCGCGCAGAGCTGACGGACAGAACGTTTTGTTCGCCCTCGTACTTTGACCTTTGTTTTGAACTGCAAATTTTGAAATTAGCTGGGCACGGATATATTGTCCTCTTGTGTTGGTGTACTTATTTCTGTTTCACACTCGTCTCTGTTCACCTTCTCCGCTACACCACCATCGTTATTTCCAGCATGCATACTTGTGATCTCTTTCCCAGCTCTCACCATGCTCTCCATTTCTTTCATGCTATTCAAGTACGAGTTGAATTGATCAGTGCCGTGACTCGATGCTATGGAAGCAATATTCAATAGCACAGGTAAAATGACATTGTATTTCTCTCGACTGTTCCAAGAATTTTTTAGCAGTTTCAGCCTCCTCGGAAAATTCTTCCATGATACATTCTCCAATGTCAACCGGTATGAAGTTTTCTGTTGATACCCGCTTATGGTACCGATTCGTTGTAGAACTCCTATCTCAGTGAAATCTTTATACACCATGGGGGAGTTTCATCCACAATACCTACAAATAACGTTTTCTTCGACGGTACGGTACCTATGAATAATGTTTTATTCGAAGGTACGGTATCTACAAATAACGCTAACCATATTTTATACATAAAATCTTCCATTTTTCAATTTAAACTCTTGTTTTTTTTTTCTTTTTAGTTCAGTTATGATGATGTCAATTCAATCAACTATGTCAGCAATACCGAATATTTTTTTCGAAGTTATTTTATTTTATTTATTTTTAGTTGAATTAATGTATCTATTGCAAAATAAATCTTCGTAATTGGACTAAAAAAAACGCTCAAGTTGGTTCAAAAAATAACTGCATTATCAAATTATTCATTACTTAGTAACAATTTCTGTGACTCATCCAAATTCCAGTCACTCTGTTATTGTCTTCCAATTTTTCAAGAAAGAGGAGAAATCCATCTCAGTTGACAATAAGGCGTACCTAACCTATCTTTTTTTTTAATATCAGCTGATGACATACATATAAAAATATCTCAAAGTATAACAGCAACTTGAAATCAAAAAATTTACATTATTATGATATCAATATTGGCGTTTGTATTATTAAAAAAGAAAAAAACAAACAAACAAAACAACAAGACAACATACTATCATAAGATTGCATGCCATACACCGCACCCTGGAGCGCAGTTGTATAATATGATTATTAACGATGCAAGGTGAGAAGTTAGGGTATTGTGGCAGCAATAGGTGGCAGCAATTAACACAATGTGCACTGATATTATTGTTGTATAATTATTATTATGGTTGAATATAGACAAATTTGTGTAATTTATCAACAAAATTTCATTCAAATTTTATCACCAACCAGCCTGTTTAGTTAATTAACGATATGGTCATATAAGTACAAGAATTTCGGATAGGTACCTACTTTATTTTGATTATTATTCATTAGTTCGTTCTCTTCCTTTTCAGTTTCTTTGAATGTTTTCCCTTTTAAATTGTTAATTTTCAAGCCGTGGACACAACTGTTGTAGAAACTTGCAATCTTCTTTTTGGTCTGGTCTATTTCTATTTTCATCCTGAATATTGCTTCTTTGGTGAGAGTCTGAGTGAAGGCATCGCTGACCTCCTTTATGGCTCTCTGTAAAAATCTTCTCAAAGCCCTATGTTCAGTTTACTGAGCTTTGATCTCTTCTTTGGTGATGTTCATTGCACGGAAATCGCGAACTTTCTTTGTTCAAATTAACACCAGAGTAATAGTACAAATAGATTACTGTACAGTGGTCGTTTATCGTTAACTTGCCAACACTGTGCAGTACGCTATTTTATTGTATACAGGTTAGGTAAGTGCCGAATATCAGTTCTCTTCGCACGTTTTGCTGTTTTGCGTTCATCCTTGCGAAGTGCAAGAATGAGAAGTACAAAACACCTCGAACTTCCAACGAGCTTCGGTAGCCCAGTTGGTAGAGCGACGGACACCTAACCAAAGTAACGCGGGTTCGAATCTCGGTAGCGCAGGTACGGTAAAACTCATTAATGCAAAGAGAATTGATCAGCCAATCAGCGACTAATTACTGAGCCCAGTTCCCGCGAGGCATTAAAACGTCACTTACATTCATGTGAAGAGAAGTGGTATGAGGCATTTACCTAACCTGTATACAATAAAATATTGAACAATAGTTACGCTTTTAAAACAAAAATGCGATAAATGAAAATCATTTTCGTTAGTTCATGTAAACCAATTAGCCGCATATTTCTGAGCTTCATTTACAAAAGTACGCATTTTCGAGATATTTGACGCACTATTGAATTAATTATCATTCAAGCAAAATTTTCAACATGCAATAGACCAATTTGCGAGTGTAATACCCTTAAACCTAAATTCAATCAACAAACACAATTTGTTTTTCTTTCACGTTTCTATTTTTCTTTCACACAAATCTAGCTGCGGGTCAAATAAATCTTCAACAGCACCACCCTATAATAGATGTAGTCAAAATGCCGTCTATCGTCATGTACAGAAAAAATAGATTGCTAATGATATTATATAATTGTGTAAACTACAATTTTGATCAATCATACTTGTATAAAAAGATAAAAATGAATGAAGCTGAATTGGTCAGTTGTATAGTGTATCTAGGTAGGTAGACAGTCGGAAAAGAGCGGGCAAAAATTTAAATGCTAACTGCGATGAGAACGTAAGACAGCAGCTAGGCATTATACTGGCTCTGTTTAGATGGCCGGTGTAGCTATTGTCTGAGAAAGCCAAGAGGTACTCTCGCCCAGACACAAAACTTAACAATCAGAATATAACGAGTTGAAAGAGGTAGAACGCATTTTGTGTAGCATCTCCAAGTGCTACGTAATTTGAGTTGGTTCCACATTTTTAGGGTGCTATATACGCGCATATATACCCTACGAGTACTATGCGCGATAATCTAACTGCTTTGTAAATATATGTATACAACACTTGTACGTAATGGGTAGATTTGAAAGTTTAAGGAAATCTCTCAATCTATACAAGTCTGGTATTATGTTAATGAGTAAAGTCCGCGTCTTTTTGGCGGCGTGGCAAGAAATAGCCTGTCGGTAAGGATAAAGGGGAAAAGAAAACGCAGCTGCTACACATTCAATCTCTGTTATAAGATAAAATTAATAAAACTGTTATTCGCCTTTTGTATAATTATAATAATATTGTACAGACCGATTGCTTGGCAGATAGCTTAATTGTTTTGGAACAACCACTGCGTTACGCTGCGCTGTCTAAGAGCGTACTCGTATCGTACTTTTGTGAAGCTTATTGTATTTTGAAAAATATTCTAACAAGCTGAGTCCTTTCATCATGATTTGTTACTTAAACTCACTGAATTCGTAGGCACAAACTGTACGGTATATTAGATCATTCATTCTATCATTTTGATTCATTCTCCTATAATACAGTATATGTATAACGTTTGTAAAGCCAATTTTAATTTTTTTCGTCGATATCTTCAAAACTCCTTTAACGAGAGATTTGGTGGTTGGTCATAGGAGTTGAGGTCAATAGGAAGAGGGAACCGCTACACTGAGAGAAGAGAATAGTTTTGGTGACTAGAAAAAAAGTGTTAACTTAAGATATGTCACCTATTTTTACTCACTGTGGCTAGATTTCATAGTTTTAAAATAACTGGAAAAACTGATCAAATTGACAAAAAAAAAAAGGTGGCTGTCTCAAGTTGACACTTTTTTTCTAGTCACCAAGACTATTCTCTTCTCTCAGTGTAGCCACGCCTCACCGTCTAATAACAAAAAAAGTAATTGAATATTCGACGGATATAGGTAGAGGTGGCTTATCATACAAGTGGAGATGAGATATATAGGTACTAATACGCTAACAGGAGAGTAACGGCATGATAAAACAATTGAAATTGTAATTCTTTCCATTGGTTGTACCTATATATTCAAAGTGTAAAAAGAACAACGAGATATATTGCATATTTCTCAGGTTTTCTTTAAAAATAAAGAGAACTTGAAACACTTTCAAACTTGTCCTTTTTGTTTTGTTTTGTTTTTTGTTTTTTTTGTTTTTTTGTATTTTGTCTTTCTTTTGAAAAAACAACTCCAGAAAAACCGAATTGATATTTGCCGGGTATTTTTGTGTAGTTACCGTCATCCTTTCCTTAGCACTAGTTTCCTCATATTAAACGGACAATCAATTTGCACATTATCTACATATTGTGAAGATAGAAGGGTTTAGCGTTTAAAGTCGCACTTAAGATTGAAAGAAAGAAATCTTCACACCTATGATAATTGAATATTATATTCCGATGGATGAAATGGACTGAAGATAATGGGCATATAATAGGTATGTAAGATCGTGAAATCTTAACAAATCATGTCGATGCAGTGTAAACAAAACCTGCGAGTAGTGGAAGACGAAAAGAATGCGTGCATTCTTACAGGTATATGTATAACTTGACTTCATTAAAGATAGGGTGTTACCAAATATGGCCATACAATATTTGCATGAGTTGATCATTGCGCACGTATTCTAACATATTCTTCTCGGCCTCGATATTTGTATATCGACAGTAAATTTTGAATTGAGAGAAATAGGCACGTGTATTAGAGTTAGCAATCGTAGACAGAGGTCAAAACACGAATTTTTATTTTTGGGGCGATTCGAGTCCCCCCCATGGTCACACGTACCTACAATGAATGTCATCTACAAAATTAGTAGAACACGTACACGCCAGGGAAATGATTATAATGTACTAGCAGTTGGTGCCTGACTGCCAGCCATGTGTTGAGTATTGTATTCTGTAGACATTTGGATTCCAATAATAAATATTATAAAATCTGATATTGGTAAAAACCAATTTGCATTAAACACCGATTCATATAAAAGCTAACTGTACATGTAAAGACTGTACTTATTGCAGCAAAAAACAGACCAATTAATTCATCGATATTATGTTAATCGCAATGATGAAAGAAATGGATGAACAGTAGATAAAAAACCAGCCATACTTCTAACGCATTACATCAGTCTGTACATATACGCAAAAGACACAGTCAGTTGTTTTCTGTAGGTATATGAGAAACCGGATGTAATTTTCACATTTCTCTCTCAAACTCGATGTATACCTTTTCTTAGGTGGTTTCAAAATCTGACGACGATATTTTAGCCCAACACATTCTTGCCGGTACTTGTTTCACAAAAATAGAGAGCATTTTCAAGAAAATATTTTAAATAAACTTCTTTTGAAATGTAGAATTGAATTAATTTGAAAGGAGTTTACAAGGGTTACGATTTTTTATTCACTTCAACTTTTCATGAAGATACATTGTAAATTGTAAATCTTTAATAATCTTTCTGAATTCATCGAGAGTACCTAACTGGTCTAATTATCCTCTCTGTATGTGAACACAATGATGTTGAATAATGCACCGCACCAGTCAAAAATGTCAATAGTTCCTAAATTTCTTCCTAGAAAATCTGGAATTAAAACTCATTCGAAAGGAAATTACAGCGGCTACAATTTTTCAAAAGAATGAATATAACTCTAGTTATCACGCTACTTAGTTGAATTTTTAGAACTGCAACACTCATTAGTCATTACGTTTGAACGCTTGGAACAAAATGCGTACAGCGAGAAGCATTTCTACTACGTTGATAATCTTCGTTTTTTCCCAATTTTTTCGCCCACTACTCTACCCTGAGGGAGCCAGAACGTCGAAATTTATTCAAACCCCGTACCCGGATGAAAATGCTGGATTTTTCAAAAAAAATTCAAAGTTGATAGGTGGAAGCGTTCAAAAGTTATGGAATTATATATGCGTAGAGACAAACAAACATTCTATTTTATATAATAGATGGCGTTAGTGCAGCTGCACAATCATCACTTGCGTTCAAAAAAGTGTAAGTACGCGCAACACTGATTCTCCGCGTGTGCAAATTTTACCGACTTTTCTAACTAGAAAAGTGAGGTATTATACCCGTAGCAAGGTGAACAGGGAGAGGAGGAAATGAACGTTCTTGACGTTTTAGAAGTCCTAGATCACAACTAGCATCAAAAAAATTTCAGGTTTCTTATATACTGTATATATATAGCTCGAGAGTCAACATTTTTCTAAGTCTCCCTCTTATCGTATATAGTTCGAGAGTCGAGAAAATTCTTCCCCGGGCTTCTCCGTCACAATTGTATCGGGAGTAATACCTGACTTTTCGTTCGAAAAGTCGGTAAAAGAAAACAGTTAGGGGTAGAATTTATAAAAAATGGAACATTTTCGAGCTCTTCCGGCAAGGTGCGTAATACTTTGTTATGCGTGAAATTTAATTCCTACTCATTTAGATCAGATGGTTAGGAGTTATATAGGTGACGCCGTTGGCCTCTTCACCGTGATAATTCCAATTTTCATCCATCATAAAAAAATATTCTTTCATCTTGAACCAAAAATTCTTCCGCATTGTTGTATACTAGAAATGGAAAACACTTTTTTTATTTTGTTAAAGAGTGCAAGTTGAATTTTGTTCCTACGAGTATAAAGTAGGAGTAATTGAATCATTCGGAAGAAACTTTGATTTTCTCCTATATTTTTGTGTGTGTACGAGTGTATACGTGGTAATGTAAGAACGGGTATGCTTGAAAGGCATATATCCTAGATATAGCATAGGTATATTTCAACTTTATAGTGTGTAGGTATCAATTACGACCGCGCAAATCTATCACTTTTGCAAATTAATTATTTATTTTTGTTGGACTTGGATTTTCATAGAGGGAAACAATCGCTATTCATATTGGTCAAGCTGGAGCTCAAATTGGTAGCTCAATTTGGGAATTATATTGTTTAGAACACGGCATTCTACCCGACGGAAACTTGGTCGAAGCGAGACAAAAATGTCCTTCCGATAGCGACGACAATTATCATACCATTTTCGAAGAATGCGAGTCCGGCCAATTCGTTCCTCGAGCAGCTTTCATTGATCTCGAACCAGCCGTTATTGGTAAGTCATGTTTAAATCACGAATCTATCGAGGTGCACAATGAATTGTTTGTCTTTCTTCAAGCCAGCCGATGGCTTCTCTGAGTTAGTATGGTGGATGTTCAGAAATTAATTGGCTCAGTCACATGATTTGGCTTAGAAACTTGACTGATTGCAAATTCAGCGGATTGTATAATCGTGTCAAAGTTAACAGATATACTTACTTATAGAAACGAATTTCCCCAAGAAAGATTTCTAACTCTGATGCAAAATCTCGAACTCGGTTCAAGTTCAAGTTTAAAATAGCTTGCGTTTTTGGTCCACAACATTTGCATTATATGCCTCCATGTTCCAATGAATTAATTTGTGGCAGTCATAAAATTACGAGGATAAATTTAAAATTCAGGTATAGTAAATTTCAGAGTGGGCTGCCTGAATGAGGCTCCATAAATATAGACTACGTATTTTTTCCTAATACGTCTTTTGTACCTACGTTTGTTTCAATAGTTACTTTAAATCACTTCGAAAAGAATACACCCTGGCAAGTTCTGAGTGTGTGGTACTGGCTGGAAGAATTTTAGAAATGAAAAAATTTCAGCACTCAAAACATGGAGTGGAGTATACGATCAAATGATCTTGTGACTCGAGCAATAATAGTATATTACCTGTTAAGTGCTGTACGCGCGAGTTTACAGCACTTAATAGGTACAATCGTTTATATAATAAGTACGCTGTAAGTACGAACTTACAGCACGGCGAACAAACCTGTAAGCTGTAAGTGTCGAAAAAAAGAAAGAGAAAGCAGATATTTCGTTTAAAAAAATTGAGTTCATTACTCCCGACTTCACACTCGAAACTCAAGAGCTGCATTACCCGCCCGCGCCGTAGGTTGCATGGAAAATTGAGTTCATTACTGCCGACTTCACACCTACCCTTGTGCTGTAGCTGCACCAAACCTGACTCACTGTGACTTCGTTGTCGAAGACTCTCTCATATTTACAGCACGGCTCTCATATTTACAGCACGGTTCACATATTTACAGCACGGCTCTCATATTTACTGCACGCTCGCATATTTACTGCACGCGTACCTCAGCGCGTGCTGTACAACGTCACTTACAGGTTTGTTTGTCGTGCTGTAAGTTCGTACTTACAGAGTACGTATAATATAAAAACATTCTCGCCACGGTTCTGATAACGGCATGTTTCGCTACAAAAAACGAACACGATACGCAGCACTTTCGCTTCATCTTCTTCTATACCTATTATAAGAGAGAAATGCCTTCCTTTCTGCGCGCATCACGTGCCAACCGCTGTACATACTATCGTACAAATTGCAAGATTCATGCAAATTAGTGTGTAGATGGTTTTTGCCGTAAAAAAAAAAGTGAAAAATGCATTTTCAGAGCTGTACATGAGTTTTTAAAAATTTTGTAAATGTGTGCCTATGTGTTAGTGCAGCGCTGACCGCTCGCGTCGTGTAAACACACTCGAACATGTGGTATAGTCTTCCATATAATTCGTACGCTGTAAGTACGAACTTACAGCACGGCAAACAAACCTGTAAGTGACGTCGTACAGTACGCGCTGAGGTACGCGTGCAGTAAATATGAGAGCCGTGCTGTAAATACGAGAGTCATGGTTAAGTTAGGAGCTGAAAGAAGAATTAAATTGAACAAAACTAATTTCATACATCACAGAAAACAAAATGAACTACAGTATAATATTTCAATAAAAAACTGTTAACGCATAACAACCGAGTCCATCATACAACATACAACACAGGCGAGTAATGCAGCTTTTGAATTTCGAGTCTTCAACAACGAAGTCACAGTGAGTCAGGTTAGGTGCAGCTGCAGCACAAGGGTAGGTGTGAAGCCGGAGTAATGAACTCAATTTTCCATGCAACCTACGGCGCGGGCGGGTAATGCAGCTCTTGAGTTTCGAGTGTGAAGTCGGGAGTAATGAACTCAATTTTGACATGTTTCATGTCTTCGCTCTGGCCTGAATTTCGAAATTTGCGTGCGTGTGTGCGTGCAGATGACCTTGGGACTTGGAATTTTTTCTCTGAGCCCTACCGTAATTTTGAAATTTGCGTGCGCGTGCGTGCGTGCGTGCAATACTAGCTTAGTACTAGCTTAGTATACTAGACTAGGCTTCATTATACTAGCCCTAATGTACATTATACTCGCCTAATATACTAGCTGAGCTATACTATTTGACATTGTATACTGGGCTTGCTTTATACTAGACTAGCTTTATATACTAGCTTTAAACTAGACTTATACTGGACAAAGAAGGAGGCGAACGAGCGGACCCATCGAGAAGGGCTATGAAACCCAGACCTAATATACAGTATACTAGCTTATTCTGAATAGACTTATACTAGACGAAGAAGGGGGCGAACGAGCGAATACTAGCTTAGTATACTAGGCCTCATTCCTAATATACAGTATACAAGTTGACTAATGAAATATAAAGACATGAAACATGATCTTCATTTATTTGGTTACGCCAGAAAATTTTTTTAAACGAAATATCTGCTTTCTCTTTCTTTTTTTCGACACTTACAGCTTACAGGTTTGTTTGCCGTGCTGTAAGTTCGTACTTACAGCGTACTTATTATAAAAACTATCGTACCTGTTAAGTGCTGTAAACGAGCGCGTACAGCATGAGTATCAGTGCAGCCGAAGGCCGCGCGAGCGTAGCGAGTTTGCACTGATACAAATGCTGTACGCTCTCGTTTACAGCACTTAACAGGTAATACAGGTACTATTCGCTGTATGAGTGCTGCTTTCTGTAGTGTGAGTGACACTTTTTTCTCCCCAACTTCCCAATCAATCAGTGTGATAGAATCGTAGAATGAAAAAGTACTACCTACGCAGTTCTATTTCCCCGCGCCAGAATAGTGACCACAATGACGTTCCGATAACAGTTGATTCGTTGGCGAATTTTTAATGGTACCTAGTATTCACCTTCGTAATAATTCTTGAATTGTAGCAAATATTAATTAGTTACACGGTAAGAATCCTTGAATCGAGAGAGCCTAGGAAGATATGTTTGAAGTTTTCTTTTGGTAATTGTTCCGGTGAATTGTTTCTTTCAGTAATTATTCCTGCAAAGTTGGTGAGTTGAAAGTATTTTTGAGCTGCATGTCACCCGTTCATTCTTGCCTGCAATATCAGTTCTCGATAACTGTTTCTAGATAAGTGTACTTTGCGTGAAATGCCGTCTCCCAAGAAACAGGATATATGCAGGAAGAGATGCTACACGAAAGCAGAATGCCTTCGAAATAAAAAGAAGAAGAACGCAGTACCTGAAGTGTTCCCGTATGTTTTACCTATGATCCAACTGCGAATTATACGAAAAAATGGTTTTCATTGGTGAAGCAACCCAAAACTGTGCATATTGCACTGCCTTACTTCGGACGAAAAACGAATCAAAAGGGTTTTGCTGCCTCAACGGGAAAGTGCGTCTAGATAGTCTGCCTGTTCCACCGCAACCTTTCTTGAATCTGCTAGAAAAAAAAGATCCTCGACATGGTGACTTTTTCAAGAGTATTCGGCCAATTAATCACGCTTTAGCGATGATTTCTATATTGGTTGCACTGAAATTAAAGAAGGAAGTTTCATGCCAACATTCAAAATTTCTGGGTACCTTTATCATCAAATTGGTAGTTTGACTCGTAGAAGGAATTGTGCGTCGCAAATCCGATCTCAACGAGAAGAATAATTCGAAGCATTTCCACTTCTCTCTATTTCAAGAGGACGCGAAGATACGATTTGTTGCCTTCAAGCAAGCTGCAAGCCAATTCTATCCCATCATCGAGAATGGTAAAGAGCTATCGATTTTCGAAAGTAGCAGTAACGCAGAATGTGTATCAAGGCACGACGGAATTACAAATTTTATTAACAAGTGTGAACGTTGAGGAGTTGAATGCCAATGACAGGAGAAAACTCTAACGTTCACATCGTTCTGCGATATTAAGAAATGTAAACCCTATGATTATGTCAATGTAATTGGTAGAATTTCCTCATTTTCGGAGTCCAAACGCATTTTGAAGACGGGTGAAATTAAACAAGTCATTATAATGACACTTTGCGATGGAAATGCGTGTATTGATTTAAAATTTTGGGATCACCTTGACGCCATACGAGCCATCAAATCTGAAGATTCTTCTACATACATAATCTCCGTTCAAGAGGGCGAAGGTGAACGTATTTCAAAATGCTATAACCCTCAACGTGAACAAAGAGACATCATTTCGTATCAATCCAGAAGGTAAAGTGGCGGAAAGATTGAAAAATTTCAGTACCGATTCAACGTCTCTCAATTTATCCCAACAAAGCGATTCTCACACAGGCTCTCAAACGGAATTTGAACTTCCCACTCTTATTTCGGCTGTCAAGCGTGAGTTAGACAAAGTAAATGCAAAACAAGAGGAGCTCAAAGTTAAGAAAGTGTGACTGGAAGACCAGCTTCGCTTCTATGAGTCAAAGTTATAATTGTTGTATTAATCAGAATTCCTTTTCATTATTTAGTTATAAGGAGTTTGTGATGGTATGATTGCTCATTATTTGGTAATTGTTCATTTCTTCAGTTCTTTTTTCATTAGGTACCTACCTACCTATTCATTTTAGTGTTGAAATGTGTGATATGTATTTTCAACTTTTTGTTTCTCATTCTCTACTTATTTCATACTTTCCCAAACATGACCTTCACTTTAAATATTTTTCAAGTTTTTACTCAGAATATCTTTTCATTATTTCTATCGTCGTTTCAATTATATGAGTGCTCATTATTGGTACATTGTTTATTCTCTTAGTTCCTTTTTCATTACCTATTCTTTTGTTTGCAGAATATTTTTTCATTATTTATAAGGTGTTTTCAATTATATGAGTGCTCATTATTGGTAGGTAGCTAGTACCAAATTGTTTATTCTCTTAGTTTCAGTTCCTTTTTCATTAGGTACCTAGCTGTATTCTTTTGTTTGTTCAAGTTTGTAGTCAGTGCTAATATTAATGTTCATTACTAGGTACCGTAGGTACTCATTTCATACTTCTCCCAAATGTGATCTTCACTTTGAACATTTTTCACATTTTCACTTATAATTCCTTTTCGTCATTAATTTAATGTAGGTACAGTATAAGGATTTTGCGATGATATGAATGTTCATTAAGTATTGGTAAATGTTTATTTTCTCAGTTCGTCTTTCACTATTTAGACGTAGGTACAATGTGTGCTTCTTATTTTCAACTTTTTGTTTCTTATTCTCTACTTAATCTGTATTTTTCCTGAATGTGATTTTTACGTTTCAATTGTTTGTTATCATTCATGGTGCCATATTTTCTTCAGTTTTTCATTAAATGATCGTTACATTCCTGCCCAAAGGGCGGGTAGAACGGCTAGTGTATTATACTCGTAAAAAACATTTACCGGTACAAGAACAATAAAAAAAACAGTTCTCTCCATTCGTAAATATTTGGCTTTTAACAGTAAGAGCTAACTTGCAGGTAAAGACTGTATTTCAGCAAAACATGGACTAATGCATCAATATTTTACCAGTCGCAATGATTAAAGAAATGGACGGACAGTTGTTAAAAAGACTACCATACCCCTGAAGCATTACATAAGTCTGTATAGAGTCATGAGACGCACTCACTCGTTTCCCATCTAAAAATCCGGATGTAATTTTCACAATTCTTCCTCGAACCCAGTACTTGTTCTTAGATAGTTTCAAACTCTCATGACGATAACACATAACTCGCAGCTTATTTTTTCAACTGCTATCGGGATATTGCCTTTATTAACTACAAATATGTTAATCGAGGCCAGCAGTGAGTCTGTTTTATGGGGGTTTCTTTGTTTATACTTTTTCTAAATAAAGATTAAACTTCATTTCTCACTACCTTGTGAACTCGAAAGTCCATATTTTTTCAAGTCTATCTACCCCCTCCTATCAGAGACACCTCAATATTTGAAATTTTTCCAAATCCCACTCCTATCTCCTATAGCTCCGGGATGAAACTCAATATTTGAAATTTTTACGTCTCGCTTTATTCACATGTAGCTCGAAGGTCGAAATTTTTCCAAATCCCACGTTTTGCTGGGGCGGCCAGCGCCCGTTATTTAACTTTAGTTAACCCCCTCCCCTCCATTAAATAGGTTCCCTGTGGAAAACCAGCCATACTATTAACGCATTACATAAGTCTGCATGGACGCATGAGATGCACTCAGTCGTTTTCTTGTATGAGAAACACATAAACTTTTACATTTCTCTCTCAAACCTGATACCTTTTTTTAGATGGTTTCAAAGTCCGATGACGATATTTAGCTGATGTATAGTTACTCGTATCACAAAAGAGGAGGACATCTTCAAGAAATTATTTTACATAGTCTCCTTAAAATCGAAAATTGGATTCATTGCAGAAGAAACTACAATAATTATAAAAATACGTAAAACTTGAAACGGGACCACCTTTCGTGGCTCAGGATATCGTATGTGTGAGTGTGTGTTGGTGAGAAACGAACTCGACGCTTATGTCTCGATTTGCATCGTATCGGAAATTCTTTTTCTTTTTCCCCTCTCTCTCTCACACACACACACACACACACACACACACACACACATCATTCCATCTATCTATCCTTTAATCTTATATATGTTCCTATCCTTCCTATTTTTATTCTTATCTCATCTAGATTCGAGCAGGTCGAGGCATAGCGTCGAAAAAAGATGTGCAAGTGATCGGACTAGTCCGACCATCTGGGAGTCAGTCGTTGTTCGCCAGCATACATAAGGCGGTGTGCTACGGCCACGTAACGAAAACTTCAACTACGGTACACCGAGTTTTTCGAGAACACGTTTCGTCCAAATTTATTTTTGAACGTGTGTTACGAAAATTTATTAATTTTTACATTGTTTGGGCCGCTTTGATTGCCGTTATTAAAGTCCACCCGATACCTAGGTAAAATTTGTCGAAATGTATAAATTTCTATTCGCGAAATTGAGGGAACGATATATCCCGGTTAAATACCTATCTCAGGAATTAACTTTCGCGCGTGCATCAACTTTTTGTCAATTTTGGGGTACGTTAAATTCAACTATGATCGTAGTTCGGCGCCCTGAATAGGGAAGCAGTATGCATTCAAAGGACCGTCATCAATCCAAGGGATGTTTTCCCCCCCTGTTTGTCCTTCGAAAACAGGTCGCGTCAGTGTCTTTCAAATGAGGTTTCCAATTGGCGTGTTGGCCAAAGCCATTCGAAATTTTGCTACAATCAACGTGTAATCACATTTCACCGAGAATACTCGGCGACGCAACGTATATTTCTTCTCAGCGAATTGGTCTGTACTAAAATTGTATTATTATTTTTAATTTAGTGTGTGTCTACGCAATTCAAACACCAATAAGCGATAACTCTGTCGCATAGATTTATTTTTTTTTTAAACGAATAAACGTAAGTTTTCCGGGATTGATGTGACGAACCTTATTTTGCGATGAACAGACGTGTTCATTGAGGGGGAGGGGAGAGTACGGGATGTCTTCGAGATGATCTCTGATTATTTATTTTTAGCTGTGTATTTCCACGGGACGTCGTTAGGAATGCTTTAAACATGAAGAAAAATCTTTCTTTTTAGGTACCAACGGTTTGTACATGAATTACTATTCGTGATAGAGATATTAGGGATTTTTTTTTCGTCTCAATAGTTTCCGTCCATCACCTGACAATGTTTTAGTTTCGTCTCTCCTTAGGTTTTTTATTTTTAGTTGCGTCACCTTTTCCTTTTTTTATCCGGTCAGGTGATTACGTAGCTGATCCATCATCAGTCTGAGTTATTTCGATAGATAAGGCGTATCTGTCCCCGATGTTTCGTCCCAGTAGTGGAACTCCACTCCAGAAGAAGAAGCTCCGGTTATCTTTCTTTTCCTGTGTCTAAATAGATCGGTGGTCTACCTGAAATGATACCTATGAGTCTGTGATAGAGTCTCCTCTTGCTCTCCGCTACACTGAGCTAGCTGTACGTCCACATCGGGTGAATCGGGGAGTTGCTCACGCCTTGAGGGGATCTATGACATTGCTCGGTTTCATTTTGGGTAGATGAGTCTTCTTTAGAATAGGACTCCTTCCTGAAACGCGTGATGTGCGAACGTACTAAAGGGTAAATATTGTATAGGTGCAGGTGTACGTCGATCGGCTCATCACCCTGTTGGGTTGGTCACGTCACAAACTTGAATAGTAGTCTCTATAGATTCATCCAGAGCAACCGGTTTAAATACTCTCTCTGTGTGAACATAATGATGTTGAATACGCATCAATGGCGCCACAGTCCAAACTCCATAGGGGCCCCATAATGGTGGGTTGCTTAACTGGAAGAAGTTCTTGCATATCAATGACCAAAATTTTCCTTTTGTTTCGCAATTTATGTGGATCCTCATATAATCTAGACCGCTAAATTTGAAGAAAAACATCAAAAAATTATTCGAAAATTGTAGGGGTGCCGAGAGGCTGACAACTCCTAAAATAGGGGTAAAATTGAAGCGATTTCAACATATTATCAAGAATATCCCTATGAACTAGAAAAATTCTCCGAACGTCCAAAGGGCCCAGGGACCCCACCTCCCCCCCCCAAAAAAAAAAAAAAAAAATTTGAGGAAAAAATATTTTGTTTCTTTTGGAAAAATATCAACGGGTTCCGAAGTCGAATTCAGCGCAAAATCCAGGAAAAATATCGAAAAAATTCCTGGGATCCTCGGAGGGGATTAAAAGGCTTACAAACCCTGAAAAGTGGTGAAAAAATTGTTGCACTTTTTTTTTCAACTTCAACAAATTCTTATGTAGAAATTACCGTAAAATTCGGGAAAAAAAAGTAAAAAAATCTCTGGAGGTCTCTGAGAGGGGGTGAAAGGACTCGAACCCTAAAAACTCGAAGTAAAAAATATGCGTTTTTAAAAATATTCAAACGGATTCTTGGGTGAAATTTACCGTAGAATTCAGAAAGAATCCTGAAAAAAATCTCATGGGTCTTAGAGGGAGCCAGGAGGGACACAAACTTCTTGGAACAGAAGTTGTAGAACTATATTTCCATACTTGAATTTTCATGAAATATTGTATAACATTTTCTGTAGCATAGAACGTGAAATAGATATACCTTGAAATATTACAAAAATTGTTGAAGTGTTCCTGAAATATAAAATACTTCAATAAATTCATCAAAATAGTATATTATATTTCAAACCTGATGACAATTGTATAATGCCTATGCACAAACAATATATTGAAACGAGCACTCATTACCACATGCACACTTATCAGTGCATAGCATTCCAGCCTTCCGGCACTTACAGTGTCTCGTATAGCAGTCTTTCTAGCAGCCGCATTTCACGAGAATGTCCAATGTCATTGAAGGGTCCATCAAGGTCCCCAGTGTATTCCATCAGCCACTCGCTTCCAGCCCCATTCTTGCGGATCTGACAATTTTTGATTCTTCTTTAGACACTGCCCCAAAAGGGGAATTGATATACCGCGCGAAGACAGTGTTGTTGTAGAGCATCTTGGGTAGGTGGGTATGGTGTAAGGCGATTACGTGATGTGATAGGTATTCGGTCACGACGATTTGAAGCCAGTATCAAAAGAAACGTACGAAATCCGAAGCTCGAGAATAGCTGAATAAGCATCAGGTTTACATCTTACGAGCTACCAAAACACGCGCGGTCTTCGGACTTGCAACAAGGCGTTGGCCGAAGCCTATTCGACGCTTATACTTATAAGGGAACTCTATGTCCGTAATATTATTATAGTTTTATCAACGAAAAGCTGAAAATATCGCTCGTTCACATCGTACTTGTTTTGTAATTACATACGTGCGTACCATATGTTGTTCGAATAAAGTATGTATTAGTTCTACTCAGCTCGCCTCGGATTCACAGGCTGCATCTTGTATACACGTCTTCATTCAATATGCAAAGGTTTATGAATGTGTGCATACGTATTCTAATACGACTCTCTCATCGAAGTACAAATATCATTTACTGCCTGTTACATTTTAGTGTTTCTCATTAATTGTGTGATTGGTATGGATGTAACTCATATGTAGAAAGTTTTCGCGATGACGATGAAAGTTCATCTTCTGATGACGATAATTTACGCTCACCCGAACCAAAGCGTCGGCGTAGAAATTGTATATCCGGCTTCTACGTGAGAAATTTGATTTCTGAGTTCATTTTTCGCACCTTACATGAAGTCAACCCAGAGTGGATGCCTTTAATCCTTCTAGGAGATGGAAGTGAAGCTATAAGGAAGAGATTTCTCGCTGTTTTTGCCCCCCCACCTCATACGACTCATGTGCAAACATTAATTGTCAAGTAGTTTGTTGCGTCCTTAAATTTTTTTCTGTCAATTAATTTCTCGTGCGCTATATTCTCGGTTGAATTCTTTTAGTGTCTGTGAATTTATATTTAGTTCAATAATTGAAACTCGTTGTATGAAATTATATTTTGTTCATTTTTATTTCCTCCTCGATGAATATCTTTATTTCTTGTGTAATATTTTTTATCTCGTTCATCATTTTTAAAGTCTGATCTAAT
Source organism: Aspidiotus rigidus (assembly GCA_035079385.1). NCBI lineage: Eukaryota > Metazoa > Arthropoda > Insecta > Hemiptera > Diaspididae > Aspidiotus > Aspidiotus rigidus. The sequence continues at coordinate 13,374,741 of JAVHKY010000011.1, forward strand.
ACTCTCTTTTTCTCATGCCGATAAATAGGTGCCAAATAGAATTACACCTGGTGGTTATAGATTTTTGGAAAGCATTTGACACGGTAAATCAGCGATATTTGTGGAGGGCATTAAGAAATTAAGGGGTGAGCGGGAAAACTATTAGAATATTAGAAGACTGCTACAAAAATGCAAAAACTCGGGTAATCATGGACAAAGCGGGGGATTTTTTGCTGTATAAAGAGGGGTAAAGCGAGGGGACCCTTTGGCACTAAATCTATCTCAAGCGCTAGTAGAAGAAATTTCCATGGGACTAAATTGGGAAAATAAAGAGCTGAAGATACAGGGTCAAACATTGTATCATTCAAGATTGGTCGATGACATAGTCTTAATTTCAGAAAAAGAAATGGAAATGCAGGAAATGTGTTCAGAACTAGTGGAGGAAAGTAGAAAGGGAGGGATGGAAATGAACATAGATAAAACCAAATATATGTCTAATGTAGAAGGAGAAATACAAATACAGTATTAAAAAATAGAAAAAGTAAAAGAGTATAGGAATATCTATGGTGAATTATGTCGTTTGAGGAAAAAATGGCATACTGGCCTCTCAGAAAAGTATTAAAGAGTTGAATGTTAACTGAGGCAAAATGAAGATAATGGTCTCGTGTATTATTCTTGTAATAATGTATGGTACTCAGACATGCAGTCTAACCCAGAGCCAAAGTAATAATTTACAATACTTGCAGAGAAGAATAATAAGGGAAATTATGGGGATAAAAAGGTCAGAAAGAGTAAGAAATAAGAATTTAATGGAAGAAGCGGAGATGGAAGATATTGTAACAACAATAAGAAGAATGAAAATAAGATACGCGGAACACTTGGCGAAGTCAGATCATAGTAAATGGTGTAAAAGTGTCACTGAATGGGTAGCATACGATCACAAAAGAATAAGGGGGAGACGAGGTTGACTAAAAATTAGAGCTGTTGTGGAGTAGATCAGCTTACATCAGGATGATAATATGGAGTCGGATTGGGGAGGTAGGGCGTCCGGTAATCGATACTAAAACGAAGAACTTCATTTTTCTTTAGTTTTTAGTGTATTATTTCTTTTGTTTTGTATCGCTACTTGTAATAAAGGCTGATTGTTATTAATATGTTGTTGCGGCGAATTGTTCTATTGCTGACGGCGCGGCGGAGCTTTCGCAAATACTATGATAATATATAATAATATTCGAAGCAACATAATTATGTAAAACTCAGCGGTTTGTCTAGCAAACTTGTTCTTACGCCGTTGAGATAATTCAGAGGTGGTCTTACTAAAATCAATATCAAAAATATTGCCACTTGATTATCTGGCTACGTATCCGCAAAATCGATAAGCACCGGCGTAATGGAGCTCGGTAGCTTATGTACTCGCAACTCGCAACGTTGACTGCGAGTGCCGATGCGACGCTACCAACACGAGAATTCGTGAGAACGGTAAAGCGTTCTTACACATATTAATGTGTGTATGAAAAAAGATACAAACCTACATCCCGAGGCAAAAAGGCTTCACAAGTGGCAATAACAATAACTTTCACTTACTGATTGCAATGTATAGTTTACAATTTTTTTTTTTTTTGCAGATGAAATTCGTTCAAACGTATACAGTAGTTTATTTCATCCTGACCGGATGATGACCGGTAAAGAAGATGCAGCCAATTTATACGCCCGTGGGCACTACTCTATAGGAGGGAAAGTTATCGATCATGTAATGGATGAAATCAGAAGAATCGCTGATAAGTGTAACGCTGTCACTTGTTTTGTATTATTTCACTCGTTTGGAGGAGGCACTGGATCGGGTCTCACATCGTTACTTATGAGTCAATTGACCAATGACTATGAAAAAACTACTAAATTACAATTTGTCGTTTATCCCTCTCCTCGCGTAAGTATACAAGTTAAGAGTGGAGTGTTGCACAGCGGCTATTTTTCAGTTGATAGCAATCTGTATGTGTCCATCTGTCTGAAGAAGTGAATTCACAAGAAGAAGGGCTCAATTACAGTCCACCACAAAAAAAAAAAAAAAAAAAAAAACCAACTCACCCGCTCCAAGGTTGTTTGCCTCTCCCTATTGATTACCTATTTCTATCTCTATATCGGTACTGTGGATCATATTGACTTTAGATAATCTATATCTCGGTCATAAAGGGGTCATAGTAACGTTTCTCTCCACTAGTACTCCTTAGCCCAGTATAAACCTAACATTCTGTAATGTTAAGCTACACACTCGACACGACGGGCTCCTCTACACGTGTTCCGTAGCTTAATTCATCCTAGGTTGCTACAAATATTGTGAGTGTGTTAAGCTCACTAACTCACGGGTTCACTCACTCTGTTCGTTTGCCTGAATAGCCTAGTACAGGTTGATGACGTCATACTACTCTTTCTCTCTTTCAAGTAAGTTGGGCTAAGTAGCTGAGCCTAGTTTCGCCCAATATATTATAGGCTAATTATAAAATTGCGAAGGTCAACATTTTTTCAAAACTCCAAAGTAGGTCGAGGTCACTTGGCTAGTGTAAACTTCCTATACTGCATGTTAGCCTTAAATTAATGGAAGCCAAATACTCTGTTCGTTAAGCCACAGTCATACACGTAAAGAATCGCACAAAGAGAAAAAAAAACTTTAAGTCAGCCTCTTGAACAATGCAATGTAATCACATTTGATAGAAAAAATTATTTAGCCTGGTGATTTGGTGGGAGATGAAGAACAGAACAAACGAAATATAATACGGCAGAAAACCTGGTAGCCAATAGAAATGTAGCCCATTGGTCAGCAGAGTGGACCAATCACAAAGCAGCATTGTTATTGTAGCCGGTAGGATCACAATGTTATAGTATAAAAAACTCATATTAAGTTCTTGTTCTTCAGTAGCGGCACAGCTGATGATGGGGTAGTACCCAAAAGTACTCTTGTAAGCTAACTAATAAAGTAGGTAGCAGAATTAATTCGGTTCTCCAAATTACGACCAAAGACATCAAACGACGACATACTCAAAGGAGTAAAACAGACGGAGTAATTTAATTAAAGCCACAGAAATACAAAATACACCGGAGCGCTTTCGATTAAAGAACCATTGTCAACGGGTGACATGAAAGCAACTGAACCAACGACGCCACTGGCCATAGTTTCGAAGAGGGATCCGAGTCCCTCCTCCATAGAGAGTCCTCGGTTTTCAAACGTACCGCGTTAGAACATATTGAAATTATTTGCCATCTGAATGACGACAACCTAAATGTGCTCAACAGGTACATACCTGATGAGGGGTTGATTGAACTAGTTTATGAGTATGATTCACATTGTGATGAGTCGCTAGTTCAGTCATGATTTCCTCGGCAGTGTTTGTTTCCGGCCGGTGTTGGTTCAGTTGCTTTCATGTCACCCGTTGACAATGGTTCTTTAATCGAAAGCGCTCCGGTGTATTTTGTATTTCTGTGGCTTTAATTAAATTACTCCGTCTGTTTTACTCCTTTGAGTATGTCGTCGTTTGATAATAAAGCTTGAAAATTTTTCAATATCTAGTGCTCTACTGACACCTCACCACACTCAATATTATGAGTCTCAATTAACCATTTGTTGATATTCAAGTGGCGTCTTAAATAACCTAGATAGTGATTAGCTTTTTTGACAGTATCTATGAACTATTCGCGCTGTGTCTATATATAACTTAGGTAGGAACGTGAATACATAGTATCGAGACTCAATCGATCTTGATTTAAATTTCGTAGCGTTCATAATAATGTTACTGTCTTAACCTTGTCGCATTACCAGATTTCCACATCTGTCGTCGAACCGTACAACTCCGTGTTAACTGCACATTCTACAATCGATTTATCTGATTGCTGTTTTATGGTTGATAACGAAGCGTTGTACGAAATTTTTGAAAAAAAACTGGACATCGATTGGCCCAGTTACACAAACCTAAACAGGCTGATTGCGCAAGTGAGTGAATTTAAATGTTCGGTAAGTTCCTACCTAATGTTTGTCCTATCGCGGCTTATTCAACAGCTATATTTATAAGGCCGTCAGTAGCGATATCACAACGTTGCACGCCAAAATCAGAGGATACAGATTTACATAGACGCTTAGGGGGAAAAAATGAGAAAATACGAGTATTTTGTTTCTCAACCAAATAGGAAGGGGTCTTTGGACAAAATGGAGAGAAGATTATATAACAAGTAAGCGATTTTATATTTTTAAGCCTAATTTTAGTAAAATCGGTGGAGTATGAGAGGAGTTGTCATCGGTTGAAAATTAAAAATCAGGCAGGAGACGAAATGCGGAACAACCTCACCGCACCCTTGAATACAGAGACGTCCATTGTGAGCTAGGCCAATATGAAACGGAACGTCATTAGGTCATTGCTCTCTTACCTACTTACTTGCGTACATCATAATATTCTTTGTGAATGAGTTTATCCTACTAGGCTACACTCGTTAGTCTTATAGTATTATGTTATTTGGTATATCCTAAGTAATAATAAAAAGAACCTGAACATTTCGGTTGCCCAAACAAGTGCTTCTATATATTATACTAATCGGTAGGGGGAAAATTCGATTATTAGTGAAGATAAACGAGTGCGTATTATCGTAGTCTTGAATTTTTATATGTATATACCTATACGTTTAAATAGTTTTCTACATTTTTCAAAAATTTAGTACTGCTGGCAAGACAGCGAGTGTGTATGGTGTAGGGCGATTACGTGATACGATAGGTATTTGGTCATGACGATTTGAAGTTACTTGTAATATCAAAAGAAACATACGAAGTTCGAAGCTCGAGAATAGCCGAATAAGCATCAGGTTTATATCGTACGAGCTACCGAAAATTATCCTTACTCGGTCTTCGGACCTGCAACAAGGCGTTGGCCGAAGCCTATTTGACGCGTATACCTATTAAGGAAACTCTACGTCCGTAATATTATTATAGTTTTATCAACGAAAAGCCGAAAATATCACTCGTGCACACCGTATGTTTTGTAATTAGGTGCGTATAATATGTTGTTCGAATAAAGTATCAGTTCTACTTAGCTCGCCTCGGATTCACATTTTTTGGAAGCTATCCGGACACCTCAAGAAGGGACACCCCCCTTCTTACCATAGTGTGCATGGATATACACACAGTACAAATTATCAAGTTACGCAAAGAATAAAAATTAATAAGGATGGCGTTATTTGTAGATACTGTACCATCAACAAATAAAACGTTACCTATTTGTGGGTGACGTGTAATAAGTCGAACTCTTACTTTTGTGGCAAGTAGTCGGGACGATGGTCTAAGTCATCTGTGCACTCTGTGTGTATGAGTATGAGGCAGCACACAGTAGATGTAACTCCGGTTTCATCACTCGATATGGACGCATTGCAAATTGGACAGCGCTGATTATTTCCTTTGCAGGCTCGTTTAGATGTAATCACTATGCCACTGCCAGAGTTGAGCAATTGCGTTTCTTCCCTTTGCGGGTACTCTGTGCTGCTCGTCTATCGGCAGTATTCCTATTAAAAGAACACAATTGCCGTTCAGTTTGTTTTGGACGCCCTCTGGCTTTCACTTTTGCGCGAAATAAAAGGTTTTGAAAGGTGGGGAGGTGGAGTATTATGAAGCGCAGTGTTGGTTAAATGACTTGCGTCATCTTCCTTTGCTACCTGTTGTAACTGATGCTGAGGAATTTGTGCATTTGGCGAGGTGAATATGAGGTCTGTTCCGGTCTTTACAAATGTCTCTGCCCGTAAATACTGGGCGTCCAAAACGGGTCCAGGACAATTCTTCGCGCGAAATTTGTAGCGAAAAATTCGCAGCGCAATATTCATAGCGTGAGAAATTCATAGCCTATTATTTAATGGCATGAAAGTTGAACACATTAATTAATTTAAGAACATTCAAATTGTACGATTAAAAGAGAAAGAAATACCTAAAGGGCGTTTCCTTCCACATGAATTTTATTAACACCCACGTTTCAACTGTGCGGCAGTCATTATCAAGGTGTATACTAAAAGAGATATCGATGAAAGAAGGTGAAAGAAGCGGCCCGCGACAGGCCGGAAGAGGCTTATGCACTCTGTTGATTGAATTATTTTTTGCGTTCTTGTTAGTGCCATACTAAATTGAATTGACGTAGGTACATCAAAACTTACGATCAGGCGAACTCTATCTTCTGGACGATGAAGGAAGACTATTTCTCTCTGATTGGTAATATTATATGAATTAACCTATGTCAATAAACCATTGTACTACAGGGCAGGGATTTCCACATGATTTCCACTCACAGAACAACTGAACAGTCACTTGCTCGTGTCTTTTTATGAATAAGCATTGTACCGTGTGAATAAGTAAAACAAATTTCAGCTTGTTTCCTAAAATTATGTGGCTTTGGCTTCAGACGTTCAGCTTTCAGCTACCTAACTTATCAAGTCTGCTTAGTAATAATAGGCTAGGTGATACGGAAGTAGGTACGCAGTTCACAAAAATAACGTACCGGCATAACTTTTGATATATGTAGATGCTTCAGCAGTTCAGCATGAGGATCATAAAGAAATGAACAAGGAGTTCTATTTTCAACATCACCAAGAACAAAACTAATACCTTAGTTAAACAACAATAAACAGTTTCATCATCACGACACTTACGAGTATCTACGTCATCCAGTTTTTCAATAAGGTTTTCATCACTAGGCCTATAATTTTACTATCTACACCTGAACTTGGAATTTCATCACTTTCATTGCTACTATTAGTTGAACTACCTATACCACATATTAATTATACTAGGACCCTGATATTTGTGATAATTTTGTGTCTAATTGTAGTAAAGCTGATAGAACTAGCGAACGAAAACGGCGTAATTATTTGAAGAACAGAGAGGAATTATGTTTTAAACGGCGAATACACTACCTATGAGATAACGTTGCAAAAGAATCCTTAGTCGATTCTCACCATAATATTTCGCATTTTTGATAGAAATACAGTCACGATCAATAGGTAACTAAGTACTTCTTTCCAATGGATCATTTCATCATACTCACCGATAGGGACATCGCATGTTGTATGGTATAATTTACGTTTTTTCAGGCAAATGGTTTTATGGTTCATCTCATAATGTAGGTATTCACTATTCGCCGTTTTAAACATAATTCCTCTCTGTTCTTTTCTCCGCGTACCGGTACCTATTGTTCTGCACTGATAAGCATTATTGTCGGCTTGTTTCTTGTTTATCTTATAGCAGCATCAATTTTTTCGTTAAATCGTGTTCATATTTCTTGTAGGTACTCCCCCATCCTTGAAAATAAGTAATCACTCGCGGATAATTCAAATCAAAATATTTACACAACACAAATAACACATTGATTCAAGAGCACAAAAGAATGTATCGAAGTACCTAAACAACCGCATTTATTTCATCACAGGACATGTTTCAACCAGTTAGAACAACATTGCCGGTTAAATGTTCGGAGATAACAATAATGACTGCTTTCCACCGTTCACCTGTGGCGTTTGCTATTTTTTGGTTCATCATCTACCTATATAATAAAGGAGAAGAGCGTTTTTTTTTAGACGAATAGGCTCTGTTCGTATGGTACCAATTTTTCTGAAACTTAAACTTTGAGTGTTATTAGGTATTAGCGCAGAATCGAGAATAAGTGGGTTAAAAATAAAAAATTTCCCCCTTTAAAGCCGTGACGAGGGATGAAAGTCAGATATTTCTGGCTGCATCTTTTCATCGTGGAGTATGTAAGCGTAAATGAAAGTTTTTTACTTGGACGGAATTGGACAAAATTGCTCGGAAATACAAATCGAGGATCGCTTGATGGCTGCTTATATAATTTTGAGCGTTTTCAATACAGTACCTATGCGACAAATACATTGACTGGCAGAAAAGAGTTGTAAGTTTATTATCACTAGGCAACAATTGGAATTTTTTTTTAAATTGCCGAAGTGAGATAGATTGTACTGGAACTATTTTTTGCGCTGATTTCAGAACCTTTTCAGTTTCTTGATAGGAGGTCGTATTTCCTTGTTATCACTTTGTTTAGTTGCCGCACATTGTCGCGAGACAAAGCGTACCTTATCGAGCATTGATACTACCTACTATTGTTGATTGAAGCTCAATAAAGACGCTTTGTTTTGCAACAATGCGCGTCAACTGAACAAAGTGATAACAAGGAAACGCGACCTCCTATCAAAAAACGGAAAACGGTTCTGAAATCAGCGTAAAAAATACTTCTAGATACAACCTACTTATCTCACTTCAGCAATTTTCAAAAAATTTTTAATTGTTGCCTAATGTTATCAACTTTGGCTGGAAAAACAATTGCGTCATGTTCCGGGAAGTTGTTGTGGCTCAAATTGATAGTAGTGATTGCAGGAGTAAACGAATGCGTTTATTTGGGGAATTAGTTGAATAAGAGTCCTGTATAACCAGGAGAGATGAAAAAGAGTCAGTCAACATGAGCTGGGGTGAGAAGATGGAGATGAGAAAGACATGAGTACATGGCTCTTTGTTGGTAGTGAAAATGAAGGCAGAATCATTCAATCAACGACTAATTATGACTCCTTGGATCGAGTACGCGTACCCTGTTTTGGGTCCAAATTTAGATCCGTCAGTAAAGTAGGGCTGATGCGTTGAAAAATTGGTATAGAGATATGAGTTGTCGGTATATAGTGTAGTGAGTTTGGAGATGATCAGCTAGATCGAGTTGGAGGGAGGTGTTAGCTATGGAGAAATGGATGATATGGTAGGGGGTAAATGGTTCAATTGGAGGTGATCGAATAATTCAGATTCAAGAGGAGAGAATAACGTCGGCAGAGTGCGGGTGCGTACATTGGAATCTGAGTGAATTGAGTTGTGGATACAAGAAAATATTTATGGGTGAGGGGTACCAGCTTCAAAGCAGAGGTCGAGAGTAGAGCTAGATCGTTGTGCGCCGAGGGCTTGATTTACTTCAAAAGCGTGTATATTGACAGACAGAAAAGAGTAGTATAGTTTATCATGAAAGAAGAGATGATTTTGTTGAGTTTTTGCCTAGCATACTGAATAGTGGATTGAAGAGAGGAGAGTCAAATGGGTAGGAAAGTGTTAAGTGGGTGGTTATTGCCTAATATCAAGTGGGAATATAATCAGTAACGGGATGTAACCTTTTGCAGATAAATCTCTTTAATGGTGAGTGAGGTGTCACAGGAACAAGTCGGGTGTTGACGATTATTAATTAATTAATTAAAATTAATTAATTAATTTATTAATTTATTTATTAAATAATTTATTTATTTATTTATTTATCTATTTATTGATTTAAAGTGCCGTCCATAGTGGGAAGGTAATAATAGGACAATAATTTACAGTTAACATGTAGTTCTGTGTTACAATGCGGACACTAAGGTCACGAGTTAAGTGAGAATAAATGTGTATAGGTGTGGAAGTGTGATCTTCATAGATTCAGCGGATTGAGAAAATTTCTCAGGGTGTGGTATCAATCAGAGAACATACTGGATAAGTTTTTAAATGTGACAAGTACGTTTCCTGATGATGACGACGAGGTGCGTCGAAACGTCGAGTTATTTTTGAATAAAAAAGGTGGCAACAAAAGCAAACTGTCTCATTTAAATTGATAACTGTTTGTCACGGAAAAACAAAACTTTCTTTAATACTGGATAAGTATTGAGGAAAATATTAAACAGATGGAGAGAGCCTCTCAAGGAGGGGCAGGGATTAGAGAATGGATGCGGTAACAGTTGAAAATGAGTAGTTGGACAGGTGAGAGGGATCGTCGAACTTTAAGAAAGAACAGGCTTGGGTTGGGTACGTATAAGGGTTCCGTTCAAAGGACAAGCATTTCTGCTTGTATGGCATAACGTTCCACCTGCCTCTAAGGCACTGTAAAAAAATACACGTTTATATGAAATAGATGCACTGATTAAATCTCCTGCTTTGAACAAATCTAAGTTCGAATTAATTCTATTCATAAACTACTTTAGAAAATGATTTTCTACACGGGGACAGTAACTGTGGAGGATTTGAAACATCGAACAAAGTTGGTACTGTCGTAGTACATTATGCATTAAGGGCGAGATGTGATCGTTTCGCGTCAAGTGTGAGGATTCGCAATTCAAGCGAAGCGAACACACGATTGCGGACAATCACTTCACTCCCGCGATGCATACATACACTATACATATTATTCCATAAGTACAAAAGAAAATAAACGATTACGGTTCACTTATATAGTTTGATCAAACGTCATTATTTTCTCTCCCTGTTTCTTTCTTTCTCTCCCGCTTTTTATATAACTTGACAAGAAAACGCCACTTCCTCAAAAAACTGTCTCATAATGAGCCACCTCTACAGTACAGTTGCGGATGGTATAAAATTATTTTCTACGCTGAAATACAAAATGATATTTGTACTTTTAGGTACCGCCAACTTTATCTTGTACCTACTTACTTAATTATACGTGAGCGTAAACGCTGTACCTTTATTTAATATTAGTTGATTCTGATCTATAATACGTATCTATCATTGTCGTTTGCAGGTCACTTCCTCCTTTACAGCAAGCTTACGTTTCGAAGGTGCAATGAATATTGATCTGCTCGAGTTTCAGACAAATCTCGTTCCTTATCCACGCGTCCATTTTCCTCTCATTGCCTACGCACCTATCATATCAGTGGCGAAAGCTGATCGTCAGAATATGTCCGTCAAAGATATAACGATAGAATCATTTCAACCAGGAAACCAAATGGTGAAATGCGATCCGCGACGTGGCAAGTATATGGCTTGTTGTATGTTATATCGCGGAGACGTGACACCACGTGACGTTAACGACTCCATACAAGTGATAAAAAATCGTGAAAATAATAAATTCGTTAATTGGTGTCCGACTGGCTTCCAAGTTGGAATCAACTATCAACCTCCAGCTTTAGTACCTGGTTCGTATTTAAATTTTTCTTATCGGAACTCATAATGAGTGAGTGAGGTGTAAGTAGAGCACTAATATTGAAAAACTCTTTTTCAATTAATTTTTCTGCTAACTGACTAGCCATGGGTTTTGTAGGCTATATTTCGCTGTTCACCGTCTTCCTTAACTTTCAACGTTAGTTTTTATATTTTGTACGCAGGCGGCGATCTTGCGAAAGTAAGACGTGCTGTTTGTATGGCTGGTAATACAACGGCCATATCCGATGTATGGGCCCGATTAAATTACAAATTTGATCTCATGTTCGCCAAAAGAGCTTACGTTCATTGGTATTTAGGTGAGGGAATGGAGGAAATGGAATTTGCGGAAGCCCGCACCGATATGGCGGAATTGGAAAAAGATTATGATGAGGCAGGAACAGACACAGAACAACGAGGCTTAGGAGATGCAAGAAATATAGTTGGTCATGTAAAGTACACAATACCCGTTGGTCGATACCCAAAAGCTACGACCGAGCCTCTGAACTCTTACAGCGGTGCGCGAGGAGAAGAGCACTCGGAAACGTCGGCTGCAACTCAAAAACATACAACCCCAGGACGGGGATTCCGGCTACAAAACGCGGCTATCGTTTCTCCTTTAGTTGGCAGTCCAAGAACATTATCGCCATCTTCAACAAGCAGCAGTATTGGGAGACGCAGTCCAAGTACCATTAATTATAACTCCAGAAATTGGGGTTCATTTTCTAAAAAAGTAAGTACGTCAAAAGAGAGGAAATTATTGATGAGAAAGAAACATAATATCTAAAAGAAATTGAACTACTGGTACCAATACACACAAAAGTATCATCTTCAATTTATTCAGCACTATTTCTTTTCTTAATTTTCCTATATTTTAAGCTACCCATTTCATTTTTTCTTCATTTTTTTTTTCGGTTTTTTCCAACACAAACCTATTTAGGGATGAGAAATTCTTATAATATACGGTACTGTGGGATTATTTCAGTTTGTTATTGTTAGAGGGTGAATGCAGTATAGACAGCCGTGTCCGCCCGCGGCTAGCAGCACGTTTCCTTCTCTTGTTCTTCAGCAGTTACAGGCGTGATTTTACGGATGATGAGGGGGATATATCCCCTCGCAAAACCTCAAGGAAAGGCTGAAATTACGCAATGTGACCACATCTTCCGAGCAAGGCGAGGAGAAATTTTTTGAACAATAGAATATGCCCCCTCACCTATGTGAGCTCGTGAGTCCGCGCCTGTAGTACGCACTACTCTCGTGTTTGTTTGTACATACATACTTCAATATTCGTGTACGCAATCGTGTATGCACACATGCTGCCTCTGTAGATTCCCAACCATCCCGGGTTAACCCCTTTGTTGTTCTTTAGAGGGGAATGACCACATGAGCCCAGGCTCTCTAATAGTTACTAATTTATGGCGTCTCAGATTCATTACCTATACTTTGATTCATCTTGATTATTCTGCTAACAATCTTTCAGGATGAATGAAAAATAAACTCTACTCTACTATCGTGTTATTAATTTTCTTGATATAGGTAAATGGCTGATTATTTTCATTGAATCATTGATTTCTTCGCAGTCTATGGAGACGTAATAAATTTCCTTCAACAGTGATTCTTATTCCCATTCTTGTTGACGCACTCGCGCGTTCAATTCAAAAGAACGTCGTGAATACAGCTATGATTAGGTGCCAATTCTCTAGAGACCCCAAAAAATATACCTTTGTACTATAATTCAGTCGCACACATCCTATTTTACTCGAGTTCCTAATAGACGATAGTACTTCTCGGAGTTTGCGAGACTGTATTTTGTTCCAACACAAGTCCATTAGGTACCCATGAATTGTGATTATTAAAGGCGTCAGCTAGACTTGAACTTTTTTTGATTTCTTTATTTTTTTGAACCGGCGTTCTTGGAACCTTGACCTAATGAGAGGCCTAGAAAAATTTCGATCTTCGAGCTAGGTAGTACTCCATGGATGAATCTATGGCACTAAACTGTCGAATCAATATACCTTCGCTGTTTAAGTAGCCTGCGTGCGACCACAAGGCATTTAAGGAGCAGTAGGCCATCGATAGAAACCTGCTTTACGGGCTTCCCGACTATAGCTTTTGATTAAGGGTTGGGATGGTAGGGAGTGCTAGTAGCTCCTGATAACAGGATCAACTTCAAAATTTTCGACTTGGGTTGTATGTACATGTGAAGATGTGGCAGAGTTGAGAGTTTTATAAGTCTCACTTTGATCAAACGAAAAGATCTTCACAATTCGAACACAAGCGTTTTACTATACGTTACGAAGGAAACTAAATTTTTAAAAAATACAGTAAGATTGGGGCTTAATATTAATTAACTAGCAATGTTCAAATACATATATTAGATATTCTAAATAGGAGGAGTGGCGATGTGACCGATGCGTTTCGGATAACGGTGAATTTTGATATACATTCTTACAATTGTATCTAGACAGTTGACCTCGATGAATTACATTGGAAAAGTAGGCAGGTTTAACATGTGGTGACAAGGGAGAGAGACATAGGAATGAAATGACCGAGAGGGAGCTGGAAACTGTACTGCGTAGAATTATCGAGAAAGGAGAGTTATTAATTTGTATTGGAAAACTAAAACAGTGTAATCGATCGAAAAATTAGAGAGAGAGAGAGAGAGAGAGAGAGAGAGAGAGAGAGTGTGTGTGTGTGTGTGTGTGTGTGTGTGTGTGAGTGTGTGTGTGTGTGTGTGTGTATATATATTTAAGCCTACGATTTTTTGTCCGCGGATCTCCTACAAAACTGCTAGTTAGATTTTTTTGAGACTTGGACAATTTATAGTCTCATATCTGGAGATGTGCTCTTGTAATCTGTTTGAGGATCGGATGAGCCCAATTGGTAGTAGTTCATCGGTGCGTTTCCAATTGAGTTCATACAATTCTGTAGGTTACCGTTAATGAATTATTCAGAGGAATAATCGAATTTGTGATTTAGCAAGGTATGAGTAGAGGCACACGAGCAGCAACCCACGAACCTAGAAATTAAACTTCATAATAAATTGACACGGCTCTACCAAGGCGGACGAGACTTGAGACAAAAGTTCGTACTTTATCAAAATGTCGTAACTAAATCTAAGTTTCACAATAATCACAACCCCCATCAGATAGTATCCGACTCTTACCTCAATTCCCCTCCACCTTAGGGGACCAGCCATGACTAGCTCAATCGGCGCGAGCATGAATACATCTTTCTGAAGGCGTGAGTAACTGAAGATGGACAACAGTCAGTTTTTGGTTCACCTTTTGAGATCACATAGGCTATATGGAATATCTTGATAACTGAGGCTAGCGTCGTCGTTGATTCGGGCTCTACTTACCCGTCAAACAGAAGAAAATAGTTTGTCGTAGTAATCATAAATCTCGATCGAAAAAGAATAAGAGTAAACAAAATTTTCTGGCAGAGCCAAATAAATAAAGGTCATGTTTCATGTCTCCTTCCTATAGTTACAAGCTGTGAACGTAAAATTGGAAAAACTCTTTGAGCGTCTGTTTCGTTGGAATATATGGAGTTTTTCAAAAGAAGCCTTTAGTTTAAAAGAAGCCTAGACGTAATATGAAGCTCACTCGTAATATGAAGCTCACTCGCTCCGCTCGTTCGCCCCCCTCTTCGTCTAGTATAAATCTAGTTTAAAATAAGTTATTTAAAGCTAATAGCTTTCTCCTAAGCTTGTAGCGTATAGAAGCCTAGATCTAATATGAAGCTCACTCGCTCCGCTCGTTCGCCCCCTCTTCGTCTAGTATAAATCTAGGTTAAAATAAGTTATTTAAAGCTAATAGCTTTCTCCTAAGCTTGTAGTGTAACAGAAGCCTAGATCTAATATGAAGCTCACTCGCTCCGCTCGTAGTATAAGTCTATTTAGAATAAGCTAGCATACTGTATATTAGGTCTGGGTTTCATAGTCCTTCTCGATGGGTCCGCTCGTTCGCCTCCTTCTTTGTCTAATATAAGTCTAGTTTAGGCTAGTCTAGTATGAAGCAAGCCCAGTGTACAATGTCAAATAGTATAGCTCAGCTACTGGCTGGTATAATGTACATTGGGGCTACTATAATGAAGCCTAGTCTAGTATACTAAGCTAGTACTAAGCTAGTATTTCAAGCACGCGCACGCAAATTTCGAAATTAGGGTAGGGCTCAGAGAAAAAATCCCAAGTCCCAAGGTCATCTGCACGCACACACGCACGCAAATTTCAAAATTCAGGCCAGAGCAAAGACATGAAACAAGTCAATATAAACTTCGCTCGTTTGGTGTAATCTATGAACGAGCTTTCTAATCAACCTGAAAATAAACGTGGGTTGCACCTATCAACCGGATAAGCCTATAGAGGAGGGGGACTGCGGGTAACCTGAAATAGAATTTAGAAACCGCCGAAAGAATTATTTGCTGACAACTCGTAGACTGCAGCATTGCTCTTCAATATAGTCACATTTGCGTCTAACTCGTAGGGACTTGAGAATTCTCTGAAAAATCGGCTGATGTCCACGTGCGTCCCAGGCAAAAATCCGATATTACATTTGCGTCCCACGGTAGAAGTGAAAGATAACTACTTGCGTCCGAGGAGGATTTGAATGATATAGGCGATTTGCGTCCGAGCTTAGGATGTCGGTTCCATTTGGGGCAGGCATGGTTTCGTCGTGTACAGGCTCTGGGTCTACAGCGAGTATATAAGACACGTACCGGGGATGGTGCCTTTTCGAGGTCTTTCTTCGGATTACCATTCCTGAAACCTGAGGATGTAGAGCTGTGCTTTCATGAAGACATATCTGCAGCCCTACCCCGCGATGATCGTATTCAGCAATTTGCGGATTACATCCATGACAATTATGTGGCCGACGATTGTCCGTTTCCTCCTAAAATGTGGGCAGTCTATGATGCTTCCTTCATCAGAATAACCAATGCGTGCGAGGCATTTCATAGTAAACTCAATCGCATGTTTTACCATTCTCACCCTCACATATTCTCTTCGGTGGAGGCCTTATTAGAGGTACAGAATATTACGTACTTGAAAATGCGGAACCCGCCGCCGAATGTACTCGAACACCCGAAACAAAGAATAATAGAAGACGAGATGAAGAAGCTAGATGAAGGCCAGATCTGACGATATGAGTTTGTCAAACAATTAGCATACCGATTTCAACCAAAAAAGAAATTGTAGCTCGATCGCGTACATGTTTTTTCTTGATACTTACCTACCATGACGAACAATGTAAACTCTGTGTGATGTAGTTTACGTATTTCATTGTGATTTTATTTTATGTGTCATTTTCTGTATTATGACGACTAGATTCAATGTTTTCATATCTTATCTTCCTAATCAGTATTATACAGTTACCTTTATTTCATTCGCATATTCATGTAAGTATTATTTCTTGTGGGACGCAAGTGGTACATTTCGCGGGACGCAACTTTACATCCATGGTTCAACTGTGGGACGCAAATGAACCATAATGTTTATTTGCCATGGAACGCAACAGTGCTAAAAACACTCACGCAGTCGCGTGAGTAGTACACGACTATTCTTCCCACAATGCAAAAAACATTGAGAGAGTCACTCCCTCTCTTTAAATTAAATACCAATGACCTGTCAATCATGTCAAACATTTGTAGAATAAACAATAAAACTCAGTTTATAAATTCTATCACTACGATGTCACATCAACAGAAGACAGAGTAAAAATACCTATAATCCAATAAGGAAACCTGAATTTTGTTATAATTTAGGCTAAGAGTCATCTAAAACCTACAAAACGTCTTCAGAAAAACCACTCCCCCTCCCCCTGTCCAAACTGCTACGAGGCTATAACAGTTGTTTCTAATAAAAAAGAGCTCTACAATCATTTTTTCCCATACCTTATTCTTAGCATATTATTAGTCTAGTATACTGTATAATATATTAGGATGAGTGGTTCAATTCTTTATCACTTCCGATTCCTGGCATCTCTTAAAGCTATCTCGAGCTGCTATTCCTCTCGTGCACTCATAAATTGCCTTCACGCTATCATATCACCATTTTCTATGCACACTCCACCCCAAAATTCTTCATCTGGGAATCCAGCTACAACGAGATCCCGAAAAACTAAAAAAATCGATGTCGAAACGAAAGAAGCAACCAATCACCCAATAGTCAACCCCTCATTCCTTCCCTCACGCTTTAACCATTCCAAACGTATTAACAAAATACCTCACTTTTCTAGCTAGAAAATTCGGTAAAAATATATAGCACCCAAGCCCGGTTTACTCGTTAGTCTAATCTCAAATCTCACTCAAAAAAGCCAGTCCAAATTGAAAATAATGTTTCCATCTCTTGAGACACCTCAAATCAACTATGAACCACTATTAATTATGTACCCATACATGAAAAAATGACAAATAAATCAATTATTAATTAAGAGTGAAATCACCCAGGTATAGTCTCGCATCAGCACACTTGATGAAGATTAAAAAATTGTACTTAATCATTCAAACTCAAGGTTTTCACTAAAATCAGTCGAATAACAAATTAAGAAAAATAAAACGTGAACCTACATTTTGGTCCTCATCCCAACGAAATTCAAGGCAAGAGGAGGTCATTTTAGCTCGGCTGCGAATAGGCCACACTCTTCTTACTCATACTTATCTTCTCACTAATCTCGCTTCTCCATCATGCCCTCACTGTCTCCAAGAAAATTCATCAGTTGATCATTTTTTCTCATGCCCCGTCCTGCAACCCACTCGAACCTCCCTAAATATATCTTCCAATATCAATGCAGCACTAAACAACAACTCCGAAACCATCGACTCAACCCTAACTTATTTACGCACCACTCAATTCTACAACTTCATATAATTCACCAACAAATTCCGTTCGATCGCCACTCAATTCCACCAATACGTACCTAATTTAACCTAATTCAAGTAATGTTCTAAAATAAGATTGTAACGCCGAGCAAATAACCCTCGTGCAGTTTATAATGCTCGTAAAATAATAATAATAATAAAAAAAAAAAAAAAAACTATCGAGTATGACTAATAATAATGAAAAATAGCTAGAAAAATGAACAACTCGCCATTGCCACTATCCGTTCAAAAATAAATTTAACAAAACAAATAAAATTTGACAAAACAAAATTCAACGCTCTAGGGGCTGTGGGAAGCGAGATACAAGTGTACTAAATTTGAACGAAAAGGTTTCATCGGAAATAAAATCCAATGAACCCTTGGTAAAGAATGAACCTGTCGAATGATGAAAGGTTCTTCATCACAATACACGTACTGATAACGAAAGTGGTAAACGTATAGGAAAATCCGCTTCTCCTAACGTAAGCAGCTACTCGCAGCTATTCGTAAGAAGCTACTCGTAATAGTGAAAAATTTTTCAACAAAAGTAAAAATTTCTCGAGAACTACTCATCCGATCCTCAAAAAAAATGCAGGTGCACATCTTCAAATATAATACTACAATATGGCCGAGTTACAAAAAAATCCATCGGGTAGTTTCGGAGGAGTTCCGCGGACAAAAAAATCTTATATATATATATATATAAGGAGACCTGAATTTTTTTTTATGCTAGTTGTGATCTAGGACCCCTAAAACGTCGAGAAAGTTCATTACCCACTCCCCCTGTTGACCTTGCTACGGGTGTAATACCTCACTTTTCTAGTTAGAAAAGTCGGTAAAAAGGGTGTTTGGGACGCACGTGGAAACTTGCGGAAAAATCAACTATCACTGCTCATTGACTGAATGGAAAGGAATCAACTCTTTGAGTGCAGGTAGAAATCTACATTATTATTACATGAACTGACACAGCCGATGACAAGCGCAAATATGCAATGAAATCGTATACGAACGCAGTGAATGGGATTCGTCGGTCTATTATTAAATCTATCATCGTTCTACCGACCCTGCATACCTCAGCACGGAGATATCCTAATACAATTTAGCTAAAATCAAATAGTACGTGTAGGTATTCTATTACTATCCATCTATCTATCTATCTATCTATCTATCTATCTATCTATCTATCTATCTATATTACTAGAAACGGCATCAGGGATTCAATACCCTTTAGCCAAAAAAAAAAATTGCTAAAATCGAATATTATTATATACGTGCATTCTATTACTGTACATATAAACTACAGATATAAGAGTAAAATGAATTACCTAGCAAATTTGAAGAAAAGAAAACGATTCAGTCTTACATCGATTATCTCGCCTCTTTCAACGACCACACCTCAGACTATAAAAGATGTCCAAATTCTCGATAAAAGATAGGTAGCTAACTTTATTGGACGTAAAGGCAAGAGAAATGAATTTGGCGAAAAGTTTTAATGACGTTACACAGTTCACACATGTGTTATGAAGATCAGCGTGAAAATGAATTACTCGATAGCAAATTGAGAAAACTCGATTGCCCTTTGCACCACATGCCTACTTTACCCGATACAATTAGGCTAAAAAGTAGCTATAAAGCCGAATAACGGTAACAATCTTCTCTTTGCACTTCATACCTGATTTTATGCGATACAAAAAGGACATGGAAAATATCAACCATTGTTCAAGGCAAATGGCGAGATGCCAAAATTTTCAAAAATCCCTCCCCCTATGGGACAGGTTTTCTATTAATCCTTGATTAAGGTTAAGTAGTTGACATCATAAAAAACTGGAGATGCACTTAACATCATCAGGATTTAACAGAAGAATCCCCATAGAATAGTGAATTACAAAAATCACAACTCGACGCGACACCCAGAATAACACTGTTAGTTGGAGGTGGGTGGACCCTAAAGAACATATTGAGGGCCTTGAAAAAGTTTGTTCTAATTGAGCTAGATGAAGGAAGGGATTTTCAAAGTCCGAACTTAATCAACTCGAGAATAGAAGGAAGAGTTATTTTATTTGCATGTAAAAAAGAGAGGACGTAGAACTAATCATGGCTGAAGATTGGAATGACCGAAAAAAAATGATACTGTCAACATATAATACACACAAAATTTCAAAACAAAAATTATATAGAGAAAAAGTGAAAGAGAAAAAGGAAAATGAATGAATTAATCTTAGAATCGAAACGTTTTTCTTCCATTAATTTGTAGATTAGAGGAGGATGACATGTAGACTGAATCAATTATCACAATATGGATAATTGGAGGAGATGGATGCAGAAGACTGATTACTGAAAGAGAAGAAGAAGAAGAGGGGAGAAATGGAAGAGTGTGATACTGACAAAAACAATTCTGAAGACTCAGGAAACAATGAAGAAAAAAGAAAAAAAAGTTGTACGCAACAAAAAAGCTCACCCAGCAGCGTAAGCATCACCGACTTTTCAATAATTTACACATGGCCCACATATCTAAGCTTCATTGTTTTTTAGTTAGGAGCTGATTGTGATAATAACAATGTAAGGTATTCCACTTACTCATCTATTGTTCAATTCATTTCTAATCTTTTTAATAGGTACTTTTATAATTTTCAAATACAGGTAATCATGGGAAATAACTCAAAAAGGAGTCGATTGATAGCTTTCTCTCCCCATACATAAATTAAACTACAAATAGAAGAACGGGAACGGAACATGGCTCTATTAAAATTGAAATATAAAACTTCGGTGATTTAGAAGAATCTCAAAGTATTAACCTGACTGTCCATTTCCAGAAAGACTGTGAGATATATGAAGTCGATAACATTACGAAAATCAAAACATAGATGAGGAAAATTGAAATGGCCAATGAAACTTCGATTTCTTTGTCTTTACCTAAATTTCATTACTCCCTATCAGTGTTCAGGCTATGAGCCATTGCGATAACGTATAGAAGAAAAAAAATGCTATGCATACCTACGGCTACATAAATCAGTAATTATAAAATACACAGCCAATTTACAGCCAATAGGTGTACGATGCATCAGAGGTACCACCGGGCGAAAAGACTCAAATAAAATAAACAAACGAGATTCAGTTCTTACGGCTTTAGACGTGGACTACTTATATTTTGAGATTTACTCAAGAATCACTTGTTCAATCGATACAAAAATTACAGAGCAATAAGATTGAATCCACTATGACGTAATGCGATGATATGAAGATAATAAGACAGATATTCTTTGAGAAACAACACTGAGAAATTCAAGGAAAATTGAGGTTACTCAACTACTCATCCATTCTCAGAAAAAACTGCACATGTCCAACTTCAGATAATCCACTACAATTTGACCAAACTTTACAAGAATACAGCAGGTAGTTTTTGAGGAGTTGCGTGGACAAAAAAAATCTTATATTCATACATACATATATGTATGTATAAGGAAATCTGAAATTTTTTTAATGACGTAGCGATGATCTATGACCTCTAAAACGTCGAGAAAGTTCATTTCCCCCTCTTTCTGCCACAACTCTGACGGGTGTAATACTCGCTTTTCTACAAAAAGTCGGTAAAATGCTCGAACGAAATTATACAATTCTGGAAGTATTTTCGACGCTGATCACGATACCGTTGACCGTTTTTCAAAATTAGCTCTAGTTATCGAGAAATGAACATATCAAGTTCCCGCGAATTGTAGCGACGTACATTCTACGTACTTAATGTTACCCAGCTATCGATCTCGCGAGTACGACAACATACACTGCGCGTCGCTACAATTTGCGGGAACTTGATATGTTCATTTCTCGATAACTAGAGCTTATCTTGAAAAACAGTCAACGGCATGAAATACAATTTTCAGACGCTAAAGTGGAATACGGTCAAAAGGAGCCTATAATTTTGAAGATTAAATTTAGGATTTAATGAAGGGGAATCTTTAATTTTACGGCATAGATGTTCAGCACGACAGCTTTTTTCCATCTGAATAGATTGTACTAGCGACAATTTTACAGAAAAAGCACGACAAATAATAAAAGACAATGAAGAAGAAATAAACGACAATGTGATATGAATATGAACAACAATAAAGTGTGTCTCACTGGCGTATAAATTTTTTTCCGTCGTCAAAATATGTAGGTGATCGAACATTTTTTTGGACGATATGGTTTGAGAAAAATTACGGTTGGTTTGAGGGCTTCGCTGACGTAGGTCTTCCGAGTACAAATAACGGCATTGAAGCAACTAACAGTGTAATTAAGCTGCGAACACAAGCGCTTACCTGTGGGTCCATTCCTCAAAAATGTATTAAGTCTGGTTAGAGGTTGGTCGGAAAAGAGGAATGCAGCAGAAATAAGCGCTACAGTTTTTAAGGAAGTGTCATCATTAACCTTACGGCAATTTGGCCAACCACAAAGTACTACAAAGAGGTAGTTATATGTTTCATTTTCACCGCTTGTCGTGTAACATACTGAAATTACACATGTTCCAGCAGGATGAAACGATCCATCACCACTAATATACTCAGCGAGTAGTTGCTAGAGAAAAATTATTGGGATCGTTCGATAATTTTGTAAAATTAAGCTATGGTGTTTGAGCTATCAATAGGCCTATCGAAGGTTCTTCCAGCACGTGCCCTTCTTTCATGAAGTTTATTAATTGCAAGCACTATCTACGGATGCTAATTAGATTTTA
This sequence comes from Aspidiotus rigidus, assembly GCA_035079385.1. Classification (NCBI taxonomy): domain Eukaryota; kingdom Metazoa; phylum Arthropoda; class Insecta; order Hemiptera; family Diaspididae; genus Aspidiotus; species Aspidiotus rigidus. Next base: position 13,397,246 of record JAVHKY010000011.1, read on the forward strand.
AAAAATTCGAAGGACTACCACACGCCAAACAAATACTTTTAGGGCAAAAGAGAAAAAGAGGGCGGCCCTCTAAAGCAAAGTGATTAGACTCAATTCTTATTGTAATGTACATTGAATTATTGCCGTGTAAAGAAAATAAATGTTATCGTGGTTTCCAAAGTTTCTGTCTGCCATTATTTGACGTCCATATTACTATGCTGTCGTTGCAACATATTTTATGTCCGGAAAAAAAATGTCCGTTGTCTCAAAATTTTTCCTGTCGTTGGTTTTTGTTTCTTGTCGTTCGTTACTACCTTGTATCGTTCAAATTTTTTCCCAGACGCAGGTTATATTTTATGTCGTGAACTATTTCAACCATGTCGTGCTCACACTACATTTTGCCGTAACTTAAATGGTGGCCTTGATGAAGTGGTCAAGAGTATTTGATGATAGAGGTTCTGGCGGCTTTGTTGTGACGTTTCAATACTTTGATCTCAATATGAGGTCAAAGTCAAAAATTAGGTTTGATAATAGGGAAGGATGACGTAGGAGCTTGTGCAAAGTTATACTTAATAGAATAGTCTTGGTTGATCTGACTCAGCCAGCTTGAGAGGGCAAATTCGATTACAAGTGAGCTCCTTGATGCAAGTCTGGGTGCAATTCTGGCCTTTGGGCAGGTTGAGGCCAGAAAATGGAGTCACTGACTTTACAATATCTCTTCTAGTACAGTTATCTACTGATAGGATAATGCCGTGTGGCCAAGATCCTTGAGAGGCAGATGTCTCTTTAATGAGTACCACGTCACTGTTTTCATGGGTGAATGGTAGCGAGCCTCAAGCATGATGGTGGGTGTAAACAGATTTCTCTTTTAAGTGGAAGGCCACCATAAAGTCGGATACAAATCCAAGGGCATATGTGTATCGTATTGTACCAACTTTTCACTTGATGATGGGAGTTGTTCCATATTGATTTCTAGCGAGGTATTCACATTTGAGCCTCCAAGTTTTAGGAAGTAATTAGGCGTCATTGCCTGGAACTCTAGCTCATCAGAGAGAATATTGACTACTTCTGCTATTTGAGACAGAGCTGTTTGTAGAATCAACCATCTGTGTGGAATACACACTTGGTGCTTTCTGAAGAGATAGTTTGGTAAAAAGTTATGGTGTACGGGGTTTTCGAGACGAGAATAGGTCGCTGGCCGCGAGTTATTCTCGTCTCGAAAACCCCGTACACCATAGTGAACAAAGTACGGCGAAAAGAAGGTCGTTGTTAAGAGAAAAAGCTAGCCGGATAAATATATCTACATATTTTCCTTTCGCGTAACATACGAATTATTTCATCCACATTCGGCTGTGATTTTGTCTAATTTCGCATCTTTAGAATTTAGGTCAGGGCATTGAACGTGTGTGTGTGTGTTTAACACTAAGGTTTTTCGATCTTGCCCTCTCACAGAAAAACGGGACTCTAAAAGTTGCTAAGGACGTAAACCTTTTCCATATCGTAGCATGTTACTTTATTTTATCATCTAATTTTCCTATACGAAGAGATAATTTCGCGGTGAAGGAAGTGTAAAAAAACGACCAGTGTAGACCAGATTAGGTTAAGGGAGATGAATCACGTATCGTCGTGGCGTAAACTTTCGATAAGCCGCAGGTATCAGTTTTGAAGTTTATGCTGTTACAATTCTTAATGATATTTATTACCTCTAAGATCTTTCTTTTTCTATCATTATCGGCTCTGCCCGCAATTTTGGTTTTCTTAAAATTAAATGTGTGTCCAGTATTGAGGACGTGAGAGGACAAAGCGGTATGATCATTTTTGTTCTTGACGTCGTTCTCATGTTGGGAGAGCCTCGACTTTAAAGTTATTGAAATCATTATTTTGTCGATGACTGGTCGCTATCTGAATTTTTCGGCCGCAATGAGTATGTCACGTTCAAACTTTTAGGCCGCAATTCGTACATCGTATCTGGACGCAATGGGAGGAAAAATGTTCTTCACTTTCGTGAAAAATGTTGTGAAGCAACAAAGAAATGATTTGCAGTACAGCGAGAAGCGGCTATAAGTTACGCTTAAGAAATTTATCCTTTTTCTAGGAATCCTCGTGTACTTTGGGACGAAGGCTTACAGCTGCGTACAAAATGGTACTCCAATATCCGTTTAATTTGTCAGGGGTTTCAGCGACCCCTTCCAAAAGCTTGGTTTTAGTTGTTGAGAGCTCCACGGCTTCTTGAAGCTGCACAATGTCCTGAAAGATGAAAAAGGAAATTTTTGATTGGCAAGATTATATTCTTGTTTAAATATGCGACTACGTAATGGAACTAGTACTGTAGAACTCTACTGATGCGCATTAGAAATAAGGAGGGGGTCGACCTCGCCTTCCATACTGTGACAGTCGATGAGCACTCCCGGCTCTGTCATTTCTCCGGCACCTAATTGGAGTCGTGTATGACCAATCACTCTCGTTAACAACAGATATAAGAGAAATAATTGTCAATGGCTGTATCCTCAATAGCATCCCGCTCAAGACTAAAGGGAGAGTCATAGTTGTAAAATGATTGTATTTAACTAAATATGTGTGTAACATTCACATCTTAAGGCTTTTGACGTAGCACTACACACGGAGAGCCTAACAATTCTGAAGTTAAGACGCAAAGTCGAGGATGATTACGACCGACGTGACCATATTTTCCTACCTGAAAATTTTCAATTGTGATAGCGTAGACCCAAACACAATTGGTCACTGTGTGGTAGGGACAGACTGGAATCATTTCTACTAAGTTTGTCGTAAGTTTTTAGTAATAGATATCAAGTTCATTCAGGATCATAAGATTTTCGTACCTATAACGTCCCACACCATCACTAGAAAATCCTTCTCTGAATTATCCCAACATGCCGTACAGACAGTTCAAGTGTTCGTTCTTCGACAACCACAGTCCTTGAACTAGGGAACAATCATCATGAGAGTAATAATTAAAGAAATACATCACGATCTGAATCCTGCCATGCAGGACATATAAATACATATATAGAATAGACTAATGGAGAAGATGAACAAGTTCTTCTCTACAACTCCAAGACCATTTCAGAAAAGAAGTAAAAACCCTTTTTAACGAAACATTTTACAACAGTATCAAGATGCACAGCACATTCGTTGAGTCGAAATCTCGTGATTTTTTCTATGAATACACTACATAAATGTTGTCCGGACTGATGAATTTGTAGAGTCCAATGAAAGATTATACAATTTCGAACTGCTCACTCGGTGACTTTGCGGATTTAAATTTATTTGCGAGTGGTATGAACTTAGTCATCAATTAAGTAAACTTTCCTAAATTGTCTCATACAGGAATTAGTAGATGAGTATTCTCCGCCAAATAATAAGTTAGGTTTGGAATATCTCGATGAACAAAATATTTCATTCATAATTCAATGATAAGTGCAACTTTTATAATCGTAATTAATAAATAATAATTAGGAGCTCACAGATCAAGAAAGGAGATTAGGGAAGGAAGAAATACGAGAATTCCAAGAGGAGCCTATGACGCGACGTACGTGACGCATATCAACGACGATGAGGTTAAGTGAGAAGTTGGAATACTAAGGCCATCTATTGGGGAAGAACGGAATTAAGCAACGCTGTGCTACTTATTGATAATCTCGAAAGATGGCGCTGAGAGTTTCGCATTTGCAAGCGTATAACATCGGGAATTTCGACCCTTTGGGTAAGAATTTTACAATGTTACTAAAATAACAAGCACAATACAGGTTGAGTAACAGAAGGATATTATTATGTAATACAAATACAAATTAGTAAATATATAAAAGAAGTAAACTATACCTAATAATAATTAAGACAGAAGATACATCGATTAATTGTCAGGAATTATTTCTCATGTAGTTGGCTCTGTCTTGAAGTTATTTAACGACAGAAAGAAAATACTAACGTCATATTGTATGAAAGTTAGTAAATTAGAATTAGAACTTTATTTACATTTAATATCATCAATTCGTGAACTCTGGTTCAATTTAGTATGGACAAAGCTTTGGCAGCCGGTTTTGAACGGCTTTTAGGCCAGTTGTAAGCCAGTGCTTCAAAATGCAGGAAGCCAATGTGAAAAGCCAATGAAAATGATGGAAGCAGCCAAAGCCAGTCAAGTGCATCTAACATGGTTAACTTCAAAAAGCAGCTGAAAGCTTATCAAAATATGAAAAACTTCCTTCGTGCCAATGGAATGGGAAAAAAGTCGTCGGCATTTCGGCAAGCCGAAACGGCTACAAGCTGAAGCCAAAGCTTAAGCCGATATGGCGAACGGCTTTCCACCACTGCCCAAAATCATGGCCGTCTCTAGTATCAGGCCGGAATATTCAAAACTTGACAACTCTGCACGGGGCTAAAATTTGTATAGTATCTTATGGGAGAACATTGCAAAACTTGATTTTACACAAATATGATGCAGTTTTTGAAGAAAGTGCAGAGAACGTCATTTAAAAAGCCAACGTTTTTCGATATTTTGAGCTTGGTTTCGTTAAAATTGATCAACTATGAAGCGAGTTACTTGCGTTTTAAAATAAGAATTTAGATAGAGGGCGAAGCGTGGTACATGTACCGCGCTTCGCCCTCTGTCTGACTTTTTATTTTAAAACGTGAATAAATCGCTTCATCAATCTTAACGAGACCGAGTTCAAAAAATTGAGAATTTTTTACTCTTTCCATATATTTATAAACTTTTTCCTCGCGGAATCGAATACTGTTCGCAAATCAATGATTGTCATGTTTTTCGAAGGTTCTTCCATAAGGGCCTGTATAAAACTCGGCCCCATATTTTTCGTCATCGCGACGTTGCCAGATTTAATATTCCGGCCTGATACTAGAGACGGCCATGCCAAAATCCAATAAAGATACACTGTATAGTAAACAGCATTCCAGTTGGCACCCGTGTCAGGAAACCAAGACCAACCTTTCTGCCGATCAAATAGTGGTTGCCTCTCTGCCCGTGAGCGCGCCACTGAACATTTGTTCTCTGTTGGAATTATCATCAAAAATAAGTTACTCTTCTTTGGAAGTTGAACGACAAATCTTTCTGGAACCTAACTTCTCGAACCTTCTCAAACAAGAGGTAATTAAGAGGGATCTCGAGGACTGACCGATGCGAACAGGAAAAATACTGCGAGCGTTTTTCATGTTGAAATCTTGTCCAGATCATATCAAAAGATAGACAAGAGAACTTCACTTCTTTTAATGTTAGATTGTAACTGCTGCTGGAACCACGTATGCTTGTGTTGGTTGTTGATGTAAAAGAAAACCTTTGTAATAAATGATCGTGCTCGTGTAAAATTCTATGCGTTAATTAAAATCGGAACAGTGCCTGACTATGACAAAATCTTGATTTGAAAATTAACTTTTTAGCTACGCACAAGTAGTGACTACAATACTCCATACAGTGGTACCGATATAACAAATAATAATAATAATAATAATAATTCGCTTGTGTGTCGCATGTGCAGCACCGCCCGTCATCCATAATGGAGTAGGTGCGGGTTGGGTATGCATTTAATATTGTTTCCTCCAACACCGGAATCACCCTTTCGGGTATAACTTCAGTGAAGGAGGAATCTCCTACGCGAACCCCCTCTTCTACTCGGCAACTGCCAAGTTGCTTTGACAACCCCCAAGCTGCGATGCCCCCCTGGCACGCACAAAAAGAACAGCACTAGAGAACACACTCACATCACAAAAACGACACTATCACATCACATCAGGCGTAATAAGTCGCTGTTGCGTGAATCTCACTGTATGGTGCTCGTTAGACATATTTGTATGAACAGTGAACGTACCGTAGTAAGTTCACCGGAATAGAGGACGCGGAGCAACCATATAAACGCGAGATTCTTTCAACAACTATAAAGGCCCTAACAATCTGGATGGTATCCTTCTTCCTCTTCTTCCTGCAGATCTGGATGTTCATGGTACACAGGTGTTGAGTAGGCCACAGCGTGGTTCTGCATTTGCCTATTCCATTCCTGGTCCATCTTCCTCTTCATGATGGTGGCCGCAAATGCAGACACCTGGTTCCATGCTTCTTCGGATGCTAGCATGGTGGGTACCAGGCTACTCGGGTCGAGCGCTTCATCTACACCGATCTCTTGGAGAGACCGACTAAGCTCGTCCCGCTCACGCCCCCACGCCTCACACTCAAATAAAGTGTGTTGTGGTCCATCATCCCGCCCTTGGTTACAGTGCGAACACGTTGCGTGCTCAACTTTCCTTAACTTCTTGTGAAGGTACTTGTTGAAGCAGCCATGGCCGCTTAACACCTGCGTCAGGTGAAAGTTCAGCTGACCATGGTGTCGGTTCATCCACTCATCAAGGTCGCGTATTAGCACACGGGTTGTCCATATACCCAGCTCACTCTGGGCAATTCTTGCTTTCCACTTTACAAGAAAGGAGCGCCCGGCCTCCTGCTTGACCCATAAAGCTTCTCGGTTGGTCGTCGTTCTCTTCTTTGCTTCAAACACCACCGCTCTCACCTCAGCAAGGAGCTTGATTGGTGGTGAACGTGCTAATACACGAAGAGCCTCCGTTGAGACAGTGCGGTAGGCACCAACACACCTCAGCGCAGCTCTTTGTTGGATCTTTACCATCTCTCTTCTTTGGTATGGTATCTTCATGCAGTTGGCTCATACTGGCGCACCATATAGGAGGATTGACAAGGCGGTGCTCATCATGATCCTTCTCCTTGCTTCTCTCGGTCCTCCCAAGTTCCTCATAAGGCGGCTTAGGTATCCAACTACCCGGCCCACCTTTTCCGCTGCCATCAGGAAATGGTGCCTGAAGCTCAGCGTTGAGTCAAACCAGATGCCCAGGTATTTCATTTGCTTCGAGGTTTCAATTTCCACACCTCGCAGGCAAAAGGTGGGTGACTTGAACTTCCGACAGGTCGTGAATAAAATGGCCTCTGTCTTACTTGCTGCTAGTTCAAGTACAGCCGACGCGATCCAACGCGTCACATCCTCTAGGGCCCGGTTGATCCTGCTCTCCACCGCTACAGTTGTTTTGTCGGTGCATACCACCAGGGTGTCATCCGCTTAGCAGATAAGCTTAACCCCCGGTGGCAGCTTTACCTGAAAGATTCCGTTAAATGCGACGCACCACAAAAGCGGCCCAAGGACCAACCCCTGCGGCACCCCACAAGTAACAGGGCTTTTTACTGTACCAGCAGACGTCTCTGCTTGGATTTCACGGCAGCTAAGATAGCTGCTGATCATCCTGAGCAGGTATGCGGGCACTCCTGCGTTCACAAGAGCTTCCAATATCATCTTTCATGGAATTGAATTGAACGCATTTCTTATGTCGAGGCTGATGGCTGCGCAAAACTGGCGCATATCAATCGCTGACTTGGCTATCCTCTTCAGTCGGATCCCAGTATCTGATATGCAGCGTCCAGTTTGAAAACCGTACTGGCTATCAGAGATTATATCTCTTTCCTTCAGAAAGCTCTCCAAACAATTGGCTACCACTCGTTCTAGAAGTTTTCCAACATTGTCTAGCAGACAAAGTGGACAATAAGAGAATGGTAGACCAGGTGGTTTATCCTTCTTATTGATCAACGCTAGCCTGGCTTTCTTCCATCGCACAGGGAACAGTCCCCCAACAATTGCCGCATTGAATGTATCAACAAGCAGTGCTGGGTCAACTGAATGTATGGCGCTCCAGACTGGATTTGGAATCTCACCCAGGCCTGGAGCCTTCCAATACTTACCCCGCAGTCTATTGACTGCTGAATCAACCTCCTCAGTGCCTAGGAGGGATATACCATCCTCTTCTACTATTGGTAGCGTTACCATTGGTGGTGGCTGCTGTGGGAACAAGCCATCAATGATTTGATCCACAATATCTGGCTCCATTCGGCTCATTGCTGAGAGGCCTTCGAGCTTCTACAGGACTAACTTATAAGGCTTTCCAAATGGGTCGTCATCTGCCATCTCACATAGCTCTCGCCATGAAGCACTCTTGCTGTCCTTGATGGCCTTCTTCAGCCTTTTACAAGCCAGCTGGTATTTGTGTGCAACCGCCCGCGCCCCTTCGCGGCCACTACTACGCTGGTATATCCGGCGCTGACGGTTGCACTCTTTTCTCAATTCGGCAATCTTGTTGGTCCACCAGTAAACAGCCTTCCTCTGCTTTGGTGGACCTTGCCTGGGCATGGCTACATCGCAAGCTTTGGTGACAGTCTTGATCATCCTCTCTGATGCCACCTCCGCACTGCCTTCTTACTCTTCTTCTTGATCCCATGTGAGAGCAAGATAGCTAGCCTTCAAACGGTCGCTATTCAGCTTCCTAACGGCCCACTTTCTTACCAGCTTTTGTGGAGCAGCGACCTCAACTTCCCGGCGGATGGAGAAGCCGATACACCGGTGGTCGCTCCCAGAAAGCTCCTTGTCCAGTACCGCCCAGCCATCTATTCTTCGGGCTAGGGTCTCTGAAGCAAAGGTGACATCAATGATGGATCCGTATCTTTGATGCACTCGGGTCGGAGTGTTGCCCACGTTGACCATTTCCAGTCGGTTGTAGGCAATCCACTCCCCCAAGGCATACCCATGGATGTCAGTACGGCCTGATCGCCACTCTTCTGACTTGGCATTAAAATCGCCAGCCACAATGAATTTCTCACCTTGCCGTCTGGACAAGCTTTCTTCTAATTTCTTCAAGAAGTCCTCAAACTCCGGGCAGGGGTGATTTGGGGAAAAGTAGCAACTGTAGACAACCATGTTGGCCATCTTCACAGTAACATACCCCTCCCCTCTTTCAACCTCTCCCGGAGCAATATGGACACTCTGGGCAAACACCAATGGCCGCTAAGCCAGTACGGTCTGTGTACCATCCTTTTTTACTCGCAACATTGTGATACTCGCTGGCAATCACAATGTGCGTTCCCTCCTCAGCTACAAACTGCCAGAGAAGATCCTGAGCCAGTTTGCAGTGCTGAAGGTTGGCCTGCAGGAACTTGAGCGTCCCTGCCATTAGGGGCCTTTTGGTCGTCTTCTCCCGCTAGGTTGAGTCCTCTGAGCGGGGTGTGAGGCAGCGCCAAGACATCCTTGGCTACCCAAAATGTGCCCATTGTCACGTCCGTCGAACCGGCTGCACACAGGGCACTTGGGTGTCTGTCGGTAGTCACGGATGACGTGACCCTCAGCGCCACATCTATAGCATCCTGGACCAATGCTTTCATTGGTGCAGGTGGCCGCTATGTGTCCTCGGCGGAGGCACTTATAGCACCTTGGCTGCGTGTTCTTACGCTCCAGGGAGACCACTCAACACACGCTCCAGCCAATCTTCACCTTTCCGTCTTTTAGGATCTCCATGGCCCTCTGTATCCCCAACTGGACCTGGGCCATTTGGCAGCCACGGCTTGCAGGTCTACATTGGACTTTGGCCCCTGCACCAATTTGCAGGGCTTCCTGAATCTCGCTGATGGTCACAGATTCCTCAATATTGAGGATCAGGAGACCTGTCTGACATTGGGGTTGTCGAACCTCGGTCCCATTCCCCAAAACTTCTTGCAGCTTTGTCGCAAAATCCGCAACATTCTTGCTGCTGGGGTCCGCTCCTTTCAATTCAATGATCATTTCACCTTTTGCAGTGTACCTGGTGTTGAGGGAAAAGGACACGAAAAGACTCGTTCGGCAAAGAATGTATTGGCAACTAAAATTACAAGACGCAACAGGTGTATGTTTGGCAGGCAAAAAGAACATGTACACTGATACAGATAACGTAGATACAAAATAACGGTAATAATAATCAGCTTGAAGCTAAAACGCTTCAACACTCCCGGCAAAAAATGAGTTCAAAAATTTACTGCTCCAACGGTAAGTATACTAGGGACTGTATGTCCCTTGGACTGACCTTGTTGTTGTGGAGAACAGTTACGGTGCGGACTCTTCCAAATTTGTCTGGGACAACCGACTCAACGACCGCCAAGGCCCAGGCGCATGGAGACAAGACCACTTGACCGACCTCCACATTTACTTGTTTGGTCTGCCACTTCTCCTTCTTTTGCAGCGTTGTCAGGAAATCGTTCACCCAATGTGTCCAAAACGAGTCGACCATAGTGCGGATTAAATTATATCGTTTGTAAAGCGGCAACCGTGACACTTCTGGTTCCGGGATAATATATGGTAATGACCCGATCAGGAAGTGGCTCGGCGTTAAGACAAAGTTCTCTCTCTCGGGTTGATTTTGATAGGTGATAGGGCGCGAATTTAGGATCGCTTCGATTCGCGAAAAGAGGGTCGTGTATTCTTCGTAATTCAGTGTTTGCCCATTTGTGACTCGAACTAAGTGAGATTTAGCGGATTTCACCGCCGCTTCCCATATGCCCACGCGGTGAGGGGAGGATGGAGGATTAAAAATCCACTGGATTTTCTCCGACGCGGCGTAAAATTGAATGGATTCATCCTTCAGATCAAGGTAATTGCTGGATCCGACAAAATTAGTCCCGCAATCTGAGTATAACGAGCTTGGTAAACCGCGGCGAGCAACAAATCGGTGGAGAGACATCATAAATCCAGTGCTAGTTAGGGACGAGACGATTTCAATGTGTACTGCACAGATACACAAGCACACAAATATGGCGGCATATATTTTATTAAATTTTACTGAGCGATGGCCAACGCACCAAGCGGAAAAGGGCCCGCAAAAGTCAATTCCAGTATTAGAAAACGGCCGACTGGGAGTGACGCGAACCGCCGGCAACTGACCCATAACCTGCTTGAAGCCTTCCCCGCGGTAACGAGCGCAAGTTACGCACGCTTTGACAACTGATTTCACCAACTGACTCAATCCGCCACATACCCAATACTCGGCCTGCACAAATGTCACAATGAAGGCCTTTGTTGCGTGGCAGAACTTTTCATGGAGGTGGATGACATATAATCGCATGAAATGACATTTCTTTGGAATGATGATTGGGTGCTTTTTCTGATACAAGTAGGGAGAGTTCTGCATTCGGCCTCCCACGCGCAGAATTCCTTCTTCTTCGATGAAGGGGTCGAGATTGCGCAAACCACTTTTTGATGGAACTGCTAGGTTCTTTTGTAGGGCGCCAATTACATTTCCAAAGGCTTCAACCTGTAAATTACAAATTACAGCAATACGCGCTCGAATATAACAGTCGTTTAGAGAAAGAGACTTAGAGTACTTAACTCCTGCCGACCGAGTCATCTTCCATCGACGCACAAACATGATGACTGGGCCCAGTACGGCAAGTAGGCGATGATATTTCGAGAACCGATTGATGAACGGTGTTCCCACACAGACCGTTTGTAGACAAGCATTGGTCGGAGTGCCAGAAACCTCAGAAACTTCGCAGGACGTTTCAATGTGGTTTGAACCAGAAAGATGCCTGAAACAATCAAAATTTAACAGAAATTCCGGCCCTTGAAACCAGAGGACGGAGTTGATTAATGCCGTTGCTGAAATCCCACGTGTTGCCAGATCCGCTGGGTTAAGGTTAGAGGTTACGTGAGCCCAATGATCGGATGGAAACGTTGACGCAATTTTTTGTACACGATTTTTGACAAATACATTCCAGTTATGACTAGGCTTCGCTATCCAGGCAAGGGCTACTTCAGAGTCGGAGAACAGGTACACGTTGGACCTATCTATTTGGAGAATCATCATGATTCGGCTGACTAACTCGGTTAATAGGACAGCTGCCTGCAGTTCTAACTTCGGGATTGTTAGTGATTTCACAGGGGCGATGCGAGTTTTTGCGGCAATGAAGCTGGTAGAGATGCTTGTATTATTAACGACACAACGAAGGTAGACAACGGCACAATATGCTCTTTCGGAAGCGTCGCAGAAGCCGATCAGCTGACGCAACTTGACTGTTTCCTGCGTATCCTGGAGGGATGAGGTGTACGCGCGAGGTAGAGCTAAACTGGAGAGTGTTGGGAGTTCACTCAAATAATTTCTTGCTTCAGCCCATAGATTTGGTGATACGTTACTGTCCCATTGAATTTCCTCCTGCCATACCTGTCTGATGAACAGTTTTCCTCGAACAGTGAGAGGCGCAGAAATACCTAATGGGTCGAAAACCTTGGCAATTTCCGATAGCAGTTGCCTTTTAGTACAGTTGTTGGAGTTCTGCAGGCTAGACGGGGTTGCATTTATCTGTAAAACGTCAGCGCACGGATTCCACGTGACACCCAGCAGCGAAGTTGCCCATGCGTCACCAAAGGTGTATGATGGTGTAGTTTCAACCAACTCCGGATCAATACCTGATAATACCTCTTCGGAATTTGATTGATATTTTCGTAATATAAAGCCAGCGCTCTCAAGTGTACTGTGTATGCGCTGATAAAGTGAGGTGGCCGCTTTGGCAGACTCAGCTCCCGTTAACAGGTCATCCATATAAAAATGATACTTTATTGCCTGCGCCGCGATAGGGTCGGATCCAGAAATTGAGTCAGCGAGAGCAAATAGACATCTCACTGCCAGAAAGGATGCTGGCGCGGTACCGTATGTCACCGTGTTGAGTTGGTAATCAGCGACCATTTCATTGGAACTTGAACGCCAAAGGATTTTTTGGTACTTTCGATCATCAGGATGAACTAGCACGCATCGGTACATTTTTCCTACGTCACCTTTTATGACTACTGCATAATCCCGATATCGAACCAAATGATCAAATAAATCTGGTTGAATTTGAGGCCCGACCGCTAAGAGGTCGTTGAGAGAGTGCCCGGACAATGTTTTAGAAGAGGCGTTAAACACTACTCTCAATTTTGTTGTGGAGCTCGTAGGACGTACAACTGCATGATGCGGGATGAAATATCCTGAGTTACTGCGCTCGACTTTGGACATATGGCCAAGAGCTTCGTATTCTGTGAGAAACTCGGCATACTTGGTTCGCAAGTCGTCACTTTTTTGGTTGGACTCGGAACGATGTAAAATTGCTAACGTTTTGTTGCGGTTGGGGTGACAATTAGTTGGAGGTGACGTGAATGGCAAGCAAACGATAAACTGACCATTAGTGGCACGGGTAGTGTTATTCAAAAAATGGTTTTCACAGAAATCGGCATCCGATGTTTTTTCTTTTGAGGCGGAGACTTCCTCCACCTCCCAAAAGCGGGCGAGTTGATCAGCTATATTAACTGTAGTTAAATGACAATATCGTTCGGCTGATATTGACGATGTGGATTGGTAGGCCGATGGCACCGACCCCGAGAGCGACCAACCAAATTGTGTACGACGCATGGTTAAGTCTTTGATGGCCATTGTTTCATTCATTAGACACTTTTCAACGTATTGCACGCCCAATAAGATGTCGATCTGAGGCACGTTTGGATGTTTGTTTTAGAAGGCTGGGTCGGCGAGGTCAAAGTTTTGGACTAGATTATAAGCTTCATCCCAGGAGAGCGAGTTTACAGAGTATGGTATAGCAGAAGCGGGAATGACGTCAGCCTGTACATCAATTTCGAACGAATTTATGCGAGAAAACAACTTAATCAAACAAGTTCGCGGAGTCGCGATATCTACTTGGCCTACCCCACGAATGGGGGCTCCGTGGGTATTTTTATAGGTTAAAAGGCGGCGGTGCCTCACAAAATCATCGGTAATCAGAGTCCGTTGTGAACAATTATCCAACAGAATACGCGCGAGACCGGTAACACTACCGCAAACAAGACGCACTACGGCCGACGGTAAAATAACGAAAGACCTGCTGGGGATCGGGGAACGCAAAATTGACACGTTTGACGAAAATTTCGGCTCGATTTCGGATTTTTGAGTAGGAGCGGTTACAGACGGTTGTACTTTTTGAGGTTCAGGTAGGTGCAGCAAGGAATGATGCTTTAGTCGACAAATTTTGCACGATTTGGGCGATTGGCAATTGGAGGTCATGTGAGAACTTGAAAAACAATTACAGCATAATTTATTATCTCGAATAACTTCATAGCATTCAGATGGAGTTTTGCTTTTGAACTTGGCGCAATCGATAAGCAAGTGATGGGCTCTGCACACGACGCATGGTGCATTAGTTGTCAAAAAAGTTTTTCGTGGATCGGAATAGGCTTTTTGTTGGGTTGAAAATTTAGGAACGAGAGCAGTAGCTATCGGAGAGACAAAATTGTCTTCTAATTTACAGGCTTCGACGTTGTTGGCGCGACTTTCACAAAATTGAAATAATTGTGTAAAATTATAGTAAGACGACTGATCGGTGATCGTATTATCAAAATCAGACCGCGTTTTACTGTCCAATCTTATATAGAGTATGTGCGCTAAAATAGTCGACCAATTATCAGTTGTTTCACCGCATGCGCGCAATCCGCGTAAGGCTAAATCAATTTGGTCGAGCATACTTCGAAGATTGAATTTAGACTTTGCTTTTTCGGTGGAGAACAGGTCGTTAAAATGTGTATGAATAATCAACCTTTTGTTATCATATTTTTGTAATAGGCGATTCCACGCCTCGGTGTACCCTTCCTCGGAGAGGGGAATGCCTGTTAGAGTGTAACTGGCGCTACCAACTAACGATAGATTCAAATAATGCATTTTTCGCGCGAATGGAATATCATTATCATTGTGTACAAGGTTTTCGAATAAGGCTTCTAAAAACTTACGTAGATTACCATCGAAGGTTGGCACATTTATCTTAGGTAATTTAGCGGATGAGCCGGTACTAACGTTCTGATTACTTACGGTAGAGAAATTCATGGACTCACGTTTCTGTTGGGTCTCCAACTTTTTACGAACCTTATTGCACGTACTCGTCAACCTGTTGCATTCTAGCAGACAGGCATCGCGTTCGGACAATAGCTCTTCTTCAAATTTTTTATCATTCTCATCGTTTGGATCAAGCAAGTCTAGGTAGTCCATAAACATTGCTTTGAGTTCGTTTTTGGTTTTGATGATGGAGACATGCAAAGTGAACAGCTGCTCTGCGTCTTCTGCGGTCAACGGTGCTTTCATAAGCTTATCTCGTCCATATCGCGATTATAATCTCGCTTCAATAGGCGACGTTTTCTATCAAGCGAATTTCGGGTCGACATATTTATTCGGCACTCACACGAAATTCACAACGATAAGGAACACAAACAAAAAAAAACAGATTGGTATTGTTCACGGTAAAAGAAAGAAATAAGTCTAAAATAGACGGCAAAATATGTTCGGCAAATAAAATCGGCAAAAGAAAAGGTTCGGCAATTAAAATCGGTAGAAAAAGGTTTGGCAATTAAATCGGTAACATAAAATAGGCGAATAAAATATCGGCAAAATAAATACACGAAATAAAACGAAGATAATTCACGGATTATGAATGAATACCGGACACTCAGTTTCGGTTGACTAGTATCCGGCCCGGAGGACCAATTTGTTGAGGGAAAAGGACACGAAAAGACTCGTTCGGCAAAGAATGTATTGGCAACTAAAATTACAACACGCAACAGGTGTATGTTTGGCAGGCGAAAAGAACATGTACACTGATACAGATAACGTAGATACAAAATAACGGTAATAATAATCAGCTTGAAGCTAAAACGCTTCAACACCTGGTCTTAACAGAAGTCAGACCAAATTCCCCAGGTGACATCTTCTGGCGGGCTTCCTTCAGGAGGTCAGCATACTTCACTTGCTCGGAACTTCTCTTCAGTATAACTGCACCTCCTTGGGGATGTCTCTTCTGTAGAAGATGCAGTTGGCGAGCCTGAGGCTTCCTTCTCTCATCTTGCCTGGTGGGTTGCGCAGATGGCGAGGCACCCTTTCTCCGGGTGTTCCGAGAAGCCACCTGGCTCCAGGAGGGTCCGTCAGCGCTAGATGTAGCTGCCTGTGGAGGCGGTTGCTGCTGGTCTTGCTGACGTTGCTGTTCTTGCAGTTGCTGCTGTTGCTGTCGCTGTTGCTGCAGTGATGCTGCTTGCGCTGTTGCTGCAGGTGCTGCTGCTGTTGCTGTTGCTCCAGTTGCTGCTGGGGTTGCCTCAGCAATGATGGTTGGGCAGGTAGCTTCTTCTGACTCAATTGAGTCTTATTGACTCCCACTTGGCCATTGCCACTGGCTGACGAGGACAATTGTGGAGAAGTTGGTCCTCCCTGTTGTACCTTTATGAGCCTCTGGAGCTCTCCTTGCATACCCTGCATATCTTCCTTCAACCGAGCATTTTCGGTCATGAGCGATTTCACCTGGTCTTCCAGCTTTGAATTTGCCGCCTGTATTGCCATCAAGTTCTTCAGTGCTGCCTTGACCTCGGCTTCGCGCTCAATATCCTTCCTCATAAGAAGCTTGCAGTGGTCCTGCAACTTCTTCATGGCTGACTTCATCTTCGCATTTGGAAGATTAGGGATTTTGCCAAGGAATAAGCCTTCTGTATCTACTGGATCCTCTTCAGAGTCTGTCTTGGTGGGAGAGGTGAAGGAATTGGCTCGGAACCTTTACTTGTTACGGTGAATTACCGATTGCATGTGTTGGGTAAGATGAGCTCATTAACGTATCGATCTTGTTTGATCACTGTACTGATCATATTTTCAAATTTCACTGTTGAAGGGTTCTTGAATCTTGGATTACCCGAATGTCCTGGAAATGTGGGATTGAAAGATCAATTATTGGCTTTGAAATGGGTACAGGAAAACATTCCAGCTTTCGGAGGCGACGAAAATAATATCACCATTTTTGGGGAAAGTGCAGGTTCCGCATCTGTCAGCTATTTGATGCTATCTCCACTCGCTAAAGGTTGGAGTTGGAGCGTTGCTCAATACAACTTTACCTCTTGGGGTTTCTTTTAATAACAGTATAAGGACCGTCATATGGCACTTGGAGTGGCTGTTTGACCTTATCAACTCGAATAAAAACTTTCGAACAAGTGGGCAAGTCGCTGTGAACAAAAATCTTTTCTTTGAAGTTTCTTTCGCGTGGCACTGGTTTCAATAGGGATAACAACTTCTGTAGCTCTAAAATATACGATTCCAAATGAGTGATTTATTTATCGTCCTGCTCGAAAAGTTCTCCTGGTAAGCGCAGTGTTCTCCCAAATGTTGCTTCGGCTCTTGAAATACCTGTTTTGTCACTTGGAACGGCATGAATTCCTAACAGGACCAATGGCAAATGCTTGATCCAAGGCACGTTAGAGCTGACTTCAATGTTTTATTAAATCATTCAACCTTTCCATCCGACTGGGGGTGGTAAGCCGTGGTACATAAGTGTTCGGCCCCTAAAATTTGGTTAAGCTCTGTAAAAAGTTGAGATATGAATTGGGTTCCTCGATCGGGTGTCACCCGGGCAAATATTCCATATCTGCTGACCCAGTTTTTGAAGATAGACTTTGCAACGGTGATAGCTCAAATATCGCGCAGGGGTATTACTTCAACCCAACTGGTAGCTCGATCAATCATTGTGCGTGCATATTTATATCCTCCAGACTCGCATAATTCAACAAGGTCAACGTGCAAATGTTCAAAGCAATCAGATTCCGGAAAACGCTGGACTGGAGATTTAGTGTGTCAAAAAATTTTCGACCGTTGGCACTGTAGGCACGCTTTTTGGAGCTTTCGTATCTTGCTAATCATATTTGGGCAAAAATAACGTCGACGTATCAGCGCTAATGTTGCGCGACTACCAGGTTGAGATATGCAATGGATTTGAAAAAATATTTGTGAGCGCAATTTTGGCGGAACAACAGGCAGGCACTTCTCGCAAAGCACAACGCAGAAAACAGCGAGTTGTGACTCTTCATCAACTATGACATCACAAAATTCCTAGTTTTTAAATCCCATTTCTCGAATTTCTCTGATGGTTGGATTGTCTAGCTGCTCCATAGCTATCATTTGAAGCGTGACTGGGGCTTTTATAGCATCAACTTCCAGAGCTTTTACAGCGTCAACTTCTGGTCGACTGAGAGCATCAGCTACTGCATTACTTTTGCCTGAAGTGTGTTGGATTTGATCTGTAAATTGGGCAATGAACTCCACCATCCATCGCTCCAGTTTGCAATTTTTTTGTGTTTTGAACATGTGGATCAAAGGCTTATGATTGGTTACGATCGTGAAAACATGGCCATGAAGAATGTATTCAAAGTGCACAATGGCTGCATAGGCAGCATACAGCTCTCTGTTGTATGTTGAATACGTGCGTTGCGCCTCTGTTGGCTTGCACAAGAAAAAGGCAAGGGGTTGCCGACTTCCGTCAATTTGTTGTTCTAGCACTGCTCCCACAGCATCAGCTGAACATTCCGTTACTAAAAAGAATGGTTTACCATGCTGCGGAAAATGTAACATAACGGTATTGATAAAACTATTTCTTACAGACTCAAAATTTGAGATGAGTTCTGGCGTCCAATTTATACGTGTACGGTCGTTTTTTTTATTTTTCCTTTTAGAAGAACGTTCAATGGAGCTAACACTTGGGCAGCATTCTTTGCAAAGCGTCGATAGAAATTGAAAATTCCGAGTACTTTTCTCAATCCCTCAATCGTTGATGGTCGCTTCATCGATTTGAAGAATGCAATACGCTTGTCGGTTGGTTTGAATCCTTGTTCTGAAATGGTGTATCCCAAGAAAGTAATTTCATGTACACGAAATTGAGATTCAAGTAAATTAATAGTGACATTATTCGATGCTAATCTTTGCAGTACTGCTTCAAGGTGACGTAAATGTTCGATTTCATTATCAGAAATAATTAGAATATCATCCAAGTAGGGGAACACGAAGGGTAAGTTAGGTAGGATTTCATTAATAAATCTTTGGAAAGTTTGAGCAGCATTATGTAAACCAAAGGGCATGCGATTATACTCATAAAGACCACCAGGTACAATAACAGCGGTTTTTTTACAATGTGGTTTAAAAACGGGGATATTATGGAAAGCTCTCACTAAATCTATTTTCGAATACACTTTTTTACCTGAAAGTTTTTCGGTACAATTATGTAAATGCGGGGGTGGATATCTATCTGGTACAGTTATTAAATTTAAATTTCTATAATCACCAGCTACATGACTAAATTGACTAAATTGACTATTTTTCTTTACTACAACTATTGGTGATGACAAAGCGGATGAGGAAGGGGAGGTCACACCTTTTTTTGTTGAATTGGAAAATTCGCGCCTTACCAGTTGCTCCATTTCTGTATGCAGTTGACAAACTTTGCTATGAACCGGCGGTCCAGTCGTT
Source organism: Aspidiotus rigidus (assembly GCA_035079385.1). NCBI lineage: Eukaryota > Metazoa > Arthropoda > Insecta > Hemiptera > Diaspididae > Aspidiotus > Aspidiotus rigidus. The sequence goes on from JAVHKY010000011.1 coordinate 13,416,380, forward strand.
TCAATGTAATGCTCTACTTGATGAGATGGATTTAGATGGCACTGAGGAGGTAGTAAAAGTTGTTGATACTTTTGTAGTAACTCTTGGATAGCTGCGTTCGAGTGATTGGTTGAAACGGCGGAAACACTGCACGGATGAACATTTTTGACAATGCCTGGTGTGCTGCATAGGGTGGATCCATCAACAAGCCTTCCACGATGTAGATCGGGTAGTAAATGAAAATATTTGAGAAGGTCGGCTCCGATAATTAGGGTTTCCACTTCTGCTATAACAATCCAGTTTGAGCGTTTCTAAACCATAAGCCATAAGTTTTTGATGGGACTACCATTAACTGCGTATAATACATAAGATACAGCGGCTAAAATTTTCTTTGCAAACCGTTTAGGTAATATGGACACATCTGACCCACAATCAATCAGGAAGCATATTTTCAACACAAGCTCAGTGATGAACAATCGCGGCGATAAGGTATGAGGTGCGTGAGCCGCGTCTACGGACCTCAATTCTATAGTTTTCCAATTTTGTTTCTGATGCGCGTTCACATCCTTCGGCGCACTTGTATGCTTTATTTCCAAATGTACGATGATACCAACAAGTTTTGTTGACAAGCGATGGTTCTCGATATCTCGGTTGCAAAGGGCTTCTATATCTATAGCGTTAATAAGGACTGCAATGTCTGAACGAGGAACGATGATTCGTCTGTGAATACAATTGACGGTGATTGTTTTCAGCGTCACGACGAGAAATATGTGATTTTAATGCGCATACTTCGTTGGTTAACACGGTCATAATTGCACAAAGCTGGTCGACGACTCTGGAGGGTTGTTTGATGAAACATGCGTAGCGCGTACAGTAGGTGCAGTGTTAGTAATAGGCGTCAAAATTGTACTAGTCGAATTGTTTGGTATGATGCCTTGAATAGAATCAGCAATTAAGGTTAATCGCGATACGTCGAGGTCTCAATGAGGAACTAATATTGCTCTCGTAGATGCTGGTAACTTTTGGAGCCATACTTGTTTGACGAACTCAGCATCCGTTACACCGACTGTATTACTTGTGCGTTGAATTTCTTGGAGTTATGAGCGAAGGTTTTTGTTCCGAAACTGAAGTATTCAATAAACGAGTCAATTTTGTTTCTTTAGATTCAGCGTACACACTTGTTAGACTTTGCTTGGCTTTTGTATGGTGCCTGCTCTGACAAGTCCGATATGATGTGCTGAATATTTTTTAGGCGAGCGGAGTCTAAATACTGTAGCAATGACGAAAACTTAGCTTTCTCCGAAAGAATTCCATTATTTGAAAAAATCACCTCACTGGCCGCAAACCAAAGTTCGGGGTTTTCATGGTGAAAATCAGGAAGTTTGAATTTTCCAAGTATAGCGAAACTCCATACGCTGTTGTTTGCTGCAGGATTATTCGTGAATGAAGCGGAAGAATCACCTAGGTAGCAGATTGGCGCTCGCATCTACAAAAGATTGTGTTGTCGGCGTACCTACACTCTGCCGTAATAATTATTTGTAAATTTATTACAGAACAAAATTAAACAATTAGAAACTAGATAGTACACTGCGCAACCGAATAATATAATTTTGATGATTAGGTATTCACCTACACAGCAGTTACCTATCATAGGTAGGTACCTAAACATTTTCTTCGATTCGCTTTCTATGGAATATGAGAACTACCTATTATACAAACTTAGATTGAAACTAGGTAGTTGAAACACAAACTGCGCTCAAACTGCGTTAACTTCAATAAAGTCAATCCGAGTATTTGTAAACAAAAACAAAAATTACATTTTGCAAACAAATATTTATGCGGCTTCTAATGAAGTAATTTGGAACCTTCTTGGTGTCAATGAAAGGTTTAAGTGATACCTATTTGGCTTATAACTCAGGCGTAAGAACTCATGCTAGAAACTAAATGTACCCACCTTATATTGCAAGTTGAAATAATAATATTTCGATAATTAGGTATTCATCCAAACTGTTCATACCTCATATACTTTCCACACAGGTACTCACGTCCTATGCAATTTGAACACATCAAATTTATTGTTACATCGATCTTTTCGAAGGACGCTACTATTTTTATTGTTCCATTCCTTCTCGTCGTCGTACCTACCTAATTAATCAGCAGCGGCTAATTAATCAATAATATTATCATAAATAAACTAACTGTTCCCAGAGAACCCTCTGCGCACGTAGAGCCAGCATAAACCTAAGATAAAAATGAACAAAAATAATCTAAAAAGTGATCGCGTACACGTGACGTGAGCGTCTGATGAACAAAAGCGTGAGCGACTGAACTTACCCGAAGAAGAAACAAGCTATGCCACGGGCGACATATAGTATCAGGGTCGGCCTGAATTGGATTATAATATTAATTTTTCTTTATTTCAGTCAAGAGAGACTCGTCAAAAATCCAATAAATTTTTCTGATCGTTGTTTGTTTCACTAAAAAGCGCAAAATTGAAATACTTCTGCTATATAGTTTATACTTTTTGCTTTTCCAACATTTGCTTTGCTTTTCACTTCCAAAAAATGTCATCGCTTTTCGCTTCAAACTTTTCGCTTTTCAGTTAATTTCCATCTCAGATATCTTAATAACTTCATATCCTCGAAAAATCTAGTTGTTAATATTTTGAAGTTCCACAATTTGAAAATACTTCCAAGTCCACAGTTGAAAATATTTCAAAGTCCAACAGTTGAAAATATTTCTAAGTCCAAGAATTGAAAATGAAAAATTTTCAAAGTTCAATAGTTGAAAATATTTCCAAGTCCAAGAATTGAAAATGAAAAACTTTATTACAAGTCCGAGAAGTATGAAAATATTTCAAAGTCCAACAATTGGAGAATAATTCCAAGTCCAACAGTTTAAAATATGTTCAAGTCCAAGAAGTACAAAAAGTCCCGCGGCATCATTCTTACTCGCCTCTTACTCCGAGTATGGCAGTAAACCGACGTGTTACCCCATCGGCCATCTTGGTTACATAAACTCGCAGATGAAACGACAGAATGAGAAAATCAAAACGCAATAACGCATAAACATACCCACACCTTACTGCGTCGTGGACAGGCTGTAACGCGAGCGTCTGAACTTACCCCAAGAAAGAAAGAAAGAAAGAAAGAAAGAAAGAAAGAAAGAAAGAAAGAAAGAAAGAAAGAAAGAAAGAAAGAAACAAGCACCCCACTATCACAAACTTCATTTGTCTACTCAAAACCCAACAATGTAATTATCATACTACCTTTGTAGTCAACTTCAAAGTAAGTTACTTGAAACTAAGTAGGTATAAATTGAAATTCAAAATTGAATCGCGGATCACGAAGCTGGGTACCGCATTCGCGATTCATGATCAACTTTCACGTCATTCTGTTCCCTACGTTTTTATTTGCGCAATTATTCATTTCAGTTTCCTGTGTATCCGCGGGAAAGTTTATGCTCCTCAGTTCACATTTAAGTAATCATATTTTATTGAATACACTAACCAACTTCCACTTGACCCGGTAAACAATTTGAAGCCCTCTGAAGCCCCTGGGAAAAACTACCCTCTGAAGCCCTCATTTGAAGCCCTGTTGATTCCCTGTTCCCCTCTTACTTCCCTATTGAAGCCCTCATGAAGCCCTCAAATATAAAGGGCTTCAGGGACACAAAAAGGAAACAGGGCTTAATGGCTGCATCCGAGTTGAGTCCCGAGAGAAAAAATGACGAAAATTTATGTCCGAGTTGAGTCCCGATGTTTGCGGCGGTTACACGGACAGCGGGGGAGAGAGAAAATAGCATTTAGCGGCGGTTGATATATACACATGTCCGAGTTGAGTCCTGCAAATTGCGGCAGTAATCGGGTGGTCGTTATCGCTTCCCTCTATGTACTGAGCGAAAACAAACTACTGTACATACTTGTATGAAATCATACTAACAGTACACTGGCTAGTATGATCATGAATCGATAAAATACGAGAAGGTATAGGGTGTACGGTATGCGATCATTGGTATCATAATGAATTGTTGTGCGATTCAGTACGGTACTGTTGCTTCGAATCTCTCTGAAAAATGTCGGTATACACAGAAATGTTGAGTGAGAAAGGTAAAGTGCTGAATGTTGGAACTGAAGAAGCTGAAAAGAAGGGCAAACATTGTTCAAAAAGAGGCGTCGATTGCTACACTAATGTCCCGCCGTGACCTTGGAGAACTAAGTCGTTTAGAATTTGTTCAACGAGTCTCATACAAATTCCTCCCGGTGCCCTCAAAGAAAAAGAAAACTTAATTCTTTTTTAACCACGTTATATCAGTACATTTCCATAGCAAATCTGCACCTTACGAATAATTACACACATCAGCAGTGTCGTATTCATTCTCATTTTTAATCACACCGATTTATATCGACAGTCCTAAGTCTGTTAAAGTGAGAAGGGAAATGAGAGTGAAGAACGTTTCGGGGACGCAACTCGGACATGCACATTCAGGACCGCCGCAAATGCTGGGACTCAACTCGGACAATAATGTTCAGGCACCAGTGATTTGATGGGACTCAACTCGGACATGCGTATCAAGTACCTCCGCAAACAGTGGGACTCAACTCGGTCGAAAAACACGATTTGGGACTCAACTCGGCTGCACCGTCGTAGACATATGATTATAATCATTAAAACGAAATAAACTTGTAATTTGAACATATCAAATTTATTGTTACGTTGATCTTTACAATTTGCGAACGTTCGATAATAAAGACGCTACTATTTTTATAGTTCAATTCCTTCTCGTCGTCGTCAGGGGCGCACACAGGAATTTCCTTTGGGGGGGGGGGGGGGCTATGTCTTTTGGCCATTAAAAAAATTTAACTCTCTTTACTTTAGATTAAAAAAAAATGTTTTCAACTTCGTTCAGTGCTGTAAAATAGATTTGTTTCACTGAGCCTAGGGGGGGGGCTTCAGCCCCCCTAGCCCCCCCCTTTCGGTGCGCGCCTGGTCGTCGTACCTATAATTAATCAGCAGCGGCTGATTAACCGATAATATTATCATAAATAAACTGACTGTCCTCGCGTGTTCCACAAGGCAATCGCGACAGCACCGGAGGAGTGAAGTGACTTAGAATTTTTAATTGGACCGCGAGTGAGCAAGGGTTTTTGTATTTTTCCTGCCTTTCGTTGTCGTTCAAATTATTCGTTCATTTGTTTTGTAGATTGTCTATTTGTACATTTCAGACTTAGAATATTTTCCAATATGTTTTTATCGAAAAAACAACCAAGTAATTATGAAAATATTTTTGAATTTTGAATATTTTTCATAGGTACTTGGTCGTCTTTTCAATCAAAACATCTTGGAAAATATTCTAAGTCCGAACATAATTTCATACTTGGATAGTTTTTTGACAAAAATATCTTGGAAAATATTCAAAGTTCTAAAATTAAATATTTTCATACTTGGTTGTTTTTTTGATAAAAACATATTGGAAAATAGTCGAAGTCTGAAATGTACAAATAGACAATCTACAAAACAAATGAACGAATAAATTGAACGACAACAAAAGGCAGGAAAAATACAAAAACCCTTGCTCACTCGCGGTACAATTAGAAATTCTAAGTCTCGTCACTCCTCCGGTGCTGTCGCGATTGCCTCGTACTGTTCCCAGAGAACCTCCTTGTCGAAAAATGTAGGTACCATTATCATTCGATCATGGTCCTAATTTTCGACTTCGACCTCATATCGAGATCGAAGTATCGAAACGTCACAACAAAGCCGCCAGAACTTCTATATTCAAATTTACTCCTGGTCACTAAATTCAATATTCTAAATTATAGGCCCTTTTTTTGACCACATTTCACTTTGCGTCTGAATTTGTACTTTCGATTTTTCCAATTTTGTACTTTCGCGTTTCTCGTGAATTCAATTGTATTTATTTCTGTATCTTTCGCTTTATTATGTCAACTTAAACATGGCGAACATGGAGGTCGACGTAGACATCGACATTAATTCCGATTTGGTTAGTGTTTAGACTAAGTACCTATTCAATTTATCAAATTTACGTTTAGAATCGTAATGAGCTCAGATCTCCAATTTTCCTCATTCCTTTCTGGCTGGCTTGGTAGTGATCAAATCGAAGCTTCGTACATACTAAATTGAACTAGAGTTCACAAATTAATTATATTATTAAATTTATAATTCTAATTCTAAATTACTAACATTCATACAATACTGACGGTAGAACTTTCTTTCTGCCGTTAGGTAACGTCAAGACAACGAAGCCAGCCACCGCCAATAAATAACTTCTTATTCCGACAATCGAGACGTTCTCCTCTATAATATTTGCAATAAGCCTTTCACACTCGAGTTCTAAATGCGGATAGTATAAGCGTTTGCCTGATTTGGTATCAAACTCGTAGTCAAACAAAAATTCAAGTTTTTATTTTCAAATAATTTTTGTAATTTTGTGGATAATATTTACATTTCACCATCTTGTAAAGAAGCAAAAATAAAAATATGCCCAAACCTTCCCAGAATTTTGTCAATTTTTCAATCTGAATTTTCTCATTTTGATAATATGACTACGTGTATGATAAGAAAAATTTAAACAAACGCCAAGTGTGAAAGGCTAATAATATTATTATTTCCATTTACTATCCTGTAATAATTATCTATTTCCTTGTTGTTCGTATTTCGTATTATACAATTACTTAACCCGTATTGTGCTTATTATTTTGGTAACACTGTAAAGTATCATCGGAAAAGGTCGAAATTCTCGACGTTACACGCTTCCACATCGAACATTCAATGCTATCTTTCGAGATTTTCGACAAGTAGCAGAGCGTGGTTTAATACCGCTCTTTCCCCATAGATAGCCCTAGTATTCAGTATTTCAACTTCTCGTTTAATTCTATCTTCGTCGATACGTATCACGTACGTCGCGTCGCGTCGTCGTCGTCGTAGGCTTCCTCGTGTTATTTCTTCCTTTCCTATTCTCCTTTCCTGATCTGCGCTCCTAATTATTACCTATTTATTAAATACGATTTTAAAATTTGCACTTATTATTGAATTACGTATGAAATATTTTGTAATGCTAAGACCAGGTTTGTAAACTATCTACTTCAAAATTAAACTGTATAAGAAGTCTAACCAGATTGCCCAATTCTTCATCAGTATACGAGTTTTATTCCTTACATTTCTATTAGAAGCTTATGATCAGTAAAAACCGTAAATTTTCTTCCTGCAAGCCAATATTGCAAGAACCTAATAGTTTCGATGTAGGTCTAGATCACTTTCTTCTATTTTTTATATTCGTTCAATTATTTTGAAAAAAAGCTACAGGTTTTTCTTTTCCATTATGTTGGGCTTGTATCAAGACAGCACTGATACCTTGGATACTACCGTTAATGTAAATAAAGAAAATTTATATATATATAATTATGTGTTCCTATTGAAAATTGCTAGAATTGGCAACAAAATTATATGATCCTTAACTTTCTGGAAAGCTTTCTGACATCTTTCATCCCAGATGAGATCGATATTTTTGTGGAGTAAGTTGTGAAGTGATCTGAATTCTTGAACAGCATTAGGAACGAGTATAGACTATTTATTATAAAAGTTCACTTTGCCCGTATAGATTGTCGAACGTCCTTTTTTGTCTTTGAAACAGAAAAATGTCGAATTATTAATCTTTCAATTATTGGACTGACGGTTCCTTCACCGCAATTATGTGACCTAAATACTGAATTTCTTTCTAGGCAAAATTACTTACTTTTCATGAATTTTAGGTGGAAACTCTCTGAACCAAAAAGATGGACTCCAATAATCTTTTAATAATTGAGATACATGTTGTTCAAAGAGATTTGAGAAAAATTAGAATAATCATCATCTATGCAGTTTAAATACCCGCAAAACTTTTGTAAGGTTTGGTGTGAATTTTACGGAGGAAATTATACTCGAGCAAATTGTACGCAAGCGAAAATTATATGTAGGTAAAATTCTACGCAGGGAAAATTATACGCCTAATGAAAATTGTACGCAGACATATTTCTTTGCAGGCGGCATACATCAACATGAACATTTTTCGCAAAACTGATCGGACAGTGAAAAAAAAAGCTTTCGCGGCGCGAAAGCATAACCGACTTTTCCTATCTTATTTTCCTACATCTCTACTTCTTTTTTCGATTTTGTTCATTATTGGCTATACATTATATTACGTTTTCGTTTTTCCGGCACAAGTTCACTTTCGAAACTTGCCAAGCATTATTTTATTCAATCTCGTGCACTGATAATACGTAACTTACAACCTCCTCCTCTTCTGAGAAAGAAACACTTTTCATTTTCTACAGCAACATTCATTCTTTTCAACGCAGGATGGTTAACGGGGAGAAAGTAAATTGCACACAAATACCCGTATAATTTTCCCTACGTAGAATTTTACCTACGTACAATTTTCTCTGCGCATAATTTTCGTTTGCGTACAATTTACTCCGTACAACTTACCTGCGTACAGTTTACTGGACACCCGATTTTCTCAAAGGGAGAAATAGTATTCACAAGATCGTCAATTTCAGTAACATCTGACGGGTTGATTCAATCTTGAAGGTGTTGAGGTAGGCCGAGAACCACATGAGACATCACATCCAATGAGTGCATACGACGATTGTAAGCAGAAAGTTTGCCAGTCTTTGTGTGAACGTAATCGTGACGAGAGAGCTAGAAATGTAACGGTAGGAAAAGGCGGCGGTGGCGGCAGCGCTCCAACCTTTTTGAGAGAAATTCCTAAGAAACAAATCTTTCCAAAAATTCCACGACGTGGTGTGTTCATTCGTGTTCCGTTCAGAGGTATACCACTGCTCAGTCGTTCCGTCCAGATATAAATGGATAACTTCCCAAAAACGGTCTTGGTTGACGCCGACACGAATGCATTCTCGTTGAAAAACATCCATCCATGAAATCGCGTTATATGAAGTTTTGGGTTAAATTTCGAAATCACTGCGTCGAAGCTGAATGGTAACGGAAGGATTAACCGAACCGATAGCGGCAGTAACGGAGGGCGGAAGGGACAGGAGGAGGTGTGTAGATATCAAGAGGATCACTATGAAAGGTCAGATTCCCATTCCCGGGCCGTCTTCGTCAACGTAAATGGTGGCGATGGGTGGAGGGATAGAGACCCGAAATGAACGTATTTGATGACGAGGTGGTTTCTTGTCCGAGGCTGTAACGGCGCTCGGAAGAGAGAATAGTTTATCATGATGTTCGATCAGCTCCCATTCATCTGGAAATTCGTACACTCGATGGTCGAAATCATCGTCCAACAATTCCATGAAGCGAAGTGACCATACATTTTTTTTACTATCGGTAGGCGATTCCACAACTTGCATTGTGAAGCGAGCGTGAAACGTCTCGAAGCAACAAAAGAACGAGGAAATAGCACAAATACACGCAAAGAGTTTTCGAATTTATAAGATTCGTTCAAATCTCATTAAGAAGAACACGTTAGCGACAAGAAGAATGCGTTTATTATAACGATTTCGAAAACAAAGTCGCGTAAGGAGCGAACGGACAAGCGTACATTAAAATGCAAGTGTGCCGGAGCAAAATGCTAATGATTGAGTGTGACCAGCATAGACGAGAAAATAATGTTCACTGTAACGGATAGTTGACGAGGAAAGCAAGATTTAACAAGTTCCTTGACGTCGTCATTTCAAATAGGAAAGAGCGAAGAACGAGAAGGCCAGAAGGGAGAGGAAAGAAGAGAAGAATGAGTAAACGAGGATATACATATTTTCGATTCTGTTACCGCATTTCCTTGTAAGCTCAAACGAGTCCTTTTTACCTCAGGAGTATTTTTTTTCGAGTCTAAAAAATTATAACTGTTGAAGACGACTTTTGTCCGCAGAACTCCTCCAAATCTACCCGATGGATTTTTTTGTAACATGTCCATATTACCGACTTCAGGAGGTATTGCATTCTTGCGCACGGTGGAATTTTTGGTGTGGGGTATGTTTTCTCGGCGTTTCAGAGTGTGTGGATTACGATTTCAACATTGGCTCAAATTCATATGCACGTACGTACGTACGTACGTATGTATGTATGTATGTATGTACTTTTATTGGTGGGCGAATGTTCTCGGTTGGTATTGGATCGATTTATATGAAATTGAGAATTATTGAAGTTTTATATTTGCACGAGGGAATCGGGTCATTTTTTTGAAAATCGGATCGGTAGTTTTTGAGATTTTTCCAATTGAATTTAGAAAAATTCGGAGCGGGGTAAGTCGAACGTCAGTTCGTTAACCATCCTGCGTTGAAAAGAATGAATGTTGCTATGGAAAATGAAGAGTGTTACTGACTTTTGCGCGAAAAGTGTGTCTTTCTCAAAAGGGGAGGGGGTTGTAAGTTGTGTATTATTAGTACACGAGATTGAATAAACAATAAAGCTTGGCAAGTTTTGAAAGTGAACTTGTACCGGAAAACGATGTCATTTTGCCGTTATTAACGAAAACGATTAAGTAATATAATGTAGCCAATAATGAACAAAATGGAAGAGAAGAATAAGATAGGACGCGAAAGCTTTTTCAATAATATATCTGGAGACGCACACCTGCAATTTTTTTGAGGATCGGATGAAGAGTTTTCGAGAAATTTTCATTTTTTTTGAAAAATCTCTCACTATGCTTACCTTACGAAAAGCGGATTTCCCTATCTTTTCAACACTTTTGTTATCAGTACCTGTATTGTGATTGTTATGACTATATCTATGGTTAGCTTATTGGCAACACTGCTCTACGCAGCAATCATTATCATCATTATTAATTGCATTACTATTATTATTATGGACTGTACTGTTCTCGTTTATTATTGGAATATATTCATTCTCCACTAATCTTAACAGAATTGGCGACGAGGATGAAATAGTTTCACTATTCTCGTTCATTTTCTTGCCCGTTTACGTAGCAAGTAATGTCTTTTTCGACTCAGTTTTGAATGATTGTTATTCAGCAATAGTAGGTACGTTCCGCGCCGAGTTATCTATCGAGATGACGACCAAAGACGCCCTCACTGCGATCATGGATGCGCTCAAAAACCAAGGTGCTGCTATCGAGCAGTTACTAAAGAAGCAATCAAATGCTCAAACAAATACGGTGGTACGCCATAATATATCTTTCGATAAATTCGATCCTAAGGAGGAAGAATTTAGTGCTTATTATGAGCGATTTGAGAATTATCTCGACACGCGAGGAATTATCAAACCTGAAACAGACGGCGACGAAGAACTATCAGACGAAGAAGAAGAAGAAAAGAGGCGCGTCGAACATTCGATGAAAACGATTCTTTTAGGCTGCTTACAGCGAATAGAGTTCTTAGAACTGAAATCTGATATCGGCGATCGAAAATTAGCAGATATTGAGTATTCGGAAATCTTGGATTTTCTCAAAAAACGTCACGATGCGAAAATAAATATTCAAACTGAACGCCACAAGTTCCTATCTAGGACGCAGAAAGCAAATGAATCAATCCCAGATTATATATCTGCCCTGAAATTAATCGCTCAACGATGTAAATGGATATGCACGGCTGAAGAATGTACTGAACCATTCGACGGAGTATTCCAAGCCCAATTCATTTGTGGTGTCAAAGATACATATATTCGAGAGAAGTTACTGCAAATGGATCCGGATACCTCGTTAACGCAAACCTTAGACTCAGCATCCGCGCTTGAAGCAGCTCGAAAAGAAAATACAGAAGATTTCGGTGTCAAAAACCAGAATAATGTCGCAGACTCAGTGAATCGAATCTCAAAAGCGGAAGAACATCAACAAGGTAAACCATATTATGGGCCAAGACTAAATAATAGCGCATACCGTAATTATCACTCTCGATCCAAGACCAAGTTCCAGAATAATTATCAACGACGGAACAATAATCAACGACGTCCAACCAGCGTTTCTCACAAAAAACGGCAGTTCAATCCTGAATTACTGAAGAAACTTGGTATCGCGAATTCTTGCCTGGCATGTGGCAAAGATAATCACAGGACCGAAAATTGCCGTACCAATAAGGAAAAGCTTCATTGTTCACATTGTGGTCACAAAGGTCATTTAGTCAAGGTCTGTATCAAAGCTCTTACTGATAAAAATAATGTTAAAGCTCTAGAATTTGAAGATAATCCTTTTATGGGCGGAATAAACCAAATATCCGCAGTTGAGAAAATCACCTATGATATCGCGCCGTTATTGTCATATTTAACAGAAAAACTATTCGTTGAAATTCTTATCAATAATGAATATCAACAATTTGAATTAGATACTGGAAGTCCGGCAACAGTCCTTTCGAAGGATGATTTTAAAAAATTGAAGATTTCTTGTCCTATCATTAAATGTCCAAATATTCGATTTAGAGTTTACAATACCAAATTTCTCTATCCAGAAGGTTATGTTATTGTACAAGCCTCCTATAAAGGTGAAACCCAGAAACTGCCATTATTCATTATTAGTGAAAACTAGCAAGTCCGGCGCGCCTATGGCGCGCCTCTTGGTTTTTTGTTTTTTCATTTTTATCTTATTCGAGAGCGCTATATAAACAGGAATAATTTTTAAAAATCTCGGTAAATTATCTAGATATTTCTACTTTGGATATTGAAAAAAAAAAAAAGTAGAAATTCTCCAGACAACTTTTTTTTGGCCCATAGTTCAATTCAATCGATCTGCTTAGTTTTCTTTTCAAGCTTTTCTTCTTTCTTAATTTCATTCAATTTTGCACTCTTTCATTCTTTACTTGTTCTTCCATACAGCCTTTTTTTTTTTCTTTCTTTCTTTATCGTTTCCTGAGTCTTCCAAATTGTTCTCTGCCTCAGTATCACACTCTTGCATAATGTAACTCCTCCTATTTTCGAGTTGATTTAGTTGAGACTTTGAAAATCCCTTCCTTCATTTACCTTAATTAGAAAAAAATTTCTCAAGGCCTTCAATTTATTCCTTCGAGTCCACCCACCTCCAACTAACAGTTATTCTTGACATCGAGTCCTGATTTTTGTAATTCACTATTCTCTAGGGATTCTTCTGTTAAATCCTGATGATGTTAAGAGCATTTCCAGTTTTTTATGATGTCAACTACCTAACCTAAATTGAGGTTCAATAGGAAACCTATTCCATAGGGGGAGGGATTTTTGAAAATTTTGGTGTCTCGCCATCATTTACCTAGAACAATGGTTGATATTTTTCCAAGTCCTTTTCCTGTCATATATATCTTGGAAGTTGAAATTCTTCCATGTTCCTCTCTTAAAAAATATATTTGTAGCTTGGAAGTCGACAGTTTTTAAAGTTGTCCACTTGTCATAATTGCAAAGGTCGATGTACAAAATGCGTTTTCAATTTCAACTCCTCTGATGGTTCCATTTTTTCCAAGTTCCTCTCCTGTAATAATATAGCTCGATTCCCAATATTAAAAATCTTTTCAAATCTGACTCCTTTGATATTGAAAATTTTTCCTATCCCTTATCTATCATAATAGAGCTCAAATGTCTCAATTCTTCCGAGTCCCTTTTGCTATAGTTAGCTTAATTTTCAAAATTTTATCAAATCTAATTCCTCTTTTTGGAACCCCTCCAATTTTGAATTCAATTCTCAATATCAAAACCAATCCGTCCCATAGAAGAGGATGTGGGAATTCCTTATTCAACTTTATTAAACATGTGATTGTTTTCTATTACAGCCTTCAATTGAACTTCTTTTGGTTGAATCCTAGAAATCTGATTGGAAGCTTCATTACAATCCTTACTATCTTATTATACAGATAATCTGAGAATCTATCACCTTTTTTCCTGTTCTACTCTTCAAAATCAACATACTTCCTACAAAGTATTTTCTCAATTATCCTCTGACCTGTGTAATCATTTCCAACACAGTTTCCAGCTCTCGCAACTACCTGTGTTACTCAGTTCCATTTTCCAAATATTTCAGTTGCTTTTCTTCTTCTACTTCTTACAATGGAAGTGATTATTGATTCAAAAAGTTGATATTGATAAGGGATCATCATATTTTGGTGACTACTATTTTCTATTTTGCCTATTAGCTCTCCTTCATTAGATACTTTCCATCATTATGTGGACATTTGGACGTCATTAGAACTTTTTGCCAAATTAATTATCCTTCAATTTGCGAAGTGCTAAATTGTATCGGATAAAATGAGGTATGAAGTGCAAAGAGAAGGTCGTTACCGTTATAATATTAGGCTTTAGCTATTTTTTAGCTTAATTGTATCGGGTAAATTAGGTATGTGATGGATTTCGTCTGAAGCCTTCTTCTAGGGAACTGAGGTATGTTTTATGCGCTACTTTTATTCCATTCTTCAGGGTTTTCCGAAACTCTTCATACTTGTTGATATTATTTATGATAATATTATTTTTCAACTTTCGTTGTGCCCTTTTCTTAGAATCGTACCCCCTACTTTTCCTGAATACATCCCTCTCAATTTCTCACATGATGTGTCTATAGTTGGAATTCTGATTAGGTTTAAGCTCACACTTTTCTACGCTCATCTGTACAAAACGTATCTTTTATTTGATTCTCAGTTCACATCGGTTGCCCTCAATATGATCAAACTGATTGCGCGCCTGAAAACTGCACCCTTTCACCCAAAATTAAGGACCCCACCTTGTAACTACGTACTTACGACCATAAAAACTTTCATTATTTCTTAATCCTAGCTTAATTCTTGTATCACTCACATAAAAAAACAACCCTGCAACAAACTTGGAATCATTAAAAGTTAACCTATCCTCAGTCTTCAGCGAACAGAAATTCCCACCATAAAGAGGTTATTTTTGCTCGATATAGAATTGGTCACTCTCAACTTGAACATTCTCATCTCCTCCTGGGTTTCCATGCTCTACCTTCATGTAAATCTTATTATGCAGATAATCTGACAATCTATCATCTTTTTTCCTGTCCTACTCTCCAAAATCAACGTACTTCCCACAATATAATCTCAGTCTCATCCTCTGTCCCATGTAATCATTCCCAACACGGTTTCCAACTCCCGCAACTACCTATGGTACTTAATTACTCCAACTTATACATATCCATTTTCTTTCTCCTGCCTTAAAATTTGAGTACCACCATCTGACTCAATTGCTACCTCTTCTTCCAATCATCTTCCCTATCCTCACGTTCTTTTCGTTTGTTTCTCACTCCACTCCAGTTATTCTTATTTTCAGAATACAACCATAATACCATTTTACAAATATTTTAATCGCTTTTCTTCTTCTACTTCTTACAATTGAAGTGATTTTTATTCAAACAGTTGACACTGATAAGGGATTCTCATATTTTTATGACTACTATTTTCTATTTTACCTGTTGGCTCTCCTTCATTAGATACTTATATTATCATTATAATTATATGGACATTGTGACATCATTAAAACTTTTTGTCGAATTCATTTTTCTTATCTCACGTCCAAGAAAGTTAGCCACCTTTTATCGAGACTTTGGACATCTAACCTGAGGTGAGGTTGTTTAAAGAGGCGAGGTAATCGATGTAAGGTTGAATCGTTGTTACGTTTTATTTTGCTAGGCAATTCATTTTACGCAGATAGATAAATTCGATGCTCGATGTAGAATTGAATTGTTTTTTTTTTTTTCTTCCTTCAAATTTGCTAGGTAATTCATTTTACACTTATATCTATATAGCCTACAGTAATAGAATGCACGTATAATATTCGGTTTTAGCTATTTTTTAGCTAAATTGTATCGGGTAAATTAGGTATGAATCGCGGTGAGGAAAAGGGCACAGTTTTTAGTATTATAAAATGGAGAACTTTTACACGCACGTTTGTGATAAGCACGTTTGTGATAATAAATCGTTGCACTTAAATAACCAATAATTATTAATTTTCTATTTTCTATTTTGCCTGTTAACCTTCAGTCGCTGTGACGTCATTAGAATTTCACGAATATTTTTTCTTATAATTTGCTAGGCAATTCATATATATAGTAATAGAATACACGCGTTAGCTATTTTTTAGCTAAATTGTATCGGGCAAATCAGGAATGAGAGGCAAAGGGTCATTTAGCTTTTTAGTATATTAGATTATCAACCTATTTTAGGTCGAGCTTGGATTCGCAGTTTGAAAATTATTAATCTGGATGAATTTACTGAAGAAAAAAAAAGTTTAGGAATTAATCTAACAGAACTCGATCCGGCTAACGAAATTATTCGAAAATACCCTACTATTTTCCAAGATACTGTTGGAAAAATTCCCGATGTAATATGTCAGCTGAAGTTAAAAGAAGATGCTGCACCAAAGTATTTACCTCCTCGTCCAATTCCATACGCGTTAATTCCCATTGTGAATAGAGAACTTGATCGTATGGAAAAAGAAGGAGTAATTGAAAAAATTGAATTTAGCCAGTGGGGAACACCTTTGGTGATTGCACCAAAGCCAAATAATAAAGTTCGTATTTGTGCGGACTACAAAGTCACATTGAACCCAATGTTAGAGCCGGTACACTATCCTATTCCTAAAGTACAAGAAATATTTACAAACTTGCATGGGAGTACTTATTATTGTTTACTCGATATGTATCATGCTTATCAACATTGCAGTTTAGATCCAAAAAGCGCAGAAATTGCAGCAATCAGTACTCATCGGGGTACTTATAAAGTTAATCGATTATATTATGGGTTAAGCACCGCCCCAAGCTTATTTCATAGTGTTATGGCTCCAATCATTAGCAGCTTACCAGGCTGCGTAGCCTATTTTGATGACTTATTAATATATGGCCAAACAAGAGAAGAGTGCCAGAAAAACCTTGAGATCTGCCTTGAAAAATTGAAGGAATTCAATATTCATTTGAATAGAGAAAAATCAAAATTTTTTATCCGAAAAATTAAATATCTAGGTTACATAATATCGGAGAAAGGCCTTGAAAAAGATGAAAGTAAAGTTGAGGCTATTAGAGACACGCCACCACCAACAAATATGAAAGAATTACAATCGTTCCTTGGTATGGTTCAATTTTATGCTCGTTTTATTCCAAACCTATCAACAAAATTGCAACCCTTACATAGATTATTGAGGAAAGAGGAACCCTATCAGTGGTCGAAAGAATGCAACGCAGCATTTGTAGAAATAAAGAAAGAGCTCTCAGAGGAAGGGAAGATTCTCACAACATTTGATCCAAAACTTCCCCTTTATTTAGAAACAGATGCAAGTCCGTACGGACTGGGAGCTATTCTATCGCACATGAAAAATGGTCAACTGCATCCTATAGAATATGCGTCACGCTCTTTATCTAAAGCTGAACGGAATTACTCACACTTAGACCGTGAAGCTACTGCTATGTATTGGGCAACTACAAAATTCTATCAATATTTATATGGTCATGTATTTACACTCATTACAGACAATAAACCTCTACAGCAGATTTTCTCCCCTAACAAGCAGCTTCCGGCAATAACAGCTCAACGACTGCTTCGTTATGCATTACATTTACGACAATTTGATTATTATAGTGTGCAATATCGGGCTGCTAAAGACCATTCAAATGTTGATTATTTATCGCGCCAACCAATTCAATGCATCAACGCAGACATAGTTGATGAAGTCGACCTGTTCTGTATAAATCAAATCAAAACATTAGTTTTCAATTCAAAAGGCGTGACTGCAAAAGACCTTAAAGAAGCAACTGAAAAAGATATTAAGTTGTCTAAACTAGCAAAAGAGTTAAAAGAAGAACCTGAAAGAAAAGATACTAAAAAAACGGAATACTCATTATTAAATGGTGTTATCATGCGCGGACAGAGAGTAGTAATTCCAAGCAGTCTCCAACAATATGTATTGAAAGAATTACACCTTACACACTGTGGAATTACAAAGATGAAAGCTATTGCACGATCAATATGTTATTGGAAGAATTTAGACAAAGATATTGAAGAAATGGTAAAAGACTGCGAAGCTTGTGCTACACATCAACAACAGCCAAGTAAGGCCCCGGTACATCATTGGGAAATACCGACAGCACCATGGCACCGAATTCATGCTGACTTTGCAGGTCCCATATGCGGAAAGTTCATTCTGATTGTCATTGACGCATACTCAAAATGGGTAGAAACATTCTTACTTTCCAAAGCACCAACGTCGATGTCTACAATTGAGAAATTCACAAAGTTGTTCATTATACATGGGCTGCCATACACTGTAGTAACAGATAACGCTACATATTTCACGTCCAATGAATTTTCACAGTTTTATGAAGCATGTGGTATCACCCACATAACTTCCCCTCCAGATTTTCCAGCAACCAATGGCATTGCAGAACGGACAGTCCAAACGTTAAAGAAGAAACTTTTAAAGATGCTTAGTGAAAACCCAACAAATTTATATGAGAAGATACAACAAATTGTGTTCCAGTATCGCTGTACTCCACTTGAATGTGGTCAAACGCCTGCCAAACGACATTTTGGTCGTCAATTACGAACTCGGTTACACTTGCTAAAACCAGAAACCACTGACCGTACAGAATATAATGCTGATGCCAAAAAGCATATCAGGACTTTTAAAGTTGGTGATCAAGTCCTTTCCAGAAATTATCATGGGTCAGCTAAATGGAAAAAAGCATCAATTGTCAAGGTACTGGGTTATCAAACATATTTAGTTCGTCTGCCATCAAATCAAATACTCAAGCGCCATATAAACCAATTAAGAAGTTCCTCAATCTCTAAATCATCAATAAATCCATCACCATCACCAAATGGCAGCAAGAAGAAAGTAACAATTAGTGAACCAACAGAACTTCGTACGTGAAAAGAAAAGACCAGTACGTCTATCTTTATAAAACGCTTACTCAAGTCTTAATATTTTGCAGCACCCCATTTAAAAAATTAATTGAACACATTGTGTCAATTTTTTGCTTTCTTTATTTTGTAATGACGTTATTATCTCCAAAAAAAAAAAAAAATGCAATTATAAGTTAAGATTTTTTTTTTTTCCATGTATTACTATTATGATTATTATTATTTTTCACGAGTGGGTGACTGTTATGACTATATCTATGGTTAGCTTATTGGCAACACTGCTCTACGCAGCAATCATTATCATCATTATTAATTGCATTACTATTATTATTATGGACTGTACTGTCCTCGTTTATTATTGGAATATATTCATTCTCCACTAATCTTAACAGTGATGAAGAACCTTTCATCATTCAACACGTTCATTCTTGGTTCATTCTTGATCAAGGGTTCATTGAATTTTATTTTCGATGATATTTCATTCAAATTCAGTACACTTGTATTTCGCTTCCCACAGCCCCTAGAGCCTTGAATGTTGTTTTGTCAAATTTTTGTTTTGTTAAATTTGTTTTTGGACGGATAGTAATAACGGCGGATTATTCATTTTATTTTTTTGATATTATTAGTCATACTCGATAGTGAAAACCTTGAGTTTGAATGATTGAGTACAATTTTTTAGTCTTCATCAAGTGTCCATCTTGGTGATTTCATTCTTATTTAATATTATTCATTTATACCTCATCTTTTTTTTCGTGTATGCATAATTGATAATGGTTCATAGTCGATTTGAGGTGTCTCAGGAGATGGGAATATTATTTTCAATTTGGACTACCTTCTTTGTGTGAGATTTAAGGTTAGACCTATGAGTGAACCAGACTCGGGTACGATATATTTTTTCTTGTTAATACGTTTGGAAAGGTTAAAGCACGAGGAAAAGAATGGGGGATTGACTGATGGGTGATTGGTTGCTTCTTTGGCTTCGACATCGATTTTCTTCGTTTTTCGGGATCTCCACTCCTTGTATAGCTGGATTCCCAAATGAAGAATCTTGGGATAAAGTATCCATAGAAAATGGGAATGATAGCGTGAATACAATTCAGGAGTGCACGAGAGGAATATCAGCTGGAGAGAGCGTTGAGAGATGCCAGGAATCGGAGGTGATAACGAATTGAGCCATTCAGCCTAATACAGTATACTAAAGTAATACTAAGCTAAGAATAACGTAGAGGATTGTAAAGCTCTTTTTTTTGCCGACTTTTCTCGCTCGAAAAGTGAGGTATTACATTTGTAGCAAGATTGCAGGAGGAAGAAGCAGTCAACTTTCTCGACGCTTTGGAGGCCCTATATTACTTTCAGCATGAAAAAAAAATCAGGTTTCTTTATATATTGGCCTATATTAGGGTTAAATAATTTTTTTTTGTCCGCGGATCTCCTCCAAAACTACTGGTTGGATTTTTTTCAGCCTTAGATAAGTTATAGTCTCATATTTGAAGATGGACACCAACAATTTTTTCGACGATTAATTGATAGTAATTCCTCAGCGCGTTTCCAATTGAGTTAATACGATTCTTTAGGTTACCCCTAATCATATTGGGAGTAATCGAAATATCATTTATGGGATGTATAACAGGGTATGAGTAGAACCATACGATCACAAGCACATAGAACTTATAACACTAAACCTGTTGACACGGCTCTACCATCAGGATGGACGAGACTTACACATAAGACAAGAGTTCGTACTTCATCGCACGTCGTAACTAAATCTAATCCTCGAATTAATCGCAACCAACATTAATATGTATTCGACTCCTACCACAATTCCCCTCCACCTGAGAGGACCGGCTCGGACTAGCTCAATCGAGCGCTAAGGGTATGAATACATCTTTTTTAGGGGGTGAGTAACTGAAGATAGACCACGGTTAGTTTTTGGCAATATTTGGCTTGATTGACTGGTCATTGATATTTAATCTAAAGAGAGGCAGTGACTCTCAATACGTTTTGCATTATGAGAAGGAAAGTCGTGTACTACTTACGTTTCGGTTACTCTCTCATGAAGCGATTAATTCGTATTATTCATTCATATTATTATTATTATCATCATTATTATTGCTGTATTGTTACTGTTAATGATTGTGAAGTGTTGGGACATAAGTATGTGTATTCAGTCCTTTTTCCATTTCTCTTCTTCTAGCGCAATGATTACTCGTAGGCAGAGGTGAAAATTATGTTGAATAATTGGGGGTATCAGAATCGCAATGAGAGCATGAAAGAGGGATGAGATAAGCGATGAGATGAGTGTGTGTTCTCTACAGCAACCAACATTAAAAGGTGCTAGAGAATCGGAGTTGATCAAGAATGAATTAGAGGGGCAAAAGATGGTGAGGATGTGTGTGTGTGTCTTATTGAGAAAACGACTCATTGAATAAATTGCAGTACTGGAGTTAACGTTTGAATAAACAACTTAGTTGTAGGTAGAGGTGAAAAGTCATGTGCTGCTTACGCGGCTGCGTAAGAATTTTTCTTTTTTACCACCATACGTATAGGCCTACCGTATAGGCCTATCGGTTAGGCTATTTCTTCCCATACATGTATCGTGCTAAATATTCCACCCTTACTAAACGAAAACTTTTTCGTTTCAACTCATCTTCTCCCACCGTGTTGTTTATGTGATAAACCAAGTCGAATCAAGAGGGGGGAGGGAATTTTTGCACGGAAACGAGATGATGAGCTGACGGTGGGTCGAGAGAGTTTGTTTTTGAAAAGATATGGGTACGATCATGTAGTTATGAAAAGAAAAATTTTAAACTTTCTCATTAAAAGTTCGAATTGCCTTTGATTCGAATTATGTAAAAATGCATTGTGAGTCTTTTTGATTATCAATTTTTCATGCGTTAATTTTTCCAAAAGTTCTTGCTATCGAAAGGTGAGTACGCGTTTCCGGATTAGATGAAACAATACGTGATCTAGATATCTGCTTTTGAATGATGGCTGAACCACTCAAACGCAAGTTTGCCTCATATTTGTTCACATATACTTAATCAAGATTATTCTATTAATTAGCTTATAGTTTCTTTAGATGTTCAATTTTGAAGAATATTAATTTTGAGTTGAATAAATGTGTCACGTAAATTTTACTGCATTCGTCCTTTTCTATCGATTAGCAATAAACAGCTCGAAGCTAGACCTGTGAAAAGAAAATAAAAAAAAATGATTTGCACAATTATTGTGAACGTTATTTCGACCACCTAACCCTTCTTTTTTGGTCCGATTTCTAAATAATTTAGCAGTCCCATGGTCTATATTTTTCTGAATTTTATTGATAGATTTTTCACTCGATCCTCGTTTTATTTTTTTATTATGCTCACCACGTCTTTGTGAGTGCACGATGTCAATTTTCTTCTATGAATTATTATCAAGTACTACGGATAAATAACGATGACGACAAACTGATTTTCTCTAGTTTAGTAAGTAAGTGGAGCTTATATCGACGACAACTTTAGCTTCTTCTAGCATCAGCTTTCTTATAGCCTAAGTGATCTCAAAAAGTGAACCAAAAATGGATCTCTTTTCTATCCTCGGACCGCCCCGCCCTTCTTAGGAGTATTCTTACTCCCTTCTGAGCTAGTCTGGGTCTCATCGAAACGGATGAGACCGGGATCCTGAAGTGGACGGTATGCTAGTGGCCTGCAGGCTATGTCTACTTGAAAGCTTAGCCAGAGTTAACAAGATCATTTGATTTGGTTGCTGTCTCAATAAATTATACGTTATCAATGTTTTTCTGTACGGTTCCTGTCATGTTTGAGTACCTACCTTCTCCGCGCTTACTCTTGTTACATCACAGTGTCAATAAATATTCTTAATTAAATTGTTGTGTATGTAAATATGAGTATCTAACTTGCATTATAGATGAGATATTTTTTCACAAAATTCGGTGTCGAATTAAGTACCTCTAATCGCAATACGTACTCATCAGTCTTACACGCACTCAATAGCGTAACTATGTGATAGCGCGTATTACTTTGTTGTACAACTATCTAAATCTGCAATGATCCGAATCGTTGACATTATATTGAAGCAGTATTTTAGTTTTCCTTCTGTAGAACCTACTACCCGTAAGCTGTACGCACAAACATAAAATATATGGGTGCGTATTGTTGCTATTGACTCGTGTTGAAGAAGAGACCTAGAAAGTTGCGTGTCTAGTGTGTGAGAATACAATTTGACCGGAAGAGGAAACTGACGTCGTAGATTTTTAAAACTTTTTATTTTTCATACTTATAATGTCAGATCGAATCGGTACGCGAATGCCTTTTGCCCTAGTATGCATTCGCAGCATCGATGATGTTGCAGTTGGGCTAGGAAAATAAACTGCATTTCCGTTTACTCACAATACTGGTCGCGTCGTACGCATTTTCCGGTATCATTTATCATACAAAGTTTCTTTCGACCACCTAGCTTATAACGAGGGATGCCTAAGGATTCAGTGAATAAAATGGGTAAAAAGTATTTTAAAAATATCTACTATTCGTATATGTATGTGTAGGCTACCGTAGGTAGTCGCAAATAAATAAGAAATGCAGGAACATTTTCGATTAATCATCATCTATTTTCATTATTGATTTTTCGAAGAAAAGGAGGTACATATAGCATTGACCTTCTCCGTGGGCGCAATTTAAGCGAGTACAGAACTTTTTTGCGTTTCACAGTGTGTAGATTACGAGCACAGACAGTATGGTTGAGATTCATTTTCGTTAAACACTTATGGACATGATTAAGTAAAAACGGCTTTGCTCGCACTATTTTTTTATTATAATTACTCGTACAAACAAGTAAAATTTAAGCGAGGTTTACGTTTCAACGTACTACGACGTCTTCAGATTGGTTCTGAGGAAGACGTCGTATAGTACGTTGAAACGGAAACCTCCCTTAAATTTTACTTGTTTGTACGAGTATAATTATAATAAAAAAATAGTGCGAGCAAAGCCGTTCTTACTTAATCATTGATATTCTTTGCACGAAAAAATCATTAGCACTTAGGGACATAATTTGTGGCAAGGTTAATCTCGGAAACGATTGAATGAATTTACTTGAAAGTGAAATACAGGCCTAGTAATTCGGAAAATCTTCGAAGGGGAAATATTAAATTGTATGAAAGAAAAAAATTGTTTGAACGACAAAAAATTAAGAGCAATTGACAAAAATATAATTTAAAATTACAAAAAGAGAGCTCAAGAAAAGTATTGAATGCTTTCAAACCAAATGAAACTGTAAGAGATCCCTAGAGCATGAGTTTGATAAGAGATCACTTAACGAAGGGGGTTTAATGAGAACAGAGGAAACACATGTTGATTGCGATCAGATTTAATTGAAATGGACTCACTTAATTTGATACAGCTTAAATCAACGAAAAAATCGAAATGAACGCGGTGATAACAATGAGAAAAGAATTTACGTGAAAAGGGCGAAATTAACGAGTAACTGCGCGAACGTGAAAACAGTGCAATGATTAAGAAAAACAAAACGTGAAATGATAACTAGATTAATTCGCGGGTCTTATAAAGGAAACATGACAACACACCGAAGACGTCAACGAAATCGTATTTTAAAATTCGAACTCTTTGATTAGGCTAGCTGGAAGAGCTTATATAGGGAATTAACAATGGAAGGATGTGGAGTATTATAGCAGGTAATCGGGTAGTGTAAAGTATCGAAAGAGGTTCGGAAAAATATGTAGAAAACAATATGATCGTAACGGTTAACGGAAAATTTGGTAGGCTGGATATCGAAAGAGATTCGTAACAAGACGTAGGAATAAATACGATCGTAACGGGATTGTTGAATAAATTTGTGTTATTATAAAGAATCGTAAATATTGAAGTGTAAGTGACGGGTGTATTTCATACAGAAACGAAGAAAACACAAAAAACAATACCTATGGTTCAGCCGGGTAAAGTACGGTAGACGAGGCAAAATATAAATGGTTATATTAAATAAAAATTTCAATACGGTATCAATAATCATTATCACTCATCATGACCTTTGAGTGCAACCTTTGGAGAAATTCCACATGTAGATTATAGCAACGCCTACTCCATGATTGTCCGAATGGTGCTAAATTAAATACCACTCTTGAATTCTGAAAATTTTCAAAGCGCCGAAAACTTTGGCCTATGTTCATAAATTTTCGGTAAATTGTACGACGAAGGAGGGATAGGATTCAAGATTAGAAGGACGGCTTTGAATTATTGTACCTCGACTGTAATAATTAAATGATGGAATTTTGTTTTTGCAAGGGTTAAATCTACCTACGTTAGTTTTTAGAAAAACCACTGAAAGACCTAATTTTTCGACGTTCCAGAATATATCGTAGGTAACCTTTATTATCAAGAAACAACAAAAATATTTAAAAAATTAAACTCGGTGTGCTGACGAAGTTGGTTAAATTGACATCATCATCATAACTGAACTGAACTAAAAAGAAAAAACAAAGAGTTTAAATTGAAAAAACTACTGTTACTAAACTAAACAAAAATAATATTACCGTAACAACTTCTTTAATCAAACATCCACCCACCGCCGTATCCTTCATATTCTTATAGCCTTCCTCATGGATGAATAATTATTTTTAGTTACTTACATATTCAATCTTCCTCTATAATATGAACGAACAGTCTAGACTTTCACTAGGCACTGCCGCCTTCTATAGGAAAATATTACGGTACCTACTGCTGTAAGATTTTACATTATGTCTGTTTGATTACAAAAGTTTTTAATATTTTGTTTAGTACCTAGAATTGTTGTTACCGTTTGGTGCATGGTAACAATAATATTTTCAATTAAAATAATAGCCATTTCCTAAAGCGAATGCATGATGTAGTCACGAGTCCAAGTTTCATGAAACGAACCGAAGACGAGTGCACAAGTGACTCATCACGAACTAATAGACCGTGCATAATATTTCGAAAATTTTTTCTTATACTTACGTACAAATTACGTACATAGCTGCAGGGTATAGCCCGTGACTTGAACCTGTGAGTAAACTAGCTAGTTTATCTACCGAAAATGGCTACCCGTGGCTAAAACAGCTAGTTTACCTATCAAAAACAGCTGATTAATGTCCAGTTTTACCAGCAAGTATAAAAATAGTATATTTTCTTATACGTGCTGGCAAAACTGACCATTAATCAGCTGTTTTCGATAGGTAAACTAGCTGTTTTAAGAACGAAGTGAAAATGGCTTCGCTTGCACTATTATAACTATACAAATAAAATTATAAAAAAAGGTTGACGTTCGACGGTACTAAGACGTGTCACGGGTAGCCATTTTTGGTAGATAAACAACCTAGCTGGTTTAGTCACAGGTTCAAGTCACGGGTTATACCCTGCAGCTGTGTACGTAATTTGTACGTAAATTGCACGTATAATTTGAACGTATAAAGAAAATTTTTCTATTATACACGGTCCATCAGCTCGTGATAAGTCACTCGCTTTAGGACCTTCTATAATGAATAATAACTATTTCTATAAATTATATTACAAATAAAACGAAATTCAATCAACAAAATAAATACTCTAACGTCATTGGCTGACTAATTTTTCTTTCATACTAATCTAGCTGTGGGTAAAATTAAACTTTGACAGCACCATAGATGCAGTCAAAACGCCATATATTTCAACATCATGTATAGGAAAAAAATTATAGTTTTTAGGTTCGGTGCTCGTCCTACAAGGCACGAACCACTTGCAATCGCCTTTTCTTTTTTTCTTCAGTTTTGCAATAATTGTTGTTCTCCGACCTTTCGATGTCGAGTTGCTATGTGATATCGATTTATAAATCAATTGTTCTATACATTCATTTTAGAGAAGAGTAATGTTTGCGAAAGAAAATGAAGAAGTTGTTGATCGTTTTTGTTTTTCCTTAAGGTTTTGCGATTTTATTTTCCAATATCAGTGTGATACTCATTATACAATTATTACATTTAGTTTGTTTGTATTTTGTGTGTTTGTAGTATTGGGTGAAAAATGATGTGATGTAATCTTAGACCATATAGTACATAGACCGCTAACAATGATGAAAAGCTTGTCGGAACATAGGAGACTCTGTAAGTCGGTAAGGTCTCACGGCGTTAATGTGAGTGGGAGTGGCATCGCTCACATCCCCTTACGTCGCATGCACCGTCGCATGCACCGAACCATCCATATCACACCTTTCCGACTTACAGCCAACCTCCTATGCTCCGACAACTTTAACGTCATTTACATAGGCTATCAGCATAGGCTATCAGCGGTCTATGTACTATATGGTCTAAGGATGTAATGCTGTCGTATCTTTCCTATCATAATTGATTTTTATTTCTGCGGGAATCACAAGGATCTTCTGGGGGGGGGGTGTGGACCCCCAACCCCCCCTTCTTGCGTACGCCACTGCTATAATTACAGTATATTACTTCGGTCAGTGGTGGTATTATCAAGCAGAGTTCTGCCGTACAAAATAAAATGGACGTATCCAGGGGAAATTAGCAAAAACGGGTATTGTTGTAGAGAAGGCGAAGGATCTTTTTCCATAGATTGTGAATATGGAGATATCCATTCTATTTTGTACGGCAGAATCAGAAAGCTAGCTCAAAGTGTAAAGCCACACGTTGAAGAAGTTGTGGAAAGTTACTCGCTCAACATAGAAATCCAGAAGTTGAAAGCCTAAAGACTGAATGCGTCAATGAAAATAGATAATATTCAAAAGCCAAAAAAAGCGAAAGAGTTTTGAGATCTGTGCACAAACTTCTTCCAGTCTGGTACAGGGTGCTTGTATTAACGATCGAATAAACGCCGACAACTGCTTGTAACATACCTATCTAAAGATAGTGTCGAGACTGTTGGTACTCCACATGCAGACGTGATGTCTTCACACTCTCAACTTTAATATTCCACTATTGAAACCCACAACATGTGCGCACAAGATCACATCTCATGCTCCACTTGTTTAAATATGGCGCGGCGGCGGTAAAGACCTCAAATACTACATTGTAATTTCGCACTAGGTGATGAAACAGTTATTGGAGACAGTTCTCTATGTATTACCGTACCTATTTAAGTATAGTGAATATTCAAAGTACTTGAAGTAATTTTGTGGTTAATTTGTTTAACCTTGCAACCTGTTAATGGCGAACGGATTGGATAATCAGGTTAGTGAACACGTATACGGAGTCAACCTGTAATTAGTATAACAGCTCGACATCTGAGAGCTCGCACTGTATTTGGCGGTAGAATTACAATTTCAACATGTCCATTTAGTACGCGGATGGTTTGGATGGTATCAGTTAATTTTTGGTTGTTTGTGGTAAGCGGGATTTTGGAAATTCATCTCTCCTTTGTTGCAGCTATTGGAGCTGACAATACTTGATAAAAAGCAGAACCAGCTATGTTGATCTTCACAAAATCCACCTTGATCATGGTCATTGGGGATATTCACATTCCCTTGGTGCTGCTAAAGTTGAAGGCTTGATATCAAGCAAGATCAGTCAATTGGTCTATTAGCGATCAGACAACAGATTCTATTTGGCTTCTGTTCTTCCTGGTTTAATGTACAAAGTTGGATCTTTGAAATCTCAACGTTGGTGTGGTTATTGGAGCTACATCTGCTTGATTACAAGCGGACTAGCTATTTGAGATTCAGATAATGAATTCTATTTGTCACCTGTTCTCATATGTTTGATTTATTACATTTGTAAGAACTCTGGCAGCGGATCACATCTTTGTCAAGAGATGTCTACTAACCTTTCCTATGTAAGACTAATGGGCATTGAATGGGTTCTTTGCCCAATTAGAAGAAGAAGAAGAAGAAGTAGTACGCGTATAACACGCAGTGGGGATTCTGAACTTGTAAAAATTGGAAAATGGTGCGTGTTACACTCGCGCGGATACGTATGTATGTTTTATATTCCGGTATATTCTGTAATCATGTTGTATTTGAAAAATAGTTTGTGAGTTTGTTTAAACATAATTCTTATAGGTAACTTCAGCTTCCACTGCAAGAGGACACTGTACATTTTGGTTCCGGGAGATTTTGATGTACGGAAAAGAGGAAGGAGGCTACGTTGTGGAGAGTCTCATTTTTAGCGTAGTTTGATTCTGATATTGTATTCACCATTGTATGAATTGTATCGTGCGGGACTAATTTACTCGGCTATCAGCCGCGCGGAAATATTTTAGTCATATCCTTGCATAAATACTTCCTTCACGCCCGCCTGTACACCCTACCCGGCACATCTCGCAACCGGGAACCTGTTTTATAGGAGGGTAATTTGAAGAAAAGTGACGGGCGCCGGGAGGCAAAACGTGGGACTTGAAACAGGTGGACTTAGAAAAATACGTATCTACTTCTGAGCTATATATATTTTATACATCGAAACTTTTTTTCGCAAGAAGCAATCTCAAATAACTGAAAATTGTCTCTCTATCGGTGGGTGTGCGCGTGTCTGTGTTCATTGTGTGACAGAGAAAGAGGTGCTATATTTGTTACGCCGAATCCGTCAAATTACCGAATTTATAAAATTGGCAACTGCTTGCTGAATTTATAAAATCAGCAGAATTTTTTGCCGATTTTATCAAATCGGTAATATTTTGATTCGATCTGAAGTACCTGGAAGATAAACATCGAGAATATTTTTAAATAAATTTATATGAACACATCAAAAGCAAATTAACATCAAATAATGACGATAATACTTTAGAAATAGGTACCGGTAGGTCTGTATAAAATGTTGAACAGTATCCAAAAATAAAATGAATTTTGTTGAGCAAATAATCACGATAATATTTTATAATCGGAAGAAGTCAATCATTGTTCGTTCTAATTTTAGTTAATAAGTGCTCGTGCCGTACATATTGCACCTCCAAAAGATGTGCATATAACGAACAGGGGTTGGGGTGCAATTCGGCCCGCCATCCTGGACGTACATGTGATAATCACAAAGACTGATGTTTTAATATTTCCCGCTGGACTGTATTTTTATAATGACGACGATTGACTTTTTCTGATTTTTTTATCCATTTATGGTACCCCTGCTCAGTGTCCACTGAGTTGAGACGCACAAGCTCGAGCAAGGAGTACTCTGTGTTAGCGCCGATGTCATTGGCCTAAATAAAGATTGCCTTTGTCTACTTATTTTCACCCCTCAACAATATTGAACGTCTTCATGATTCAACTTCACGTGTACAAACTAGTTTCAATCATCACTCGAAGATGGTCATAGAACGCAATGAAGGAGAAAAATACGATTGGAAAAAAGAGAAAGAAAAATATTACGCAGATCTTCAATTTACCACGATAATTCAGTTGCTCGTCTCATGAAAGTATAAAAGAGTGAAAAAGAAGAGAAGAAAAAGTTGAAAGATAGGATAAAAAAATATTACCTATTACTTTCAATCTCAATATTTCAGTTGCAGGCAGACAGTTGCCGATTTCATAAATTCGGCAAAAATTTCTGCCAATCTGATAAAATCGGCAATTTCACGGATTCGGCGTAACATACTGTAGAGTAGACGTATATTCAATCAACGTTCTAAGTGAAATACACATAGGATTAGCGAATCGTTGCGTCGCGTCGCGTCGCGGCATACGTAGCATGTGTATATGTACGAGTACCTATACTCTATGTACGTACCTATGTTTCCTTGCACTTGCATTGCGTACTCGCGTTAGGTTGTACTGTGTATGGAAAAATGTTAACATAGCTTCAACGAGTGTGATGTGAATGATTGTGTGTTACTCGTACTTACAATGATTAGGTGTTCACAAATACCGTATACTCTATATGTGCGTATACCAAAATACATGTGTCGCTCGCTATACAGTAGAGGTACGCCGTATTCAATTCTCGCATGCGTTGCGTTGCGTTGTGAGCTTGTATAACATGGAAAATACATTAAACGTCTATCCGGCTTTCATTTTCTACTGTGCGTCCGTCCCTGCGCGTTCTGATGAATACTTTGCTGACACTGCAATATGTAGGGCCTAAATAACAAACTCATGTTAACAGGACGACATGACAACTAAAAGGCCATAATTATTATGTAGTCAGTGCGTTCGTCTCAATGCAGAGTGCATTGTAGAACAGAAACTGTATAATACACGCGATGATACTGATACTACTGCGTTTACTTACTCAACTTAATACTTCCTAAGCAGTAAACAGTACCAGTGCAGATTTGTGAAAGTTAAATTTTTTACCCTCCTTCATAGGGGGTTACCCGCAGTTTGTCCGAACATATGCGGTTACCTTCAAACAGTTTTCTCTCTTAAAATGATGTGCATATACTTCGTTTAATAAGGGCAGCAATCCTGATTGATCCAACAGAGGAAGGGTATTATTACAATTACAATAGAAACTATGGTCATATCCACACACACACACACACACACACATCTCACGTACTTACATTACGCGACTAATTTAATACATGCACATTGCACACACATTATACAACATTTCTCAATTTTATTAACGGCTTAGAAAATATACTCTTTACTATTTTTTTTCCTCTTCTCGCGATTTGTCTACGCAGTTATGTCCATCAGTCCTTTAAATTTCCCAGCAGTAAGTACTTGTGCAACGCCCTCTGTGTGATGCGGTTACTATCAAACAGGTTTCTCTCTTATGGTATAGTTCTAATTACATTTTATGAGTGCAGATTTACTCCCTCCTTCCATCAATGATTCTCCCGGTCGCTATACACGAAAATCACGATCTGCTAAAGGAAAATTAGGTGTACTTCCTAATGAAAATTGAATTAACGAATGAAATCGGTGATACTTTAGCCGCAAATTTTATTTTAAAACTGTAAACGTTTTCGGGCAAAACCCATTATCAATACTGATCGGAAATGTACATAATTATGTGTATGTATAAAGTACAAAAAAGCACCGCTTAAAACATAAAAATAAAGAGAACGTTGAACTTGCTAACGAAAGCTTCCTTCTCTTCACGGCGTTGATAAATAAGATACTCGTATTTGATGAGTAATTTTAATGTTATTACGTATCCACGTATTTTGTAAGCGGTACCTTTTTGTACCTCATATATGTATATTTCCGATCAGTTTGATAATATGGGCTTTGCCCGAAAACGTTACCGAATGTGATAACCAACATGGCGGATGAGTTAGCTAATTCTGGGTATCTGTACCGGATATAATCATCCCAAAGTAGTAAACGGTAGCAGCCTCGGTTGAAATTGAAACGTATGATAGTGTGTTGTTGTATTGAATGAGATATTAATTAATTAGATACTTGTGTACGTGCATACGCTAAGGGCCCACTTGGTCGGTATAGAGTTATAAGTGGAGTGTGAAAGTAGATGAAATTCTGAGTCCAACAAGACCTTCTTGAAATTGTTAGGTCAAAAATTCATGTCAGGAAAGTTGTATTGAAGTTGAAAATTGGAGAATCGGGGTTTTACGAAATCGGCTAATAAAAATTGCATTATGGAAGTTTACAATGTTTCGTAAAATTTATGTAAAATGTTTAGACTTCTGGAAAAATTTGATTTTCTTGAGAAAAAAACATTCTGGAATGAAGAATAATAAGTTTGTATTAATTACTAGAGTGTAAGAGTCAAATTAAAAAAAAAAAATGAAAATTGATCCAGTAGTTGATGAGCTACAGTGTTTCAAAGTTTTTTGTCACAGATGAAGAGATTACGAAGTGTCACAGAACAAAATATGAAGATCTCACTTCCTCATGATTTTGTTCAATTTATAGGTTTTATCTCATGAAAAGAATCTTACTACAGGAAAGCTGAGGTTTTTTTATACAATGATACATTAAAATACAAAAAATCACAATTTGGACCTACTTTCAAACTTTTGCAATTTTAAGAAGAACTGTGATCGACCAAGTGGGCCCTTTTCATATATGCACGTACACACTTATTGATAAATAATGAGTTAGCTTGGTGTTCGTTCGGTTTCCTTCTAATCAATGGGGTATCCGAGAATTGAAATTTTTTTTCCTTTCTCTTTCTCGTTCTGGTGTTACCTAGAATTCTAGGCTGATGAGAAAGAAAGATTCCCGGTCACTTTCACAAAGCGATTCTCACGAAAAATACATTTCACGAAAGAAAATTTCACGAAAATCTTTTTACAAAAACTATTTTTTGAGAAAATTTTCCCACAAAAACTTCTCACGAAAAGACTTTCACGAAAATTTTGTCACGGAAGAGGCTATATTTTTTGGAGATTATAATGAACAAGCAGGAAAGAATTGTTTACTATCAAAAATTTATCATCTACGCTACGTTTAAAACAATCGTTGAGCGAGTGCTCGAAGGTATTCCAATTCGGCGCGATTATCTATACTGACTGTAACTCGATTTTTATCCCACAATCCTGTCGTACATAGCGATCCATTTTCAACACAGAACCTGTTTTATGGGAGGGTAATTTGGAGAAAAATGACGGGCGCCGTTCGCCTGGCTATAGATGGCAAACCGTGGGACTCAAAAAAATTTCTACCTCTGAGCTACATATGTATATGATAGGAGAGGGAATGGCAATGTACCCTAGTGATTCCCATAAAACAGGTTCCCTGTTTGCCTCAATTAAAAAAGTTGATGAAGGTAACCCCAAGCAGCTCACCACGTGGGTAGCAAGTTTTTCTTTTTTCTTTTTTCTTTCTTTCTTTTTTTTTTTTTTTTTTTTTTTTAGACTCAGTTCCGCCTCCGACGTTTCTACATCCGCCTACTCCCTCTTTGAAATTCCATCACCGCTGAATAAAAGTCCGGGTGATGTTTACCGATAATTGTAATACAATGATTATATAAACCCTCATTGGAGTTGTTGGTTTTATGCGTCTTTGCGAGGGCGGTATCATATTGGTTCCAAATCTCAATACAGTATCGCGGATTGCGGTGGATTGTACCTACATGGGTTTTCTTAAAATGAGCTGGAATTGGCTGCAGTTCAATCGGACTTGCTCCTTGTAGGTACTTGATCAACTGGGACATATACACCAGTGCAAGTACATAGCATATGCGCATACGTTTTAATTGTCCAATCGTCGGGATTATTGTACACTTGTTGTAAGCCCTCCAATTAAGCTTGTCTGCACACGGATTGGCCCGAGTGGAAAAAACACCTGTGGACTTGAGCACCCTTTTAAATACATCTTGCGTCCCGTTTATTATTGCGGTTTCTAAATCCGCGTGAGCTCTTTTGGGGAAGCACGCATTACTGCGGTATACTGTTCGACTGCATCGTGGACAGTTCTGAGTACTGCTGTGTACTCCACTCGGATCTCACTCGTCATGAAAGCATATAATTATAAGTGGCAGTGCCCTTTCTTCTCCGTCAGCAGCATTTTTTTGACGAACCCCCATATAGCGAACAGTTGGGCAAATAAACCAGAACTTGATTTAAATATCCCGTTGGCAAACCAAATGTGACTTTGGCATTACGACACGTTGCGTGAACGAGAGTACGTGGACGCTGGGGAGCTGGCTCGTCAATATCTTCGTCACTTTCCACTTCATCCTTCTCCTCCTCATCAAGCTCTTCACCTCGGCTGTTGAATAACAATAACTTGTCTCCCGCGAGGGTTTGTTGAAATTGAAGCGGCACGGCGCCCAAATGATCAAACGTCTTTGGATTGCTTGACCGGCAAGTCTTTCCGTCTTGTTCTGCGTATCGCTTTCTTTAATGATTCTCTGGGATATCACCTCTAATGGTACATTGGCCATCTCATTCCTCAACAATTGTGCATGAGATTCAGCAGGATTTTCAGCTGCCTTTCTCTTTATGGCGTTAACTCCTTATTGTAGCGCTCTGACCTACTGATTTGGAGGGTGCGAATTAGGTGGGCCTTTCAGGACGGTCAGCGCAACGGCCAGCTTTCGGTTGGTCAGTTATCGCACGTGTGGTACATTCCTTCGCCCTTAACTTATTGCAGTCCCAATACTGCTTATTCTGGAACGCCGTGACCGGTATAAAATGTACCCGTCAAGTAACAACTTGTTCTCTTCCACCACAGGCTGCATTGTCTGAACTAACTGAAAAGAGGCTGGTCGTCGCTGGGGCTATTTTACCGACTTTACGAGGCGTCACAATTGTGTCGGGAGTAATACCTGACTTTCCGTTCAAAAAGTCGGTAAAAACTGAGAACGGCATTGAATTCAGCGTTCAAAATTCATTTACAATTTGATAATTTCAGCTCAGCGATTTTTAGGCTGTTGGGTAGTGTTATCTTTCAAAACGCATGTATCGGTATGATTTTTGTAGTGTATACAGTCTACTAGTTGACCTTAAGTTTTCCGTTTTAGTATAATATGTACATATTGTACAGAAAAAATTTTTATATCCAATTTTTGTGGAACTTCGGCGGAACAAAATTGTAGCCTGTATATAGGCTTATACGACAAGATTGAGAGAAGCGTGTCTGAAGCTTACAATCATTTGCGTCTCGCGTCTCGTATTTACCCGCACAAACAGCACATCGATTGAACATGACCCTTCGTCCAATATTTATATCATTATGAATAAATAATATATCGGTATGTATAATTATCATTATACGTTTAGTACAGTATAGCAAACGCACGCGGTGCGGTGGTTTCATTCTTTGTCGTACAAATATCTTCGCTCAGCTTATCTCTTGTGTCGCATGGTGCGGACTAAATTGACTGTATCAGTAGATATAAATATATACCAGTAGTATGCATTGTACACCTGCTTGCAACTTTGCGTCGTTCAATTAAATTAATTAAGCGGTAATTTTTGACAGCGGTAACTGGCTAATGTAACGTGTGGTCATACGTGGAGACTTAAAATACCCAATATAATTCGATTCGATCGTGTCAATGTCGCCTACCCCGATCGACAGACTTCATTTGTTAATTAATGTGTACAAGGTGTAGTCGTATTTCGATGTGCGAGTGTACCCACAAAATGTCAAAATATATAGATAAAAAAGAAAAGAGGGGTAGGGAGGAAGGGAGGGAGGGAAAGGGAAAAAAGAGAAAGAAAAAACATGTATCCCATTCGACTGCACTTCAGCTATATTTATTAGTCAACTTGTCAATTCAGGTACTTAAATAATGTTGCTGCGCTCGCTGATGCTTCCTGATTACAGTAACGAAAATTTTACCGACAACAGCTGATATGACGCGACCCCTGACCCACTGTCGGCACGATACACCGAAGGACGAGATACACATAGACGTGAACCTTCCCGTACATATTATACATAGGTACATAGGTAATATGCAATTGCATATAATGTATAGAGGTAGGTACAAAGTATACACTTACCTAGGTACGACGAAGTGAGATTAAATATCTATCAACATCGAAAAAATAAGTTTTTTATACGGCGATTCGTCTCTCGAAAGAATATATTTTCTCCAAATCGCTTTTTCGGACCTACGTCGATCTCACCTTGTACGGCAGAATTATAACTCATCTATTACGTAAAATATACAAAGTCCGAAAATGTACTTTCTAATGGCGGGAGTAAGTTGAGTTATTTTATCGACTTTCCTAACTAGAAAGGTGAGGTATTACACCCGTAGCAAGGTGAATGGTGGGAGGGGGCAATAAACTTTCTCGACGTTTTGCCGGTCCTAGATCACAACTAGCATAAAAAAATTTCAGGTTTCCTTATATATATATATATATATATATATATATGTTACGCGCAAATCGTGAACTCGATCAATTCACGGAATGTTCAGAGAAATTGATCATTTCATGAAATGATCGACCCCTTTGATCAAACTATTTTCGCTCATTACGCGAAATGATCAGTCGGGTTCCTGTGCTATATTTGCGGCTACAGAATTGTCATTTATTCTCTATATTCATGCGAATGCAGTATGAAGAATACTCGCGCGTTTCGACGGCTGGTGAAGAAGTGCAGGGTAATGAGATAAGGCTATTGAAAAGAGTGATTTCCGAATTGTACACAGAAATAGACTCGTAGATACCGATACTCTGGCTACTACTGAGTCATAACCTACTTGTTGCAGCAATTTGAAGTGTATTATCGTGTTTAGCTTTTTGTTTCCTCAAAATATTCGTGAATAGTTCGTTTTTTTTTTATGAATTAAGTTATGGATCTAAATTGGACCCAGGATAAGGAAGCGGAAGCTCTTCGTATTCTCAGTAACGAAGCTGGAGTGGAGAAAAATCGGCGATACTATCACGTACGTGAAAAATTTCAAATAGTAGAACTTGGCGGACTGCGACGTATTCAGAAGAAACGTGACGGCAAATTAATGGCGACTGAAGAGAGTGTCATCAACATTATTAGAGACGTGCATACGGCTATAGGTCATAAAGGAGAAATGAAAACGGTTAAGAAAATACATGAAACTTATTCGAATATCACGAGAGCGCAAGTGAAATCGTTCATTCAAAATTGTGACCGGTGCGCCGAGAAGGCGAGGAAGAAATCTGCGCGGGATGTGGTAGTTCGCCCCATTATGGCATCTTCTCTGAACGAGCGAGGGCAAGTAGATCTCATCGACTATCGAACACAACCTGACGGAGACTACTTATGGATTATGCACTATAAGGAACACCTGACTAAATTTTCCGTACTCCGTTCTCTCACGCGAAAGCTTGCAGTTTTAGTGGCAGCAGAGTTATTTGATATCTTCATGACGTTTGGTGCGCCCCACATTCTTCAGTCCGATAACGGCCGCGAATTTACCGCAAACGTGATCTCGGAGTTGGCCTCCCTTTGGCCGCAACTCGTTTTAATAAATGGCCGCCCTAGGCACCCCCAGAGTCAGGGTTCGGTCGAGAGGACGAATGCGTGCGTAAAGGATGCACTTGTCGCGTGGATGCGAGAAAATCGTACCACGCGATGGAGTGTGGGCTTGAAATTTGTGCAGTGGGGAATTAACCACTCTGAACATGAAGCTATTAAGATGACGCCTTATGAGGCCGTATTTGGTGAAAAAGCGCGAATGGGGTTGTCTGCGATATTGCCCCGAGAATTCTTGTGCAAGATCTCTCCAGGAATGATGGAAGAAGAATATGAAGATTTGATAATAGACCAACCTCCTAGTTTTTCACCTACTCCCAATCAACCTTCTGATTCTTCACCTACTCCCGGCATTCTAATTGACCTACCTGAGGGGTGGCAGATAGAGGGTGTACACGATCCTCAATTAATAGCCTTGCTTCCCGAAGAGGAAAATGAGAACATACCTGCTGTCTCGGAACGTGTTCCCGAAAGTGATGGAGAAGATGTGCAACTTAAAGATGATGTTGACATTTTGGCGAAAGAAACGGAACTGTTGTTGGAATCAGAAGAGGTTTGCAATCTACTCTGGCAGTAAATGATTGTCTGTTGATGTGGCCACCAGTTCATGTTTTTTGCTGTCTGTTACAGGTTTGTTGTCCCAATGAAGAAGTACATCGCAAGAGAAGGAGGGAAGACAATAGTCACGAAGTTGAGGAACATCCTGCATTGCAGCGGCGCAAGATAGCTGTAAAAAACTTGGAAGCACAAGCGGAAAGGATGATTCGCCGAGGCAAAGGGATTCTCCCAACAGTAAAAGTTGGGGATAATATCTTGCTCAAAATTCCTGAGTTTGATAGAGGACGTGTGGATCCGGCGAATATTATAGCAGTTGTGATGGACGTTGAAGATGAGCGATTAAAAGTTGGCACAAAACATGGCGTTCTCGACCGTCAACTGGAGCGAAATGCAGTCGAACCAACTAAAGTAAAATCCGTCAAGATTGCCGATGTACCTGATTTTGAACTCTCACTCCGCG
The DNA here is from genome assembly GCA_035079385.1 of Aspidiotus rigidus. Classification (NCBI taxonomy): domain Eukaryota; kingdom Metazoa; phylum Arthropoda; class Insecta; order Hemiptera; family Diaspididae; genus Aspidiotus; species Aspidiotus rigidus. The sequence continues at coordinate 13,454,923 of JAVHKY010000011.1, forward strand.
AAATGGTGAAGAAAGATTCTGTGGGGTCTGGGCAAGGCTTTCGCCGTTGTACGTGCAGATCACAAAATTGCCGGACTAACAGATGCACATGCTTCAAAAATAACATTATTTGCAGCTCTTCATGCCACCCCGACCGTTCGTGTGATAACCACAATTAAAATATAATTTGTAATTTTATTTTTACGAGCATAGCCTATTTAATATCATAACTCATGTAAAATTATTATCTGAACTGACTGGATCCAATATCCATTATTATTATTTTTATAATTTCAAATTTGTATTTCATAACATGAATTTGCTTCGAACCTAATACAACATTTTTTGTGGACTGATCGTTTCACGTAATGATCAGAAATATGTTCCACAAAACGCGGAAAACTGATCATTCCGCGCAATGATCAAAGGGGTCGATCATTTCATGAAATGATCAATTTCTCTGATCATTCCGTGAATTGATCGAGTTCACGATTTGCGCGTAACATATATATTATGTATAAGATTTTTTTGTCCGTGGAACTCCTCCGAAACTACCCGATGGATTTTTTTGTAACTTGGCCATATTATAGTATAATATATCTGAAGATGTGCACACTGGAATTTTTTTGAGAATCGGATGAGTGATTCGCGAGAAATCTTCAATTTGTTGAGAAATTTCTGAGTATTTCGAGTATCTTTTTGTCCGCGGAACTCCTCCGAAACTACCTGATGGATTTTTTTGAAACTTAGCCGTATTGTAGTATTATATCTGAAGATGTGCAACTGCAATTTTTTTGAGAATCGATGAGTAGTTCTCGAGAAATTTTCACTTTTTTGAAAAATTTCTCACTATTACAGTAGCTGCTTACGTTACGAAAAGGGGATTTTCCTATCCTTTTACCGCTTTTGTTATTAGTACGTGTATTGTGATGAAGAAACTTTTATCATTCAACACGTTCATTCTTGATCAAGGGTTCATTGAATTTTATTTTTGATGATATTTCATTCAAATTTAGTACACTTGTATCTCGTTTCCCACAGCCCCTAGAGCCTTGAATTTTGTTTAGTCAAATTTTGTTTGTTTTTGAACGGATAGTGGCAATGGCGTGTTGTTCAGTTTATTTCTATTATTATTAGTCATACTCGATAGGCAAAACCTTGAGGTTGAATGATTAAGTACAATTTCTTAATCTTCATCAAGTGTGCCGATGCGAGACTACTTTGGTGACTTCATTCCTAATTAATTATTGATTTATACGTCATTTTTTCATGTATGTGTACATAATTGATAGAGGTTCATAGTTGATTTGAGGTGTCTCAGGAGATGGAAATATTATTTTCAATTTGGACTGACTTTTTTGAGAGAGATTTGAGGTTAGACTAACGAGTGAACCAGGCTCGGGTGCTATATATTTTTACCGACCGACTTTTCTAGCTAGAAAAGTTGAGGTATTTTATTTCGTTAATACGTTTGTAAATGTTGAAGCGTGAGGGAAGGAATGAGGGGTTGACTGGTGGATGATTGGTTGCTCCTTTGGCGTCGACATCGATTTTTTTCGTTTTCCGGGATTCGCTTGTAGCCGGATTCCGAGATGAAGAATCTTGGGATGGAGTTTTCATAGAAAATGGTGATGATAGCGTGAATACAATTTATGAGTGCACGAGAGGAATATCAGCTGGAAATAGCATCAAGAGATGCGAGGAGTCGTGGGTGACAAAGAATTGAGCCACTCAGGTTATATAATATACAGTATACAAGACTAGTACTAGGCTAAGAATAACGTATAGGAAAAAATGATTGTAGAGCTCTTTTTTGTACCTACTTTTCTAGCTCGAAAAGTGCGGTATTACATCTGTAGCAAGATTGACAGGGAGAAAAAGCAGGCTCTACATTCCTTTCAGCATGATAAAAAATGAGTTTTTTTTATATAGGTAGGCCTATATTTACGCTAAAAGAAATGTTTTGTCCGCGGATCTCCTCCAAAACTACTGGATGGATTTTTTCGAGACTTAGATAAGTTATAGTCTCAATCTGAAGATGGGCACCAACAATTTTTTTGACGATTAATTGATAATAATTCCTCAGCGTGTTTCCAATTGAGTTAATACGATTCTGTAGGTTACGTTTAATCATATTTTTACTGGTCGAGATGAGATAGCAAATTGTCACTGTTCCTTTTCGTGATCTTATTTGTTTCATCACGTTAATTCTCCTCCATGCAGCCTTTGTACTTATAATTATGTAAATGTTGTAACAACAGTTCATATAAAATAAATAATAATCATTTAAAAAAAAAAAAGTTTTATAAAAGTTACCGTTTGGAATTTGCAAGTTTTACTTCCAAATTTGCTGACTTCATGATAGAAAGAAAAAAATATTGTGTGCAGAATGTTTGACACGAGGCGAGGTGTTAAAATAATGAGGAGAAGGGGGTTTTAAAGGTCCGGATTCAAATAGTTCACTCGTATTTATCATACGATCATCTTAACGTACAAATATACAGAGCTCTTCTCGCATAGAGCTCGAAACACCCGACTCATTAGAATCTAACATTTGCGGACTACTGATTTTTATTGCCGTTTAAACCTCGCTCCTGAACTACTACAAAATATTATACTTAGGTTACGGTAAAGAATCCTACTACCTTATATCCCGTCGATTTTTGGTTCAAAATAATCTAGGCTACGTGAAAAAACGATTCCAAAAATCGACCTGAGTAAATGATTTTTTCGGTGAGAAATCGTCAAAACAAAATGCGCAAAATTGGCAAAATTTGGAACGCCCAATAGCTGCCTTACTACGGAAACGAAACAAGGCACGACGATGATAGCTGTGTGTTACACGAGTCGAAGAGTTGCATAGGTGTTTGTCTATACAAAGAAATTAACACACGTTTACAAAGAAATCTGACATGACGGGTGATAAGTTGGTCCCGTTACTCGTGAGGTGCGCAATTCAACGATTTAAGATTCTTATTTTTTCATTTCTATGATTGAAAAAAAATGGTAACATGCCTCCCCCCTCTCTTGAAGGTTTTTTTTAATTTATTTTACATGAGGTATAGTTATACAAAAGAGAACATTTGAACTGTCAGGTAAGGTAGAAAAATGGCGTTAGTCTACTAAACCTCTGATAAACCTTTTCCTCATGAAACAATTAAACTTTTCGTCATCAATTTTTTTGTTCCAACATCAATTTATGCATAAAAATTTGAACAATGAAACCTGCCTGCTTTGTTCGAAAACGAAAAATAATTGAAATGAAAAAAAAAAGCTTTCGCAGCGCGAAAGCAAAACCGACTTTTCCTATCTCATTTTCTTACACCTCTAGGCCTACTTCTTCTTTCATTTTGTTCATTATTGGCTACATCATATTAGGTACTTAATCGTTTTCGTTTCCAACAAGAACAGCGAATAAACGGGTAATTTCGCCGACGTTGGGAGTATTAAGTCTTCAGCAAATTGACAGCCTGAATCATGATATTTTATAAGTTTCAAATCTCTCTCGCTAAACAACATTAAATGTAGGACAAAACCATTCATTTTCGAAATCAAGTACTACCCCCCTTCCCCCCCAAAAATTAATCCGAAAGTCCGTTTTCTCATTACCGTGGCATGTCTTCAATACGATCTTTTTTTATTGTTGGCTCATAGCGACGATAGGCATAATACTGATGAGCTAATAACGTGTGAGTTTGAAAGATACCGCTTTCCTGGAAAAAGAACACTGAGAAACTACTACAAAAAAACACACCGTAGGAAGCGAGAGCACATCTTCTGTTCAAAATCGTATGTCCCCACTTTTTTTCTCATTACCGTGTGTGTATGAAAATCCAGCAACACCAAGTGATAAGGTTGGGTTAATATAATTCTAAGAAGTTGGTTCAGCTGTTGCATCACGCTAGTGCGATTTGGATCTGATGGTACAAGTCAGTACAAGTCGAGACTCCTTCGAGTAATGACGGATGGGCTTGTCCATTTTCAGTTTTCATTACCGTGTCGATGAATTAATCCTCTGGAGGTAAGTTGAAGAAATATTTTTTTCCCTTAGCGTATTCCATCTGTAAGCGTCCATCATTTCCAACTGAAGTGTTGATGCTAGCTACACTGTAGCTTGTGACCGAACTGATTTTCTTCGGAAATCTCATTACCGTGTTTCTCATTACCGTGTCCTCGGTCATTTTTTGCTTCCACGGTAATGATAATCTCGACCAATAATGATATGTACATATGGACCAATTTCACGTTTTCATTTGAGAGCAAAAAATGTAGACCTGAATACGGATATGTGATCTGGAGGGGTTAACTAATTAATTTACAAAAAAAAAAGGTAAAAAAACAGCAATCAAAAACTCGAAAAATTAGATACCCAATATTCCCACTTTTGGCGAAATTACCCAAACTTTGTTTTCCAAAATGAGCACATTTTCAAAGCCCTCTAAGTATTATTTTCACTTACTCTTCTATATCAGTTATCTACACCTGAATACCCCCTCTCCCCTCCCGCTTCAATGAATGGAAAATCCGTCAACTATTTCCAATCACCAAACATGAAAGAACTATTTTCTAAAGCTAGGTAACAAAAGTGAACAAATTGAAGGCAACGAAAATTGTGTTTATCATAAGCGTCGATACAATGTGCGAAAGTTCTTTCCTTGTGGTCACTGCACTGCTGGGCAAAATTGATGACATAATGGGGTGAAACGTTTAAAAATGGCTATTTACAGTACATGTGGCGTAGGCGAGTCTTTTCATAACGAGTACATATACGTTTGCGGAACAAGCGAAGCGAGTGAAACAATGCATGTACAAGTTACAAAGATTCACCTACAACACTTGTACCTACTGTACAAGGCTTTAAAACACAAATACTTTGAAGACAAATTTGTATATCGGAAGTATACATTTTCATGCGGCATGTTTACCTCATAGTTTTTTCGTAACGGTTTTCCGTGTGTAAAAGACCATCGGTGACGTTATTTTGTTTTTTACACTCGCTTCGCGCTAACGCTGAAAAGCGTTACCTACGTCACTGAAAATCGTTTCGTAAAAACGTACTTACGATGCATGCATGTTTTCAAATATCTTACAGTACGGGCAGCAAGTAAGTATCGCAACTCTTTCAATTTACTACACTGGAGCCCTATAATAACGAGTGAGGACACGGGCCGCCATATTTAGTCGTTTCGTCATTATTAATATTTATCTTCAGACTTCCCTATTTCAGTGACTGATAACAGTTTACCACGATTTGAAAACGATAAAAGAACTAATAGAATTAGTTTTAGAATACAGGTATCAGTGCCAAAATAAAATGCAAAACATAGTGCTTTTAAATGATACATAATAGTTCCATCAGTTGTATTAATTTCTCACCCTATTAGGGAACTGCAAGGATTAATGATGACGTAACGACTAAATATGGCGATCCATGTCCTCACTCATTATTATAGGGCTCTAACTACACTCACTTCGCTCATGTCGTAAACATTGAACTTGTTGCGATATTTCTTAATTTTGCGGCCCGTGCAGTAATATAGGTACTATCATTTTCCATAGCTTAACATTCATTCTTTTCAACGCGTGATGGTTAAAGAACTCACGTTTGACCTACCGCGCCCCGAATTTTCTAAATCAAAATAGAAAACATCTCAAAAACTACAATCCAAATTCCAAAAAAAATGAGCCTGTTATCTAGTGCAAATATAAAACTTCAATAATTCTCAATTTCATAAACATATAAATGGATCCAATACCAACCGAGAACATTCGCGCACCAATGAAAGTACATACACATACGTACATTATGTATGTAACATTGCATTCCTACAATTTTCGATACGTCTGCCTATCACTTCACAACTTGGTCCTATCGCACCCGCCGCATGTACTATCTATAATACTAATCTATATTACTAAAGCGAAGCTATCACTACTTATCACTAAACGGCCGACGAATTGTTTTTTGGCTTTTTCGATCCGCCTGATGGTGTGTAGCGACTAGCGACCGTGTTTCTCATTTTCTCATCAGTGCCGGAACATTTTGAAAACAAATGGTTGACGTGTACATACGTACATTGAAGACTTCGACTATTTATCCTACGTATGATAAATAGTCAAAGGTTGAAGACGAATTTCTATTGTTAAAATTGTAGTTGTAGTAGTAGGTAACAAATTAATGTCGATGAACATTATTCGAATTTCGAATTTATCATAGCTTTCGAATTCATTTCTGTTGTGATTTGTAAACTAATCTGTAGAAGGTCTTCACTTCGTTTTTTCATTTTGGATTCAAGATTATTGCTGTTCGTGTTTATACTTCTTTTACTCGATTAAATTATTCCTGACCTATGATAGATGTTCATAGGTACCTACTACTAATCTATGCTCTTTGTCAACAATTTCAGCAAATTACTCTTTATCCATTCTAAAGGAATTCGATTTATTATTTTGGGAATCGTTCAATCTATTTTATAATCCAGCCGGCATATATAGGCCTAATAGTGTCGATATTACAATGAATATATTTATCATTATTTGCATTGTGCAAGTGAGAATAAGTTGTATGAAGCCATTGCTGCTCCACTACCTAACCTTGGGAATTTTTCGACTATTTTTGACTTTTGTTTAATTTTATTTTATAAACTTTATATTTTTTAGTTTAATTTTATATTGGTTTGTTGATTTTCAAATTTTTGCCCTTTTTGTTTTTAAATTTTTAACTCCTATAAATTGACTATTGACATAAATTTCTAAGTTACAAGTGTGTAATTCTTCTGAAATATAGTCAGTAATAATTTTAGGTGAGAGAGTGAAGTTTTTAAGCGTGCAAGCAGTTTCATTGTATTGAGGATAACTGATGTCAACCGAAATCCGAATAAAAGTTTCTGATGATTAAGTAAATGATGGAGTATGAAGAATATGTGGGTGTGTTTTATTCTTGAGATGGGGTTGGAAATTATAAGCTGAAACCTAATGTGAGAGACGTGTATTCGGGAAAAATAGAGGGAGCGATACCGCAGGGATGTTGACTAAATGAATATTATAATGAAGATTTTAATCAGGATTATATTATTCAACCAAAAAAGTTGAATTGAAAGTTATAATGAAAAACAATGGCGTTAAACAAAGTTAAACAAGGAATTCACAGATCCTCTTCTATGGGATGGATTGATTTCAATATTGAGAATTGAATTCAAAATTAAAGTCCCAAAAAAACGGGTTGCATTTGACAAACTTTCTAAAATTGAGCCAACTAAAGCTGGAGGGAATCGGAAAAATTGGAAAAATTAGGACTTTTAAGCTGTGTATGATAGACGGGGGTTAGGAAAAATGTTTTCTATCAAATGAGTCGGATATAAAACAATTGAAACATTATGGGAATTGAGCTATGTATGACAGGAGAGGATCTTGGAAAACATTGAACCACCAGATGAGTTGAAATTGAAAAAATTTTGTACATCGAGCTATACAATTACGACAAGAGGGTTGACTTGGATTATAAACTGGAGAAGGACTTGACGTCATCACGATCTGACAGAAGAATACTTACAGAATAGTGAATTACAAAAATACGGACTCGACGTCAAAAATAACTGTTAGCTGGAGGTGAGTGGACCCGAAAGAATATATTAAGGACCTTGAGAAGAAAAAGTGAAAGCGAAATGAGAAAATGAATCAACTAATCTTAGAATCGAAACCTTTTTCTTCTATTCATTTGCAGATTGCAGGAAGACGACACGTAGAATCAATTATTGCGGTACGGATAATTAGAGGAGATAGATGTAGAAGACTGAAAAAGATGGAGAGTTTGCACAAAAATTTTGAATACAGGTCCAGAGAAAAGTTATCTACAGAATTTCTGTTATTTTTTATTATTTTTTTTTTCCATTATTTTCCAGAATAGGAATTTCTACATTATTTACCGAGGTTATTAAAAATTATTCCTGTATTTACATGTTCTCCATAAAAAATTTGTTTTGTCTTATGTCAATTATTCATTGACAATTCCTTACTTCTTCTGTTTTGTTATGAGTGATAGGCAATATGAAGAAATATTTGAAAATTTAGATGACACAAGTATCAAAAAATAAAAAAAATAAGGAGAAATGAAATGTCTAAAATATTAAATTAATACGTGACAACGTAAGAGGCGCGCCATAGGCGCGCCGTCTTGCTAGTCTATAATACTAAGTCTTCCAAACTCCGTTTATCAAAATTTGATAATACGCGACTTTTGTATTTTTTTTTTTTTTTTGGCTTTTCGCTTACGCGTACTCCACTTATCAGTCTTTGTCTCTTCAATATATCTCCGTGTTTTTAATGTTTCTATGAAAATCTTTGCCGGAACGGCTCTATTATATGGGACGAATTATTATTAATTTTGGAAAAAATAAATGATAAGGAATGCGTAATATTGACGAAAAAATTGAGTACCTATCTAGTGCATATCTGGACAATTTCATGTAGACAAAGTTATCCCAAGGAAATTGATATTTCGAGTGAGTGTTATCCTGAGAGTTTTTATCAATTATCCTCGCACATCCGTGCCTGGAAATGAATAATTTTATCGGGTGACTTTTCATCAATTATCTGGAGACCCTTCAGAGTAAACTTATTTTTATCCAGAGAGTGTGATCTAAAGGAGTTCGATTCATTACCTATCTTAAATAATAAAGCGTTCAGTTATATTTGGGGATAATTGTTCAATCTATTTTCTAAGCCATGCATATCGATACTACAGTGAGTGTTAATTTGTACTGTGCAAGTGAGAATAAGTCGTATGAAGCCATTGATGTTTCATCCGATGGCAGTTGTATGTTTCATTCTTTCTTGTAGTCATTATTATTTGGTAATACACTTCTTTCACAAGACTTGAGATTCTGTCCATTGAAACCTAACTAGAGACAAACCTTGATACTTCTACTTGATTTTTATTCTTCGAGACGGGTGAGTAAGGTCAGTCCTACTCATCCTTACTTAATAGGGCCAACAATTTTTCATTTTGTTGCAAGGAAGTGTGAGACGCTATCTTTTCCTGTTTTTTCTTTTTTTTTTTCATCAGCTTTTTTTTTTTTTAATAACCTTTTATTCCGGTATTTACATATAATCTTATCTCTTATTTACATACTTAATCTATTTCACATACCGGACGCCCATTCCTGGGCATAGGTCTCCCCTATTCTTCTCCATATTATTCTATTATTTTTGCATTCCAATCTCCCATTACAATGGTATATGTTCCTCTCTCTCTTACTGTAGTACTCTGTAGTTCGTCATAGAATTTTTCCTTTATCTCGTCTTCATCATCCAAGGTAGGTGCATATATTTGTATTATTGTGAGTTTCGTATCTTTTCCTAGGTTTATTTTCGCAACACATATTCTGTCATTCACTTTTTTAATTTCTATTATTTTGTTCCAATTTTTGCCATTTATATAAAAACACACACCTTTTTGCCCTTTCGTTTCGCCATGATAATAAAAATAATTTTCATTTTTGCCTCTTGTTAACCCTTCACCTGTTCTTCAAACTTCTGATAGTCCTATTATGTCCCATTCAATTTTGTCTAATGCTACTTCGAATTCGTGCAATCTCTCCTCATAATACATAATATTCAATTCTTTTTTATTATTAGTTTTTTTGTTTCTACTTTCATTTTTGTTTTCATTTTCGTTTTTAGTTTCCTATATACATTTACTGTTCATGAATAGGGGGTGTTGAGCCTTAATTCCCCACGGTGGCTCGATCCGGCTTGGGGAATGGGTGTTCGGTGTGTTCTTCTATTTGCTAATCTTGAAAAAGTTCAAAGAAGCTTGAGAACTTTTTCTGTTTCCGCTATTTTTGCTGGCTTCTTTTATGGTGTTATCCTGATTGTTGGTAGCAGGCATCTCATTCACCAATTGGGTTTCTGAGCGACTAATCTTTGTTGGTTGTTGTATTTTACCATTCACAATTTCCATGCTCTTTTCACTGCTATTATCATCTTCAGGACTTCGTACATCAACTGTTCTCTTGTATCCTGTTGGTGTTTCCACATTTCCGTTCTTTTTCCACTCGTTATATCTGATTGAATCACAGCTCGCATATACAGTTATCGGACCGTCCTGTCGTTCTTTTACTTTTATTTTACCATCAAAACATCTAGCCGAGAATATAAGACCTTTATCAACTATTTCTCTTGCTTCGAACCATCTTTGATTTGTTTCTTTTGAAAGGTGCGATTGTCAAAGTAGAAAGGCGCCGTGGTTTCGATTCGTACATCTTTTCCTGTAGGTTTTTTCGCTTTTGCTATTTTCATCACCTCTTTCTTCTTCTCTATGCTAAGAAATTGTGCTAGGATGGGTTTTACACCTCTATTCGTAGGTAATCTATGTGCTACAGTGATGTCGAATTCTTTTATTGTAATTCCTAGCGCACTTATAATTTCAGTTATTTTTTCTTTAACATCTTCGCCGTCCACCTCAGTAATATTCCGAATTAGGTACTATACTTATCGTTTTTTCTTCCGTACTGATCTAGTTCGTATAATTTGCATCTCAGCTCGTTGTTTTCGTCTTTCAATCTTCCCAATTCTTCTTTCATTAAGATTCCTTCTGCTTTTAATTCCTCAACTTCGTTAACGACTTTATCCATTTTCTCGTTCGTTTCTTCGCACTTTTCTTTTATGGTCTCAATATTTCCTATTATTCCACTTGTCACCAGCACTTTGCTAAAAATAGTCGTTAACTCTTCTTCATTCATTACGATTCGAATGTGGTATGCACTCACCTCGGGTAGGCCTATCTTCTTTGCTTTTTCTCAATAGTCTTTGATAGGCTTTGTTTCTTCAATCACGCTTTAACAAGTCGATTTTGGATTCACTTTTAGTACCTATACACTTTACCGTGAACGCACAGCACACGTTGTTGCGTAACCGAGATAATAACCAAACTCTTTCATCAGCTTTATGGAGGGATTTTACTATTGTTTGCTAGAATTCGTCACCTACCTATCTATGTAAAACAGTTCAGAAAATTTTTTTTTCTTTTTTAAGCAAATTGTCTTTTATGAAGAACTAATTTTACATAAGTTAGCAGATAGTTGCTGACGAATTTTATGAATAATACATTCCGACCCAAACGTAAGAAAACAATGAGAAATAAGAGACAGCGCAAAAGTTCTGAAGCAAACACATGAAGTCAGAGAAGAAATTTGAATGAACTAATGCAGGAATTGAAGCAGGCAATAGCATGTAAAGAACTAAGTATTATATTTTTGCCACTAACAGGAATGTATAGTTGAAGGAAAATTCTTTTCTATTGAGTATTTCTTATCCGTTGGAGCCTCAGAAACAATTGTACAATTATGAAATATCCAGAGATAGGTATAGGAGGATTTATTTAAATGGTACGACAAAAAGAAACAATAATAAACCAAGAAACAATAATAAACCGGTATTAAAAATAGGCTGCCCGAGAGCGTTAAAAATAAAAACAACTGATATGGAGTGGGAAACAAAGAACGAGAATACGGAAGAGAATTGGAAGGAGTTGAGCCAAGGATAGGGGCTTAAATTTTTAATTGGGAAAAAAAGATCGGATATGTACAAGTTGGAGTAATTGAGTAAGGCACCCATTTTTCGGCACAGTAAAAATAAGGACTTTGAGCAGTAATTGAATACAAATAGCAGTAGATAATTTCATGCACAGTAAACAATTATTTCAGCAGTAAAATAGGGTTCTGCGCAGTGAAAAATTAAATGATAAGTAAATAAATGATTTCCGCAGTAAAAAAATTATAATCGCAGTATGCTCAAAATAGATTGAGTGACTTAAAAAAGGTACGGTCACCGTACTTGTGAGAGACTATAAAGCTAAGTTACAATACAAAGGAGGTATGATACTAGAGGGAGGGAGGGAATCACAACAACATTGAAATAATAGTTCAGAGTCAAAATACATAATAAGATCGGGCGCAGGAGAGTCATAAACAACGAAAATGGTAACAGGATTAACAAGAGTGGAGAAGGAAACACGTAAGGAGGGAGGATACAAGAGGAAGAGAGGGAATCACAACAACAATAAAATACAAATCACGATAAATTCACTGAACAAGTAAAGCCGGTTTCGATTTAGAAGGTCTACCGCGTCGGCGTTTCTGGCCCAAGGGAACTGATTTTGCCGCACCGGGAACGGTGACTTTTTTTAATCTCACCATCATACCAACAAGATGTTTACACTGCCCTATTTTTTGGAAATATGGACAGGACCATGATTACAGCGATAATGCACTTTCATTCCTTCCGTCGTATTATTTATATCACATTTATGCCAGATATTTTTGGCTGTCACTGCGTTCTCGGCTTCGGTTGCTGACGTAAACTGCTGCACTTCGACCCAAGTACGATTTAGACCTCTCCTCCTTCTTTTTGACGGTGGCTCATTACCTTCGCCGTCGTCATTTGAATCATTTTCACTACTTTCGTAAAATTCTTCAACGTATTTAGGCATCTTGATAAACTTTCGACACGATAATAGCAGATAAAAAACACTGTATTCTTCGTTATATCACACGAATGTAAACAAGTAGAACTGAGCTTAATTCAAAATACCTAAGTACAGTGCGATACCTTCGCACATTGCACGTGCTACCAAAATGAGTCATGTTAAAGCAAGCATAATTTCATTCGCAATCATCTTAAGAAAACTGCATGCTGACCTCGTTTAATCTTGCCCGTTTAATGATGACACAACGTCGGAAATCCTCATTTCACAGTTCATTTTCTGTAATACTGTTCAATGATCTACTGCGTATATTCCCTAATTTACTTTTCCAAATACTGATTTTTACGGTTCAATTCCGGTAATACTGTTCTGTGATTTACTGTGTACATTCCCTAATTTACTGCTCCCAATACTGATTTTTACTGTTTATTTGTTTACTGTGCAAATACCATTTTTACTGGGTGAATAAATATTCCCCATTGAGTAATGCCGGTAGTTGAAAGATTGGAAACTGTTTTTGAGTAATTACATAGGGTGGAGGTTATTACTCATGTCCTGTTTTTGAGTAATTACATAGGGTAGAGGTTCCATCAGTCAACCTCATATTCTTTCCCACACGCTCCAACCTCTCCAAACGCATTAACAAACAAATACTTAACTCGAGCCTAGTTCACTGATATAAGTTTAACTTCAAATCTTACTCAAAGAAGCTAGTCCAAATAAAAAATGATATTCACATCTCCTGAGACACCTCAGATCAACTCTCAAATCCTAAAATTGAGTACATCTCAAGAACTACCTATCCAATTTTCCGCAACAAATTGGGGTTGAATGATTTTATGTAATATAGAACTACAACTTGACAGCATTTTGAGAAAATCCATCCAATAATCTCGGAGTTATAGTAATGCGATTTGTTTTTTTTTTTTTTTAATTGAGCATATCTCGGTAACTACTCACCAGATCCCCCCAAAAAACTTTAGGGTTAGGTATATTTTCTGATATAACAATATAATCTGCCCAAGTTTCAAAAGAATTCGTTCAGTAGTTTTGGAGGAGTTTCGTGGACAATAAAATCTTATTATAAACAAATAAATCGTCTTATAATCCATTAAGGAAACCTAAATTTTATTTTATTTAATCCAAAAAATAAGAAATTTTCTCAACAGTTTTAATATTATTTAAGAATGACGTTATTCGAAGGTACAGTACCGACGGATAAAACGTTATTCGAAGGTACTGGACAAAACACGGTACTGGACAAAACACGTAATTTAATAGAAAAGTTGTTTTATTATAGGAAAAATATAAGTATGTCATACTAATTATATGTACATGACTTAATGTGAAGTACAAGTGTAGTACAAAAAACGTAAGTAAGTCAAATTTGCTTTCAATCACTCTGCTAATTTGGCTGATTTTGCAATTGGCCTCGTACAAATCGGATACTACTTCTTTCTCCTTATTGTTCAGCTCCACACTACGAAAAGTTGCTTCGCTCACCTCATGGTTGTGCAGCAAATTTACGAATGTCACTCGCACTACGCATGACTTGGGCTTGTAGCAAGTAATTTTAGCCGGACATCCAAGGTAGTTGTATCGCAATTTGGTACGTTTACCTGTACTTTCTGAAGCTCGTTTTACTCCGTGTCGACATAGAACAGTGACCTGGCGTTGATTGTTTGTGGTGATAGTCAGCGGTTCATAATTAGCGTTACAAAAAACATGAAATTCTTCCAGGAATTGTTCGTAAGAGTCAAATTCTTTTCCTACTTCGACGAACGTATTTTTCTTCTCCATGATAACTTCACAAACAATACAATTCAACTGCTCAAACAGAACAGGGAAACTTTTTCGATCTTGTAAATGATAAGATATTACACACAGTGCATCAGCGATGACTTGACGAGAAATGAAGCTTTCTTCTCCCGTTCATACCCTTCTCATGTGCAGATCTTAGAAGAAATTTTAACCAGTCAGTACATATACTATTGTATACTGTGAATCAACGAGGGTAAGAGCGATGACTTATCGAGAAATTGAGCATACACATTTTTCCCCTCACACCGTACTATTCTGCACAACTCAGAAGAAAGTTCAACCAGTTAGTACATACACAATCTTTGTCTTATCTGCCGCGACTGTATCCCATCAGCATTGACACGGACAACATTAGCGACTATAATATTGCCTTGCTGTATACCACCGAATAACGTACGTTCTATTCGTCCGTACTGTACCTTCGAATAATCACTTCGATTATTTAATTTTGGAACGATGATCAGAATTATAATCTATAGTGACCGATAAAGTATGTAACCGCGGGAAAACGAGCCTTAATGGTATAATGCTTCTTTCTCGAGAAAAAAAAACAAAACAAACTTCCTGAATTTAGTGCAAACTCCCTTTTAATTGGTGACATCATTCTGTCCCTCCCGGTATAATATATTGTACCGCTGTCTCTTACTCACAAAAGAAAGAGAACTTATATGCAGATTTAAGTAGAGAGATCATCGTACAAGTAACTAAAAACGATTGTCAATATATCGCGTAGTCTTCGATCATTGTAATATTTTTGTGAATGTTTCGGATCATAAATAAACTTACTCGAATAGAACGATTAAATTGCGTATATTTTACAAATTGTCGTTACAGTCAGAATTGCACAATTTTCTAGAATTATCTGATTCTTCGTTTTTGTAATCACCGATTTCCAGAGCATTTGTCGCAGTATTATCTGAATCTGCTTTCTCTAATGCAGCAGTAAAACTGGTGAGTTTCAGCAGTAATAAAGGGATAATGTATAGTAAACTACCGGAAGTAATTTTCAGTTGTATGAACAGTAAAGAAAAGATTTGTAGCTCTCTTTCTCTGACCGCAAGTGACACAAAATCTTTTTTAGGGTCGGCGCTCGTCGCGGTAACCAACTCCATTGAAAACAATCGTCCATTGAAATCACAGTTTCACGGGCTTTTTTTTTTTTTTTCTTATTACTTTTCGTTGTCTCACTTCAAATGCCCACGTGGTCACATTCAGGCCACGCACAAATAAGCTGTCGTCAGGATGTAGTGAACTGCAACAAACAGTCATTTGGTTTATCAACAATCATGTCCATTGTCCTTTAATTAAGCGCATCGAGATAACAAAAGCCAAATTTAATTTTTCCTGTTCACGTTAAGAAGCCTTCAGCCAGGAAATGCTTCTCATACCTTACACACTCTTCTTATAATCATTTAGATTTAATTATGGGAGTGCGTTGGAAAATTGATCAATTAGATCTTGATGATGCGCTCTTTTTATGTTAAATTTAATTTTAGTATACTGCTTGGGTGGTCAAATTGTGCTGACCAGTAGGTACTGTCCTCGAACATTTTCACTGGCATTTTCATTTGTTTACTATGATAATTTGTTCTCGCGGCGCAATATATCAATTTACTGCTGGTTCCCAATATTTCTCTGCTTCTGTATTTCTTTACTGATTGTTTCTTGTAAGACTGGTTAAATGTTGGTATTATTTTGCGGATTGCAATTGTCGTTGTTTTATTGCTCAAACCACCAATTCAAAAGTGCCGATAAATGGCAGCCCATTTATTTGTATATAATGTAGGCCTATAATCACCCGATTGGAAAAATCGAGCAGTTTTGACACGTTTGACATGTCAATTTGAAGTCAAGCTTTGACATTTGCCAAGCTCCGCCCCCTGCCAAACAAGTTGTCAAACTTGAGCTGTAATTTGACCAGTCAATTTCTATTCAAAGATTGTCACAACAATGTTTGACTCTTGTTTGAATCCAGTTAGACTAGTTAAATTCATGCCAAACATTGACAGTTTTCAAAATGGCTTCCTGCTAAACGCGCTGTCAAACATTAACCTAATTTTGCCCAGTCAATTGTGAAAGAACCGTAGCGCAGTCTAGTGGTCAAGGCCACAGACATTGCAGTATTTGAGACTATTTCTCTGTTTTTGATAATCTGTGATATCACGCAACGGAAGTTTTTAATCTGCGGAAAGACGATTTGAATGTTAACGGTTGACCGTTTTGTAATATTTTCGTTTGTAAAAGTTATCTACGTATTGTATCCAGACTGAGCTTAAATATCTTCTAATTTGAAGCGTATTCAACGGCAAAATCGCCAAGACTCGCACCCGTAAGTACCTTATATTTGTACATTCGCATCTCATACGTCTATTTCAAATTATTCTATTTATTAATAAAGCGTCATTATTTCGTCTCAAATAGGAATGTTAACGGTCGACCGTTTTGTAAAATTTTCGTTCGTGGAATATATCTACGTCTTGTATCCAGACTGAGCTTAAATATCTTCTAATTTGAAGCGTATTCAACGGCAAAACCTGTAAGTACCTTATTTTTGTACATTCGCATCTCATACGTCGCGTCTATTTCAAATTATTCTATTTATTATAAAGTGTCATTATTTCGTCTCAAATAGCTCTCACCCTTCAAGATTTTACGTAATTCTCAAATGACAATATCATCAGAAACGTGATCGTTTTGATCCTTGCGAATTCTCATAATGCATTTTGTTTCGAACTACACCGAACACAAAGTCCGGAAAAATCAAGTAAGTATCCTGTCTAGATTTAAGTATTCACTGTAATTAATCAGTAAAATATTTTTTTCAAGAGAAATATAATAATTCCTAATTACGAACCGTAAGTAAATTAGAAGTTCGGAACGCATCCCTGTTATTCGTTGTAATTTATTTATAGCAAAGCTCCATCTTCTATGGTCCTGACGATTAAATAGTATCCGCGCCGTTCATATCCATTTTTTAAACAACATAATATTGCCTTTGATAAAAAATATTTGTTCTATTTCGTGAAGAGAAAAAGCTGAAGAATGGCTATATTGCAGACATATGTGGAAGACTTTGAATTACCCATACGAGTACACGACATACCGCTATCAACCGGTAGGCCTACTTATTTTGCTTCGAACGAGCTACTTTAAAAAAGTAAGAATTCTCCTTTTCAAATTCCCTTAATATACTCGTATGTAATTTATTTTTCAAACAGCGTCATGCGCGCCTTCCTTTATATTTGTTGTCTCTAAAGAAAATTACTAAATTTGATTGTACTTTTCCCTGTTCTATTTCATAGGTAGAAAAGAACTTCAGTTGCTGTACTTGTAGACGTAGGTACGTGCAAAATTTTGAAATACCCGTAAAATTCAACGGCCGTATTTTGTCGCAAATTAGCGGCCGCACAAGAGTAAGAATTTACCTGTTTCATTCAGATTCTTTTACTCAGGTGTACTTTTAAAAAAAGTCTTACAATTCGGCCCTAAATAGCTACGTTGCTCACAAAGATATTGCTAGAAGTGATCAAACTCTTATAGGAAATGACGAGAAAATTGAATGTTGTAGAAATAAGTTATGAATAAGATATTTTTGCCATTCAAAATTCTTTTTGCGGATGCGTGTCAGATCGTTATTTTTGAGTGTCATGTTTAGAGACCGGATTTCTCGGCATTCGACACTTTTCTTCTAAAAGGGGCAAACACAATCTGATGAAATATGAGTACGAGTCATGGTGAGAGGAAGCATGAGTAGAAATTTTTTTTGCCAAAATTAGCAGAAGGTGTAATAAATGCCGAATCAGTCAAAAACACCGAAACGGTGCCGAAAATACAAATTACAAATACGTGAGGTAAATTGTACAATTAACATCTTTCGCGCACACAACGTCATCGATTGATCGATACAAAAGAAGAAACTGTGTTTTCTCTTACCTCTACGAATGAAAATGCGTGCATCAGCAAATTTTTTCACCTTTGAAGGAACTGAAAAACATTTTGAGTGAATAACGCCATAATTTTCATCCCAAAATCGTCGAAATGCAACTAATTGTGGTGCATAATTAACAATATTTTTGATCCGCTTTTTATTGGTAAAACTTAATTAGATTATTGATTTGTAAGAATTGACTCTCTCGTCGAAAATAGCCTACTTCTTTTTTTTTTAAATTTGCCAAAAAATGCCGATTCTACTTATTTTGATGCCGATAATAAATTTTTTAGCTGCCGAGAATCCGGTTTCTAGTCATGTTATATGCCAGGATCAACTATGCCGCGCCTATATAAGACCAGGGTATGAGAAAATTTCTTATCTATTAGTTACAATCTAAATTTTAATAGTTTTGGCACTGCCTTTCGTTCGATCCTGATGATGTTCGCTAGGCGGACAAGACGTTGGTCTTTGTTTATTTTGTAAAAATTTGTGAGAGGCAGTGCAAAAACTATTAAAATTTGTATAAAAAACACTTTCACGTTTAAAAAAAATTTTTCAATTACGGTACAATCTACTTTGTGTATAAACACTTGTTCTTAATTAATTTTCTTGAAAACTAGGTGCAAACAGTTTTTATTCTATTCGATAAGAGGAATGCCTCATTTTATTGATGTGTGAAAAAATTACTTGCTACAAACTTTCATAAGGACTTATTTGGGAAAATTGTATTCAAAACTTTTTCAACTTAGGGTTTTAAAATTATTTCAAGAACAACATTTTAATATGATATTTCTTTTTCAGGTGTTTGCGTTGTCCAGAAAGACATTATAATCATTCAAAAGTACGCGATGTTCAATCATTCTTATAATTCTTTAAGTGAAATTCAGTCACTTTTCTCTTGTCATTTTTGAGCGATTTTTGTACCTTGAATTGCACAATGAGAAACAATTGCCACTGGAAGGAAATGATGTTAAAACTCAAGCGTCTCATTAAAGGAAAGTCTCCTTCTATGCGGTTATAAAGCTCCTGTTGGTTGTACTAAATTTAGAAACTACGCCTGTGCACCAAATCCAATATTATAATTTTTTTTCCTTCATGATTTATTGAAAATTCTTCGTTAAAATACCATTTTTATGTATATTCATAATAGAAATTTTGCTGAACTCGGTTATTGAATTAGGTAAATCAAAATTATTGTATATTATTATTACTGCATATTTTACTATTGAGAAAAATTGTATTCATTAATTATTCCGTATTTTTATGTCTTTTGTTAATTATTTTTACAAACCAGACGAGTATGTTCTCCATATATTGCATGAAATGGACAATTCTTCTTTTTGTGATTAGAAATGTTCTATTTTTGAATTATTATTAAAAAATCATTACCTAGAATCAATTAGGCAAAAAATTAAGACATTTGGATTAAATTAGTCAAAAAATCGTCAAAACAAGGTTAAAGAAGAATCAGAAGAGTGTCAAACCTGAGTCAAATAATGGTCAAAGAACTGTCAAAATCTTGTCAAACAGTCAAACATTGAGTAAACAATTTTTTGTCAAACTGGTCAAAATACTGTCAAATTGCCAAAAAGAGTGTCAAACCTGAGTCAAATAATGGTCAAAGTATGACAAAGTAACAGTCAAAATCTTGTCAAACAAGTCAAACAGCACTCAAACATTGACTAAACAATTCTTTGTCAAACTGGTCAAAATACTGTCAAATTCTCAAACAGTAGTCAAAACATTCAAACGTTGACAAGATATTTTACGCTCTCTGATTGGTCAGAATGGATTGTCAAAGGTGTCAAAATGAGTGTCAAAATTCTCATTTTTGACATTAGTTAAATCTTTGTCAAAATGTTCCATTCGGGCAGTCATCGTGAGAAATGATTACACTTTGCAGTACAGTGCTGATAGCTTTTCTGTCGTGATCAAAATTTTTTGAACAGAAGTACTTTTGTGGTTCATATGAATAGAAACGCGTTCTTTCAGTGCTTTGCTGTACAGTACAATGCGTGGACGCGTGTTGTTCTCTGGAATAAGGTTACTTAGGTTGCGCGCATACGCAATGAACATTGTTTTACGGAGTTACCTACAGATGGATCATTTTACGATCGACGATTAAACAAATAACTAGTGCATTAGTGATCTCATGTGAACCGATAAATAGCGTGCGCCGCGCCACAAGTGAACGGGCTGCATAGCAGTCTCGTCGCGGCTCGGGTCGCCAGAGCGCTCATACAGATTATTGCTTTCCTCCATCCCACGTATGGTAATATACTAATTCCGTTCCAAAGTATAATTCTTTCTCTATATTATGTTTCTTTTCTTTTTGTTTCTTTCCTTTCCTTTCCTTTTCGTTTCGTTTTGTTTTGTTTTTCTTTATTTGTATTCGCGTAAATTACAAAAATCGTCCCCGGCGTTCTCATTTCTTTCACCGGCCGATGAATGGTACCTATGAAATTTATATTCATGATGACAATAACCCTACTTAAGAAAAAATTTGAAGACGCTGGAAAAAATTGGTCGATCTGAAGGAGCTCAAATCTCCAGAAACATTGACAGAGAGAGAAAAAAAGAAGTGATATGTGATACCTAGAAGAAAAAAGAAAAAAAAGTAAAAAAAAAAAAAAGGTGAACAAAGAGAAGATGAAAATAAAGAAGAGTGACATTATTCAGATTTTAGATTTAGCCAGAATACTGAAAAATTGAAATAGAAACAAGAGATGGACAGCGACCGCGAATAAAATAGATACAACTTATAATTTATTTACTGTAGTCACTTACCCGCAACATATTAAGAGCGACTTGATATATTTTAATAAATAAATGAATGAATGAATGAATGAACGAATGAAAGATTTTGACGATAAGGATTAGGGGTGTAAAAGTTTCATAACTTTAGGGAGTGATAAAGAAGTTCCTTAGGCACGTGACACGGATTATCAATAAAAGAAGTGAAGACCGTCATAAAATTTTCAAGCATATACTTGGTATAAGTGCCGTATACGGAAATATTATACGTACAACGAGTGTTGAAACCCCTTCCGCGTCGCGTCGCGATATTACGGGAATAGTACGGGTAAAAGTCACCAAAGTATCGGCTTCAACTCGTCCGGATAAACCGAAAATGGAAATACTCGATACAAAATGGATGTGGTTTTACTACGAGAAACACACCGCGAAAACTTATCCTAAAACACTCCGGCTATGATTGTATTGTAGAGAAAGAGGAATTGCACGTAGGTACGTACGTAATTAAGTACGTCAATGACCCAAATACGCTAAGCCCGCATCATCATACTTATCGCTATGTAACGTTGAGAAAAATAAAATGGATCTGGCAACCGATCTTGTAATAAAAAGGAAATCATTTCATTTTCGGCAATTTTCGCAAAATATACAGGGTGATTTTTTTTACTTATCTTTTCAAAGAAGATAGAGGCATTCTTCCATATGGTCATAATATGCGCGGGGACACATTCTTTTCGCGTTTCAGAGTGTGTACATCACAACTGTGATAGTGGCTTTTATTTTCCTCAATTAGGTCTATAATATGTATATGTACTGGACAGAAAAATTTTGTGCCAGAGGTTGGCACATTGAATAGATTCTTATTCTTAGATGACTTATAACAGCTCAAAATTGTCATCTCAAATCAATAGTGTAAAAAGAAATTTCAACTAAATTTACTCTAATGTAGATATTCTTTATGCAAACATCAGAAGCGTGAATGCTCATCATAACGACCTTCTCCTCTTGCTGTCCACATTAAATTCTGATCCCGATATTATAGCATTGTCGGAAACGTGGATTTCAGAAGAACAGTGGGTAATGTTTCCTCTCTCTCGCTATAGAACACTAATAGATGAACGCATCGACGGCAGGAGATCTACTGTAAGTCAAAAATAGTCTGCATAAATAGTTCAGCAACGAACCATCAATGTCACGACTTTGAACATTCTCAAAATCAATTTTGAATACGTTAACACAGCTAACTCTGGTTCAGGTCAAAGTAGTAACGCAGTATCCATAATATTGCTTTACAAAGACTGCACAGCGTCGAAAGCCACATTCATTAGGGGGCTAGAGGAAATAATTGATAATAATGATCAGAATGTTATTATTGTTGGAGATGTGAATACATATTAACATACAAAATGTGCGAGAATCCTCTGACTATCTCAACATTATTATGGCTCATGGTTTCATTTCAATACAAAATACTCCCACTGTAAATCAAAGTTGCAGTCTTGATCATGTTTTGGCTCGAAGCAATAGATTTGAGGTAACGTCCAAAATTCAAGAATTAATGATAACAGACCACGCTGTCCTATCTATTGCAGCATATATCTCAGCAAATAAAATCAACAAAAATAATATTAATTTAGTGCACTATGATAAACTAAAACGAATGTTAAAGGAGCGTGATTGGAGATGGGTAAATAATATAAGCAAAGATGAAAATGTGAACGTATACTTTGATAAACTCTCGGAAATTGTACAGGGTTGCCTTGTAGATTCTATGATATTAGTCAAGCAAAAAAAAAAGTCGAAAGACTAAGACAACCATGGGCAACTCAAAATTTGCTAACCCTTATTAGAAAAAAGTCGGAAGCTTATAAATTACATAGAAATAACAGAGAAATCCAGAGCTCAAAATGAGTTTCAAAATCCTCTCAAACCTTGCAAAAAAAGAAATTAGGATAGCTAAAACCAAATACGTATTATTCTAAATTACTTGATGATAATGTACGTGATCCAAAAAAATACTGGAAAGTTGTCAACAATATTCGGGGTAAAAATGAGAACAGGGGAATTTCAATAATTAAAATTAATGAACAGAAAATACTAGTGGAAAACAAACCGAAAGAAATAGCAGATGAATTTAACCTGTATTTTAATAATCTTGTTGGGAAACTAGGCCTACTTACTGGAAACACCTTGAACCGCAATGTAATAGACTTGACCTGGACCAGAATGCTATGTAAGTAAGTTTTTAGTATATTTCTAGATGGTTTTCACCTGACTAACGACGTTGTTGAAAGGGCAATAATAAAACTGAAAAGGCAACCCCGCGGATTCAAGTGTTTTGGTTAATTCTTTCTGTAATTTTATGGCATCTGACAAAGTGTCAGCACGGGAGAGTAGAGTGGTGTAGTAAGAGAAGATGCCGCTCTAGGCAATATAAAATTTGCCGTCCCAGTTTATTAGAAATGTTCAAATTACTAATTTATATTGATGGCAATATATTTGATATAAAATATTACCTATAACACTGAATGAAGCATGAAATCCCGTAGGTACCCAAATAAAATTACATTTATACAGTGCGTTTTTGCGATTTCACAGAAGCCAATTTATCGCAACGATATGATCTATATCTAACTGGGTCATCAGTTTATTTTCTGTGGGTAAAGGAGCTAGTACTGCTAATTTCTCGTTTCCTAATACTACATAAGTAATTTTTAACTCTTTTCAACAGAGAAAAACTTTGTTCTGAGCTGGCATTTGAGACAGGAATCGTGACAAAAATTGATAGGTAATGCAGTAAAAACATTACTATAGGCAGAAATCCCCTTATTTTGAACTATATATCGCAGCATTTCCTCTGGCCTAGCAATAGTTGTAGATGAGCATAGCTTCTTAAAATATAGAAATTCTTCAACAATATAATCATCTGACTGATATCAACGTCAGCTTTATACAAAAAATGATACGAATTTGAAATACCTTTACAAAATACCGTCATGCATCTTATCTTATCGCCAATTACCTACCCTCTCTCAGTGTATGATTGCTATCATAGCGTAAGCACGTATATACCTATAGGTCTACATGCAACAGCAAGAAAAATACTGTTATTCTTATTCCTTTTATTTTCTTCTTTTCCATTTCTTTTACACTTTCTGTACCTAATGTTTCCCTTTTTCTTTCATTTCCTTTTTTTGTCTGAAAATTCCAATATTTTGCCGCTCTAGGCAGCTGCCTATAATGCCTTGCGGTAAAAACGCCACTGCGAAAGTATGTCATCGATATAAAAATCGTTTGATAACACAGAATACAGTGTTGGAATCGGGGATGCCGGCTGTGAGTGCTCCTAAACATTGAATAGCTAAGAATGGAGCTGATGCTGTGTCAAAACTTGACCTATTTATTTCATAGACGTGGAGTTCAGAATTTGAATTTTCTCGCCAGATGACTCTTTGTTAAGGAGTGTCTTTGGGGAATACCTTTATTCGAAGTTACATTTTGAATATATCAGAAGAAAAAACAACTTTGGGAAACGATAGCGTATTATTGTTGAAGTAAGAGAGGGTTGCACCATTCGTCCAACCATTTAAACTGATCCACTGGCGTCAAAAACAACTCGAGTTTGAGTACTTGTGGATGTTGCCCTGTGTACGGCATGGTATGGTATATAATATGAATTTGCGTCATCTATGTGTGAAGGTTTTTGAATCAGAGTTAAAAAACCTAACTTAATGTGACTGCAAATACATTCGATGTAGTCGTTTTTGAGTTTAGGGTCTCTTTATAAATGTTTTTCTAATGCATGAAAAGAACGTAAAGCTCGAGTTCTGGAGTTTTCAAGTGGCGGAGAGTTTGATTTAAAAGATAATTTGACGACAAAACAGCCGGTCCGATCACGGTAAAAATCATTTTGAAAGAATTGTATACATCTGTTGTTAGCGTGAGGAGGAGAGTGTATTTTTGAATCTTCAAGGGACCAAAAGGTCTCATGAAGATTCAGGAGTTTTTCATTAGTTTGCTGTGTGATTGCTGGGCATGATTTGTTCTGAGAGTTCACAATCTGTATAGATCCAATAACAAGCCAACCTAGTTTTGATTTTTGTAAACAAGGGAGATTTTTCCCAAAATGTAGCTCTTTGTTGCCCAAAATATCCCAGAGAACTTCAGACCCCAACAATAAATTGTATTTCATGCCTCCTCCAAGCAGAATATAATTGTAGTATCTTACGTTAGTATAGTATAGCCACACTTAAAAGCCAAAAAAAAAAATTTTGGAAGACAAGTCCTTATCCTTACGCTGCATGAGTCTTCATTCTTTCGTTTTGTGCTAACGTAGCCACACGTGTTTTGTTGTTTCAAATAGCTATTTCACGTTCGTTCCACGCCAAGTGTAAAATATTGTTGTTTCCCTTTTTTTTTTTTTTTTTTTTGCTGCGCACAATGGGAAAAAGGAAGCTGGAAAAACAGTTGAAGAAATTAATTAAAACTCTCAAGAAACAGCGTACTTTGTCACCGCAACGCGATGGTAATTACACCTTAGTTCCTTCCCTTGCAGGCATAATTCTGCACGCAATTATCTTAGGCGTTATCTCTTGACCTTATCAAGCTGAAACATTTCAAATGAAGTTTCTGTGTTACCTATTAACTTAGAACTTCGCAACCTTGAGAATAATTATTATAATGCTCATTTCAACCTATTCGAAATGAACGCACTTCGACCTATTCAAAATGCGCTTACTTTTGTCGTGTGACAAAAAAGCAGAATCGACCTATTTGAAAAATTTAACTCGACCTATTCGAGACTGTGTAGACGCCATATTTTACCGGTAGCGCGCCAATTACCTAAATGATATTATTCTGCTCACCAACAGGTAAACATGGTTCACCATCGACTACGTCTCCTGCGCATGATGATAAGGTGCCTTCCCGTAGTAGAAGCCCGTCAGCTGAGTTTCCCATTGACCGTTCTCCTACTCACAGTTTCACGCGGAACAGTAGCGTTGATCGAGTTTCCATTGCCTCACCCGAAGAACAGGAAAGGACTCTTGATAATGATATCATAAACCTACTAGGTAACAGGACACCGAGGTGACGTCTCGATGGCAGGAAATTACGCTTTTTGGGCTAGATTCGGATGAGAGAAAACAACTGTTAGACGAATTTCCTCGGCCGGAGAATTGCGAATTTTTAGAACCGCCCATCCTAAACGAAGAACTGATTCCGTTAACGTCCGAGTCTGCTCAGTGTAGAGACAAAAGAATTGTCGAAAAACAAAAAAGGTTGGCGGCCTGTTTGTCTAGCGTTGGAAAAACCTTGTCCACCCTCATTTCTTCGGATTCTATAGATGTAACGTTGCTCGAACCTGTTATAAAGGCAGGACGGCTCTTAGTCGATACCTTTCACGATGAGTCAGTAGTTCGCCGAAGTCTTATCTTATCACTAGTTAGTTCTAACATGAAAATTACCCTGTCTAAAACTAAAATTGGAGAATCACTTTTCGGTTCTGATCTAAGCGGTACTATAAAACGCGCAAAATTAATCACGCAGTCAGCCGCTGAGCTAAAATTTAAAAAAGCACCGGCACCGGCAAAAAACTCGTTCATCCCACCCAGACGCCCTCAGACTCAATACCGTCCTCGGAGTCAGACTCGGAACACGTCGGGTGGGCAAAAACTGTACTATCGCCCGCAACAGCGTCAATCGATGGGTTACCGATCCAACAGACCTCCCAATCATTCCAACCCCTGCCGATCGGTTTGTCGGTCATCGCGCAACAGATATTCGTCGAGAAGATAATAAATCATACAGTAAGTAAATCTGCTGGTCGCTCAGCGTCCTTCTTAAAAGAGTGGAAACTAATTACGACAGACCCAGTGCTTCTCTCGTGGGTTAAAGGATATAAGATCCCTTTTTCGCATCGCCCTGTACAATCCACGATTCCAAAAAATCGACCTTTCTCGAAGAATGAAAAACTTGCGCTTCAACAACTAATTCCGAATTGTTAACTAAAGGTGCAATTAGACCGTGTACCCCCCTTCCAGACCAGTTTCTTTCTCCAATTTTCCTGGAACCTAAACCAGATGGAACCTTTCGTATCATCTTGAATGTGAAATCCTTGAATAACTTTATTGCTACAGAACATTTTAAACTGGAGGATTATCGAGTAGCCTCAAGATTAATACGACATGCTTGCTATCTTGCAAAATTAGATCTGAAAGACGCATACTATACAATCGCGGTTCATCCGGAAGACCGAAAATTCCTCCGTTTTAAACTAGACGGCATACTTTATGAATTACGTGCTTACCCTTTGGCCTGTGCATTGCTCCCTTCGTATTCACTAAACTCTTGCGACTTGTAGTGACTTATTTGCGAAAATCAGGTTTTCAATCAGTAGTTTATCTGGACGATTTCTTATTAATTGCACAAACAAAAAACGAATGTATTACCAATGTCGCTACTACGTGCTCCTTGCTTGCCTTCTTAGGTTTCCTGTTTTCGGCTCCTAAATGCGTTTTTTCCTCCCACTAAAATTTGTACTTTTTTAGGATTTGTTTTTAATTCCTGCGATATGACGTTGTCTTTACCTACGGAAAAACGTGTAAAACTTCAACAGCTCTTAACAAAGCTATTCAAGAAAAAATATTGCTCGATTCGTCAATTTTCGCGAATGCTTGGTTCCTTAACAGTAGCCTGTCCCGCAATCAAATATGGTTGGGCCTACACCAAAAATCTCGAAAGAGAGAAACATCTGGAATTATTACGTAACGGAGGAAATTATAGTGCCCGTATGCGGACACCCAGTCATTTGACTGAAGTCACCTGGTGGTTATCACACTCTCAAACGAGTTTCATGCCGCTCGTCCTGGAACCCTTCTCTCTTGAAATTTTTTCGGATGCTTCTTTGGCAGGCTGGGGAGCTTCATGTAATGATCTTACCGCCCGAGGATCCTGGACACTCGCTGAGCAAAGGCTCCACATAAACGAATTGGAACTCTCGGTGGCCCTTTTTGCGCTTAAGTGCTTCACGAGAAACTTATCCAACAAAAGCATTCTGCTAAGAGTCGACAATACAACCGCCATCGCGTACATCAATCGTATGGGCGGTATCAAATTTCCTCGGTTGAACACGATTGCCTTAAAAATATGGAAATATTGCGAACTTTCTAATCTAACTGTGTTTGCGTCCTACGTTCAGTCAGCTGACAATGGCAAGGCGGACGCTGAATCAAGAAGAATAGAGACCGAGATTGAATACGAATTGTCCCAGTCGGCCTATTTAAAAATTACTTCGCGGTTAGGTCAACCAAAGGTCGACTTATTCGCTTCAAGAAAAAACTGCAAGTGCGATAGGTACTTTGCCTGGAAAGATGATCCGGATGCAGAAGTACTGGACGCTTTTACTGTCCCTTGGACGTTTGAAAAGTTTTACGCCTTCCCTCCCTTTTCATTGATCCTGAGGATCTTACAAAAAATTCTACGCAAGAAAGCAACGGGAATCTTAGTTGTACCAAATTGGCCCGGCCAACCTTGGTTTCCACTCTTTCAAGAACTTCTTATTTCGGAGCCAGTTCTCTTGTCACCCTCTAAAAACTTGCTTTTGTCTGCCGACAGGAATCCTCACCCGCTTGCCGACCAACTTTCCCTGGTGGCCGGAATTGTGTCAGGCAGGGGCTATTAAGACAAAAATTTTCGCCGCCTGTGGTCGAAGTTCTACTGGCATCGATCCGAAAGTCAACGATGACAACTTACTCGACAACATTGGGAAAGTGGTGGCTCTATTGCAATATTAACTCGATAGATTGTTACGCTCCTTCCACCTCGCAAATTTTAGAATTCCTGCAACTGGAATTTTCCGCAGGCCTGTCTTATAGCTCGATCAATTGCGCCAGGTCTGCCATTTCGTTAATAACCGGTTCCTCCTGTCAAGATAATCCTACTATGATTAGATTTTTTAAAGGCATCGCAAACCTTCGACCAGCTACGCCCAAATATATTACCACTTGGGATCCCCAGTGCGTTCTTGACTATCTTTGTACTCAACCACCAACAGGTTCATTGTCAAGAGCCTCAGTGTCTAAAAAACTTATCATCCTATTGGCATTGGTCACGGGGCAACGACTCCAGACACTCAGATTCATTAAAGTTGATAACATTCATAAGTCGCCGAAGGAAATAGCAATAATTATCAAAGACTAAATAAAAACGTCGAGGAGAGGAAGACCACAACCCGTACTTACCCTCCCTTTTTTTAGCGACCCGCAAGTTTGTGCCGCCTACACATTAAACCATTATCTAGAGATCACCCAACCTGTACGCGATTCCATTAAGGACCTGTTCATAACGACCACAGCTCCAGCACGCCCGGTATCTACCCAAACATTAAGCAGGCGGGTGAAAGAGATTTTAAAAGCAAGTGGAGTAGATGAGCAATTCAAATCTCACAGTACGCGGCATGCGTCTACTTCGGCCGCTCAAAGAGGGGGAGCATCTTCGAACGAAATTATGAAAGCTGCAGGATGGACTTCCTCTTCACAAACCTTCACCAGATTTTATAACCGTCCAATAGTCCCAAAAAACTCAGCAAAGTTCGCACTGGCAGTCCTGAATGGTAATAAGTAATAACCGACCTATCGGAGCTCTTAAAAGAATAAAACTACCTATGTTAAAAAATTGTTTGTTTAGTTAGAAAAATATTATAATTAAAAATTCAGTGCATTTTGCACGGGCAGTCCTAAAACATAAATAAGTAGAAACCATTATCGAGCAGAGCTCGTAAAAGTAATTAACCTAAGTTAGAAATTGAATTGTTTTTTTTTATTGAAGTTAAATTGTAATTAAAAAATTTTTGGTTATGTATTGCATGGAGAAGGTTTCAAACAATTTTTTTTTCTCCATCCCTGACAATACTGATGGATGACGACTACAAAAACTACAATACTTATATTCCCGCTCTCAAAAATTCGGGTATTGCTGTGAGGGCTTTGAACATCTACAATTATGTTCTGCTTGGAGGAGGCATGAAATACAATTGTACAATTGGACGAACTTACCTGGTGAAGTTCAATTGAAATTGTATGAAGGCCTCCTGCAAGCAGAACAGTCCCACCGCTGTTCTGCTATCTTGGAAAAAACACCTCCCTAATTCCTTTCCTCACAGCAATCGCTTACTTTAAAGAATGAAGACTCGTGCAGCGTAAGGATGAGGACTTGTCTTCCAAAAAAATTTTTTTTGGCTTTTAAGTGTGGCTATACTATACTAACGTAAGATACTACAATTATGTTCTGCTTGGAGGAGGCCTTCATGCAATTTCAATTGAACTTCACCAGGTAAGTTCGTCCAATTGTACAATTTATGTTAGCAGGGATGTCAAAGTCAGGCTCAGCAAGTTTTAATCCAGATAGAATATTTAATTGATGTATATCAAAATGTTCCTTTGGTATCGGAGATGAGATAGAATCTGGGACCAAACAATTTAATTTGGTTTGAAAGCGCGTATAAATCGAAAATTGTCTAGTCTCAGATGCTGAAGTGAAGTCACCACCAACACCTAAAAGAGGCAGTGAACTAGATTCAGAAATCGGAATCCGAAATAAAGAACAGAGATTATGTGTTAAAAGAGACAGCGTACCTCAAATTTTTGGTTTTCATACCTTACATTTATGATGGCAGTTGTGAGTAAGGAGCTGGAGTTACAAATATGTTTTGTTACACTAAAAATTTATAAATATTCAAGGTACTCAGCGCTTTATGGTAATTTTTTAAAGACCCACTCAGGAGATATTCAGACTCACCGCTGGTGGAAGTTGATGACAATTTCTTTTTCCATTCATCAACATGTAGAAGGGTGTTGTGAAGACAGGCCACAAAGCTTCTGCAAACTGGTTTGGCACACCTTTCCGGATACAGACAACGCTTGCACATCCGGTGTTTTGATACTGCTAAATTTTGATTGGCTGGACTGAGCTTAATAAATTGTTCAAGTTCCCCAATGTAATGATTAATTTCCCGACAATATAAACAGAACTTTGTTTTGGTGGGCTGGTTCCGCTGGGGCTGTATGGCTGCCATCACAAAGGCTAGCGATTTTGAGTTGTATGGTGCCTTTGATGTTGACGACGACGACCGCTGATACACGTTGTTTCTTGCGTTCATAAATTTGAGAAATTTTTCAAAACTCGGGAAGTCCCCTCTTTCGGCAGTGGATAATTCTTTATTCCAGTCTTGTCGGGAATATTTTATTGCACCGAGTAAGGAACATGGAAATAAGGAACCGGTCCCGTGGATTTATTGTGTCCTTATTTTTCTCGAATATAAGCGAGAACCCAATGTGATGTTGCCGAAAAATATACTGATCAAATTTTTCAGCTACGATCCGTCTCTAATTGAGTTTTTTTGATAGAGACCTACAAAATGGTCGTTCATCTGACAATAGGGATCGTCATAATGTTGAATGAGGACCTACCAGGTCTCATCTAAATGCTCAGCATTGATCGGCATTTTTGAACCCAGACCTAACGCATTGTCCTTTAATTGCGCTCAAAGGATCGCTATTTTTTTCTCCATTACTGTATTCTTCCGGTGGCTTGCTGAGTACCAGTGAAGTAATCATATTCTTAAAATTCAACCATACCTCAAATTCTCCCGAAAACGTAGGAAGTTCAAGCATTCAAGGCCTTTTAATAGCGATTTTCTTGCCTTTGATGGTTCGTATGTTACTACTAGACTTTCCTTTCTCAATATAAGAAAAGAATTTCTTACTTTACAAAACTGAGCAATAAAACGTGCTCTCTTGGAATTTTTTGACTTGAGATGGGGTAATGACGGCGCTGAGTTGATTGTGCGCGTTGCAGTACTTTTCTTTGATCAATTCGATTTCCCGGAGTTCGGCTTCAACAATTGCTTGGGATGGTTCTGCGTCCCACGATACAATATTCTCATCATACAATTTTAAATCTGTATCTGACGCACCTTCGCAGTTCGGGATCAGGCTGACTATCAACGCTTTCGGTGGTTTGATCGTCTTCATCAAATCAACTTTGTTTGTTTCTCGAGTTGAGTTTTCTATGGCATCCATAATACACTTCGCGACACGTTCAACACGCACGAGAAAGTTTGAGTACAATCTGCAAAAAATGACAAATCAAAAATAAAGAAACGAAAATTAGTATTCCTCCCGAGCTTCCAACGTTCAATGTCAATGAATAAAAAGCCAAAAACAGTTTTAATTCAAATTTATTTCTTTTATAAGATGACACGTAGATGCGATGTAATCATAGATTCCTGACACAAAAATAATCGTAAAAATGTGAACAAAGTACGGCGATACATATATCTACATATTTTCCTTTAGCTTAACATACGCATTAATTCATCCACATTCGGCTGTGATTTTGTCTAATTTCGCACCTTTAGAATATAGGTCAGGGCATTGAACGGATGATTCAACGTCAATATGTCAAACAGTTTCAAGAGCATTACGCTGAAGAGAGAAAGAGGACGCGGAAGGAGGTTTTATACAGTGGATAATATTAATCATATCCTTGTATACTGTACATACCACATGCACGTGTGTACCGAGTTCGAGAGAATTTGAAGGGAGGGGAATAACTATATTATGTACGTATATATACATTATATATACTATAGCATACAGATACACTTTTGGCGTATGTGTGCGACAAGGACAGGAAAAAAGTTGACCATTGTGTGGTCATCATTCAAAGTTCTCAGAAAGGACCTTTTGTATCCAACACGTTCTCGTGATAGCGCTCACCCTTAACCTTGTTACATGGTTTTCTACTTAACATCGGCTAGTTTGAAAATGAGTACACGGTTGTTGAACGAATTGGATGGGGATCTTGAAGAGAGAACATTCACTTATACAAAAGATACTCTGGAAGATGACAATATTATTGCATCAAGCTTTTGACATATGTGAACTTTTGTTTGAGAGGCCAATCTCTTTTCTTGCTATTTAGATTGGATTTGTTAATTTTAATTTCCTTTTTGTCGTTTTCCAATAATCCGCAAAACTTGCCATATTTTCTCATTTTTGGGTAGGTGTATGCACAATTGCACAAGTATACGTAAAGCAAATAAAGCGAACGAGAAGTGCTGTTGAAAACGCACAAGACCCGTGGAATTAGCTACCTACAGCGTGTTAATAGTGAGTATTTAATATTTATGCAGATACACGATATACCGTACTAGAAAAATTAACAATCAATTTGTTCTATTACGTATGGTGTAAGGTATTCACCCCCCCCCCTTCTTACCATAACTGGCACCCAAACCAAAATCGATGTAGTACCAGATATTGTATGATTTATCGAAAGCGTCCGCGAGTCACTAAAGTCAGAAAACTCAAGTGGAAGTAGATGTAACTGGCGAAATTATCAACGATGCATCCACCGGTTGAAGTATTGTCCGTGAAAAGTATGGAATCTAATACAATTAATTCGGTTCTCTAAAATATGACCAGAAACATCTAACGACGGCATACTCAACGATTAAAACGTACGGAGTAATTTGAATAGAGCCACAGAAATGAAAAAACACCGGAGCGCTTTCGATTAAAAAACCATTGTCAACGGGGACGTGAAAGCAACTGAACCAACTCCGGCCGGCAACAAGAACTACCGAGGAGGACATGACTGAACTAGCGAGTCATCACAATGTGAATCATACTCGTAAACTAATTCAATCAAACCCTCATCAGGTATGTACCTGTTAAGCACATTTAGGTTATCGTTATTCAGATGGCGAATAATTTCGATGTGTTTTAGCGCGGTACGTTTGAAAGCCGAGGACTCTCTATGGAGGAGGGACTCAGATCCCTCTATGAAACCATGGCCAGTGGTAATAAGATGGTCCGCAAAAGCCGAATCACCCAATTTATTCTTTTCCCACGCCTTCCTATGCTCATCTATTCTAATTTTGAGCTGACGTCCAGTCTCGCCCATATAAATTCCATTACAATCATTACACTCAATTTTGTAAACCCCGCTTCTTTCGACCAGTGGGGTGGGGTCCTTTAACTTAACGAACAAGCTTTTTACAGTGTTCAGATTGTAAAACACTGGCCGAAACCCAAATGGGCGGAGGACACGACCTAATTGGGAAGAAAATTTCCCCAAAAACGGAAGCCTAATCCAACGTTTCCTACTATCTGACGCTGGATTACGGGGGAGGGAGGTAATGGAATCAAGGCATTTCCGAGTCAATTTCCTATGGACCATCAAGTCAATATCCAAGCTGATCTCGTTCACTCTGGCCAAGTGCTTTATAGTCGAAAGCTCCTGTTGAAAAGCGAGCTGACCTAATGGAATACTCGTCAACCGGTGGATATAACTATTAAAACCGGCATATTTGTGAGCAATCGGGCAGAAAGATCTGCCGTGGACAGTAATATCGGTCGAGGTATCTTTTCTATATATGGCGAATTCGTGGGCACCTTCTCTATTAGAGATAGTAAGGTCCAATCTGAATAACGATAACCTAAATGTGCTTAATAGGTACATACCTGATGAGGGTTTGATTGAATTAGTTTACGAGTATGATTCACATTGTGATGACTCGCTAGTTCAGGCATGTCCTCCTCGGTAGTTCTTGTTGCCGGCCGGAGTTGGTTCAGTTGCTTTCACGTCCCCGTTGACAATGGTTTTTTAATCGAAAGCGCTCCGGTGTTTTTTCATTTCTATGGCTCTATTCAAATTACTCCGTACGTTTTAATCGTTGAGTATGTCGTCGTTAGATATGGAATCTATGTCAGAAGGAGGGAGGAACGTCTTGGGAGGAAAGAAGTCTTCAGGAATGATCGGCGATGGGAAATAAGTTGAGAATCAGCACAGTCAGCAGAGAATGCCGTTTTTCCAGCGACGAGAAGATAGATGGAGAGGAACAATGTACCTGGAGAATCGATGAACCAACATCAATTAAATACGAACGCAAACAGTGTGCAACTGCCAGCTACGAGAGAAGAAGGCCTCATAGAATTAAGGTCCAAAATTAATGGAAGTAGCATACTAATAGAATTATGGATTGGGAAAACGAAAAGCCAAGCAAGGACGTCGCGGAGGCCTACGTAGTAGGCTTGGAAAAAAATGTATAATTAAGTATTATCGATTAGCCTATTATAGTAAGTTGATATCTAATAAGAAAAGTACCAATATTGACGGAATGAACAAAAGGTGAGAGAAAGGTCGTGTGAAGGTTAGGGAAATATAACTGAAATAAAAAAGGGATAAGCGAATAATAATTATTATTATTAATAATAATAATAATAATAATAATTCGCTTGTGTGTCGCATGTGCAGCACCGCCCGTCATCCATAATGGAGTAGGTGCGAGATGCGTATGCATTTAATATTGTTTCCTCCAACACCGGAATCGACCCTTTCGGGTATAACTTCAGTGATGGAGGAATCTCCTACGCGAACCCCCTCTTCTACTCGGCAACTGCCAAGTTGCTTTGACAACCCCCAAGCTGCGATGCCCCCCTGGCACGCACAAAAAGAACAGCACTAGAGAACACACTCACATCACAAAAAACGACACTATCACATCACATCAGGCGTAATAAGTCGCTGTTGCGTGAATCTCACTGTATGGTGCTCGTTAGACATATTCGTATGAACAGTGAACGTACCGTAGTAAGTTCACCGGAATAGCGGACGCGGAGCAACCATATAAACGCGAGATTCTTTCAACAACTATAAAGGCCCTATCAATCTGGATGGTATCCTTCTTCCTCTTCTTCCTGCAGATCTGGATGTTGATGGTACACAGGTGTTGAGTAGGCCATAGCGTGGTTCTGCATTTGCCTAATCCATTCCTGGTCCATCTTCCTCTTCATGATGGTGGCCGCAAATGCAGACACCTGGTTCCATGCTTCTTCGGAACCTAGCATGGTGGGTACCAGGCTACTCGGGTCTAGCGCTTCATCTACCCCGATCTCTTGGAGAGACCGACTAAGCTCGTCCCGCTCACGCCTCCACGCCTCACACTCAAATAAGGTGTGTTGTGGTCCATCATCCCGCCCTTGGTTACAGTGCGAACACGTTGCCTGCTCAACTTTCCTTAACTTCTCGTGAAGGTACTTGTTGAAGCAGCCATGGCCGCTTAACACCTGCGTCAGGTGAAAGTTCAGCTGACCATGGTGTCGGTTCATCCACTCATCAAGGTCGCGTATTAGCACACGGGTTGTCCATGTACCCAGCTCACTCTGGGCAATTCTTGCTTTCCACTTTACAAGCAAGGAGCGCCTGGCCTCCTGCTTGACCCATAAAGCTTCTCGGTTGGTCGTCGTTCTCTTCTTTGCTTCGAACACCACCGCTCTCTCCTCAGCAAGGAGCTCGATTGGTGGTGAACGTGCTAATACACAAAGAGCCTCCGTCGAGACAGTGCGGTAGGCACTAACACACCTCAGCGCAGCTCTTCGTTGGATCTTTACCATCTCTCTTCTTCGGTATGGTATCTTCATGCAGTCGCCCCATACTGGCGCACCATATAGGAGGATCGACAAGGCGGTGCTCATCATGATCCTTCTCCTTGCTTCTCTCGGTCCTCCCAGGTTCCTCATAAGGCGGCTTAGGTATCCAACTACCCGGCCCGCCTTTTCCGCTGCCATCAGGAAATGGTGCCTGAAGCTCAGCGTTGAGTCAAACCAGATGCCCAGGTATTTCATTTGCTTCTTGGTTTCAATTTCCACACCTCGCAGGCGAAAGGTGGGTGGCTTGAACTTCCGACGGGTCGTGAATAAAATGGCCTCCGTCTTACTTGCTGCTAGTTCAAGTCCAGCCGACTCGATCCAATGCGTCACATCCTCTAGGGCCCGGTTTACCCTGCTCTCCACCGCTACAGTTGTTTCGGCAGTGCATACCACCAGGGTGTCATCCGCATAGCAGATAAGCTTAACCCCCGGTGGCAGCTTCACCTTAAAGATTCCGTTAAATGCGACGCACCACAAAAGCGGCCCAAGGACCGACCCCTGCGGCACCCCACAAGTAACAGGGCGCTTTACTGTACCAGCAGACGTCTCTGCTTGGATTTCACGGCAGCTAAGATAGCTGCTGATCATCCTGAGCAGGTATGCGGGCGCTCCTGCGTTCACAAGAGCTTCCAATATCATCTTCCATGGAATTGAATTGAACGCATTTCTTATGTCGAGGCTGACGGCTGCGCAAAACTGGCGCATATCAATCGCTGACTTGGCTATCCTCTTCAGCCGGATCCCAGCATCTGATGTGCAGCGTCCAGTTTGAAAACCGTACTGGCTATCAGAGATTATATCTCTTTCCTTCAGATAGCTCTCCAAACGATTGGCTATCACTCTTTCTAGAAGTTTACCAACATTGTCTAGCAGACAAAGTGGACGATAAGAGGATGGTAGACCAGGTGGTTTATCCTTCTTATCGATCAACGCTAGCCTGGCTTTCTTCCATCGCACAGGGAACAGTCCCCCAACAATTGCCGCATTGAATGTATCAACAAGCAGTGCTGGGTCAACTGAATGTATGGCGCTCCAGACTGGATTTGGAATCTCATCCGGGCCTGGAGCCTTCCAATACTTACCCCGCAGTCTATTGACTGCTGCATCAACCTCCTCGGTGCCTAGGAGGGATATACCATCCTCTTCTACTATTGGTAGCGTTACCATTGGTGGTGGCTGCTGTGGGAACAAGCCATCAATGATTTGACCCACAACATCCGGCTCCATTCGGCTCATTGCTGAGAGGCCTTTGAGCTTCTTCAGCACTAGCTTATAAGGCTTTCCAAATGGGTCGTCATCTGCCATCTCACATAGCTCTCGCCATGCAGCACTCTTGCTGTCCTTGATGGCCTTCTTCAGCCTTTTACAAGCCAGCTGGTATTTGTGTGCAACCGCCCGCGCCCCTTCGCGGCCACTACTACGCTGGTATATCCGGCGCTGACGGTTGCACTCTTTTCTCAAATCGGCAATCTTGTTGGTCCACCAGTAAACAGCCCTCCTCTTCTTTGGTGGACCTTGCCTGGGCATGGCTACATCGCAAGCTTTGGTGACAGTCTTGATCATCCTCTCTGCTGCCACCTCCGCATTGCCTTCTTGCTCTTCTTCTTGATCCCATGTGAGAGCAAGATAGCTAGCCTTCAAACGGTCGCTATTCAGCTTCCTAACGGCCCACTTTCTTACCAGCTTTTGTGGAGCAGCGACCTCAACTTCCCGGTGGATGGAGAAGCCGATACACCGGTGGTCGCTCCCAGATAGCTCCTTGTCCAGTACCGCCCAGCCTTCTATTTTCCGGGCTAGGCTCTCTGAGGCAAAGGTGATATCAATAATGGACCCGTATCCTTGATGCACTCGGGTAGGAGTGTTGCCAACATTGACTGTTTCCAGTCGATTGTAAGCAATCCACTCCCCTAAGGCATACCCACGGATGTCCGTACGGCCTGATCGCCACTCTTCTGACTTGGCATTAAAATCGCCAGCCACTATGAATTTTTCACCTTGCCATCTGGACAAGCTTTCTCCTAATTTCTTCAAGAAGTCCTCAAACTCCGGGAAGGGGCGATTCGGGGAGAAGTAGCAACTGTAGACAACCATGTCGGCCATCTTCACAGCAACATACCCCTCCCCTCTTTCAACCTCTCCCGGAGCAATTGGACACTCTGGGC
This sequence comes from Aspidiotus rigidus, assembly GCA_035079385.1. NCBI lineage: Eukaryota > Metazoa > Arthropoda > Insecta > Hemiptera > Diaspididae > Aspidiotus > Aspidiotus rigidus. The sequence goes on from JAVHKY010000011.1 coordinate 13,493,548, forward strand.
AAACACCAATGGCCGCTAAGCCAGTACGGTCTGTGTACCATCCTTTTCTTTTCGCAACATTGTAATACTCACTGGCAATTACAATGTGCGTTCCCTCTTCAGCTACAAACTGCCAGAGAAGATCCTGGGCCAGTTCGCAGTGCTGAAGGTTGCACTGTAGGAAGGATAGCGCACCTGCCATTGGTCTTACTTGCGCTTGCCTCCAGCGCCCTGTGCTTTGACACCTGCGCACCCTCTGCTTCCCACAACGTGGTTTGCAGGGCGCCCTCCAACCCGGCTGCAGACAGGACACTTGGGTTCCTTCTTGCAGTCCCGGATTTGGTGCCCCTCTTCACCACACCTGTAGCAAACGCTGCCGATAGCTGCATTGGTGCAGGCAGCTGCTATATGCCCCTCCTGAAGGCATTTATAGCATCGCTGCGAAGACCTTGCCTTCTCTAGGGATTTCACCCGGCAGGTGCTCCATCCGACCTCGATCTTGCCCTTCCTAACTAGCTGGAGGGCTGCTGCAATGGGCAGCTCGACCTTGGCCATCTGACATCCGCGTCCCATTGGCTGCATATCCAGGAGCTTGGCGCCTGTGCCAGCTGGCATTTGGGCCAGGATATCTTCCCTGTCCACGGACTTCTCAATCCCCAGGATGAGAACTCTGGTCTGACGCTGCGGCATCCTAACTGTCGCCATGTCACCAATAGCTTCCCCCAGTTTCTCTCGGAAGGTTTCCACTGCAGTCTCTCCCTCACCTTTCACTTCTAGAAGCATCTCTCCTTTCTTGGTCGTCCGTACCTGGGTTACCTTCAGGCCTAATGATGCTATTGACAGCTTGGACCGGGCTGTCTTAAGGATGGCCTCATAGGTGACATCCTCACTTTTTCGGGCAATGATTAGTGCTGCCGACCTTGGCTTCCTCTTCTCCAGTAACCTCTCCTGCCTTTGGCCTTGGGACTGTGGTATGGTAGGCAGGGGCTTCTTCCGATTGCCCCGGGAAACTACCTGGCTCCACGAAGGTACGTTGGAACCAGGTGTGGCTGCCTGGGAAGACAATTGCTGCTGTTGTTGCAGGTGCTGCTGTCGCTGTTGCTGCGGTGGTAACTGTGGCCGTCGCTGCAGTTCCTGTTGCTGCTGTTGTCGCTGCTCTACCAGTTGCTTCTGGCGTTGTTGCAGTTGCTGTTGCTCCTTCCGCTGTTGCTGTTGCTGCTGCGGTTGTTTTTTCTGCTGCAGTCGTTGTGATTGCTGCTGCCATTGCTGGGGTGTCTTCAGCGGTTTGATGGGTGGTTTTGGTACCGCTGTGGCCTTCTCACCTTCCCGTGGGCCACTGCTACTCTGTGGTAGGAGTGGTGTTGGTGATGCTGCTTGTCCATGCTGCTGCAGCATTGCAAGCCTCTGCAGTTCGGTGCGCATGGAAGTCACGTTTTCCTTGAGCCTGACATTCTCGGCCCTAATGTCCTTCAGCTCTTGAAGGGTTTTCATTTTTTCCTCCTCTCCCTTCTTGTGATGGGCCAGGAGCGTCTTCACTTGGGCCTCTAGCTTAACGTTTTGCGCCTTCAAAGTCCCCATCTCCTGGAGGAGCTGTGTGTTGGCTTGCTGGTCTTTCGCAGAGAGGCAGGTATCCACGAGCCCCTGGAGTTCCTGCACCTTTTCCTGCATTGCGGCCTTGCTTTTCCGCCCCGCTTGGAGTTCGGCTTCGCGTGCTAGGTCCTTCTGCATCAGTCGCTTACAGTGATCTTGCAGCTTCTTCATTGCGGTCTTCATTTTGGCATTCGGAAGGTTTGGGATCTTCCCAAGAAACAAACCTTCCTCGTCTGTCTGTTCACTATCGGACTCGGTCTTTGTGGGTGACGTGAACGAATTCGCTCGTAGCCTCTTCCTCCGGTTCTTTTGCCATGCAAGAGGGGTGACAAAAACTTCATCAGCCCCCTCCGGCGTTCCTGGTATTACCGTAGACACCTCATCGGCGTTCTTGGTCGCCTCTTTCTTCTCCGTCGTTGTTGCCTCATCATGGGATTCGGGGACAACACCCCCCGACCCCCCGCCGCCTGAGCGCTTCAGCGTGGGGAGCCGGTTCGCCGCATCCGAAACGGCACCAATATCTTGATCTTTCGTCATCATCATCTGTAAATAATGTTGCAGTGTGAGGCGTCATCTGGGAAGCTGCTTCCGCCTTCCCAGATCATCTTGCAGAACCATACTTCCCCCGCGAGCTGCTTGGTCCTTGCAGGGAAAGGCACACACCTTACGGCTATGACCGGGTTTTCATTGTCAGAGTTTTCCATCTCCTACCTAGTCACTGGAAGAGACTCCACCAGGGCCAGGCAAATAGAGTGGTATGGGACGTGAAGGTCCAGATGGCGATACGTAACCCCATACAAACAGGACGTGAAGGCTATGAAAGCAGTACGTAACCCCATTCATACAGGACGTGAGGGCCACCAGACAGTACGTAACCCCATACATGAAGATGACCCTGATGCAGGTGTGACTGCCTACACCAGTTGACGGTTTTCTGTCGGGGTTGTCCTTCCCTTATCCTATGAGCCCGTGCCCTAGCCTGCAAGGAGACAGGTGGTTTTTTTTTAAAAATTATAGGGTTTCCTTCCCTACGGTTTAATTAGCCTCGGAGTATCCTTCTCCTAGTACTCTTAGTTGCAGCGCCCCACCCGTACCCCAACAGCAACCCGCCACCAAACCATAACGCCACCAAACGCCGACCAGAAGCAGACAGAAAGTGAAACAGTCGCAGCCAACACCTCACTATCCTCACATTCGACACTCAAGTCCAGTACCCCAGCATTCACAAGGGTACCAGACAACTCAGCTCAGTCAAGCACCACGGAAGGCACCCACCAGAGCAACCCCAATACGCACCCACCCGGCACAGCGTAGCACCATACAGGCACAAGACGCCGCACCATGGAGGGAACCCACCGGAGCCACCCCAATGTGCACCCTCCCAGCACAAGACGCCATCCTAGTTTATAGGCCCAGCAGCACATCCCAGGTGGCCAGCCCAGTCAGCACGCCCAGACCGCAACTACTCGCGCGAGACAGAGTTCATGTAGCAGCCCATGCGGTCAGCCTGTTCTGCCAATGAACCCCTCGATTCCAGGTGACGCACAGCCCGGGGGGTCAGCCCAGTCAATGGCACCCGGAACCGGACCTCTTCATTCATTCATCATCCCACGCATTCAAATCTGTGCCGCACACTCGCCTGTCACCCCATCCACTAACACGCCAACGCCCAGCAAAGCCACAGCCCAGAGCACGCTACCATCAGAGAACAGACGACACACCACGTAGGCCCCCCCACCGCGTCAAGGTGGTACCTTACGGGGGAGAATAATAATAATAATAATAATAATAATAATAATAATAATAATAATAATAATAATAATAATAATAATAATAATAATAATAATAATAATAATAATAATAATAATAATAATAATCACTTCCACAGTGGTACCAACGACTGTGGGTTAAGTACCGCTTTCTGTATGTCCTGTCAAAACCTGGCTGATAGGTATAAAAAGCACGATAAACGGCAATATAAAATGGTGAGAACAAGAAGCCAAGCCTCGGACCCAACCAACAAAGTGTCGCTGTTGGTTGGTGCGGACCAGAAGACACCGCAGGGAACAACCCACGAAGCAAGCCGCGTGGGCCCTGCGAAACCATCGGCAAGAAAACCGCCTACGCAAGTACAAACTGATGCCTCTGACAATGATATGTCAGCCACAGTAGTACAAACTCGAGCTAAGAGAATGAAATGGTCAGGCGACCTTAACGAATTCATAATACGCTCGTATTACACGTGTACCCGCCTGGAAACGGACTGTACGTTGTGGAGGAAAAAGGTGTTTCAAATGTTCATCGAGAAATATCCCAATCTAGAGGTCACAGAACAACGTGTAGCAGACCAAAAAAGAGCCATTGAAAGAAACAAGTTGTTGGCAAAGGGAACAATGGATAGAATGAAGGCAGAAATCGAAAAAGAGCTCAGTATGACAGAGGAACAGTCAGCGGAGCAGCCGGAAGGAGGAACAATACAGGAAGAGGAACTGGAAGAACAGCAAACACAGGCGAACGCTAACCCTACACAGAACCAGGAAGACGGCAGTGAGGCGCTGGATGATGAAATGGAGAACGAATATCAAAGGGCACAGGCAGAATTCCTAGACCACCCGGTCCTAAGTAGACCTAGAATACCAAGGATAAGAGAGAATGGGAAAACTATAAGTGCTGTAGCGGCTGTCAATAGATGCCTAGAAAAGGAGCTACAAAGTAACCGCCCAGGTACCATAGATATATATGGAAGAATATACTGTGCAGCAGTGGCAGTTGTAAGAACGTTGGGAATGACAGTTGATAGCGAAGGAGCAGAGAGTATACCGCGAAAATCACCAAGTAAACCCAAGTGGATGATCAGGCTTGAGAAGGAAGTAATAGAATTAAGAGCAGATCTCAATAGAATAGTTGCTTGTAGTAAAACAGAAAATATGAACAGAAGAACGAAGAACAAGTATGAAAAACTAAAAAAGAAATATAAGATACATGCAAAATACGAAAAAGAAAACACTGAAATTAATGAAATACGCGATACAATAAAGCAAAAGCTAATAGTAAAAGCCGCAAAACTAAAAACATATACAAAGAGCTATACAAGAAAACTGGATAATGCACGATTCCAACAAAACCAGAAAATGTTCTACAGAAATATGGATGGAGAAGCAGTGACAGCTAAAGAGATACCAACAAAAGAGGAAGTTACAGAATTCTGGGCTGGTATATGGTCAAACAAAGTTGGGCACGAGAATGGTGCATACTGGATAAAAGAAATAGAGAAGCAGATGGGGCAGGTGCAGCCAATGCAGGAAAATCAAGTACCCGTGACCGAGGCACAACTAAAGGTGGTTATCAAAAGACTGAAAAATTGGAAAACCCCGGGACTGGACAGGATTCAAAATTACTGGTACAAGAAGTTAACAGCGGCGCACCAAGCGCTATTAACAGAAATAAATAAATATATAGACAAGCCCGATACTGTACCAGAATTCTTCACGCAAGGGGTTACCTATATGAAACCGAAGAAAGGCGATACCAAAAATCCAGCAAACTACAGACCTATAGCGTACCTCCCAACAGCATATAAGATATTTACAGCGTGCATCACATTAAAAATAAGAGATCACTGCACAACCAACAACATTATCTATGAAGAACAGAATGGCTGCAGAAATAAAGCATACGGATGTAAGGAACAACTGGTAATCGATCAGTGCATAATGGAACAAGCCAGGAAAAATAACAGAAAGTTATGCACGGCATACATAGATTATCAAAAAGCGTACGACTCTGTTCCACACACATGGCTAGTGAAGAGCCTGGAAATATACAAAATACAACCAAAAATTATAAGATGCCTAAGTGTAATGATGAAAAAATGGTCAACTATCATTCAAGTTAGAGGACAAGAAGAGGCGGTTAAAACTGAACCAATTCACATCAGAAGAGGTATATTCCAGGGAGATTCGCTCAGCCCACTATGGTTCTGCATAGCTCTCAATCCGCTATCAATGTTATTAAGAGAGTCAGTAATAGGATTCAATATAAGAAACAATAAAAAAGTCGCATACACCCTGAATCACCTGCTCTACGTTGATGACCTGAAGCTGTACGCACCGTCAAGAGAAAAACTGAACCAATTGCTGAAAATAGTACACGAGTACTCTGCCGATATAAAAATGTCGTTTGGACTGGACAAATGTAGGATATGGGACCCTAATAGCACCAAAGAACCAGAAAGCAGTGATATAGAGGAAATGAAGCCACAAGAGTTATATAGGTACCTCGGAACTGAACAAAACAAAGGCACTGATCACAAGGCCATGAAGGATGAGCTGAAGAAAAAATTTATACTCCGACTCAGACAAGTGATGAGAACTGGGCTAAACAGTCGGAACTTAGTCAAAGCAATTAATACATACGCAATCCCAATTTTAACCTACTCGTTTGGTATCATCAAATGGAATAACACTGAGATAGAAGATCTACAGAGAAGAGTCAGGGTACTGATGGAGAAGAACAGAATGCTACACCCGAAGTCGGCAGTTGAAAGATTAATAATAGCAAGAAGTAGCGGAGGAAGAGGAGTGCTAAACCTGAAGTGGCTTCATGATAAACAAATATCAAATTTGCGAATGTATTTTAAAAAAAAGAAAGAAACGTCAAAACTACATCATGCAATAGTCGAGGCAGATAAGGGGATCACAACAGTGCGGCTCAGGGAACAGGAAACAGAGAAAAACTTGAAGAAAGAGAACTGCAGTACAGAGCTGATTGAGCAATGGAAAAAGAAAATAATACACGGACGATACCCAGCCGAATTGAAGCAAAAAGAAGTTGACATCAGAGCCTCCGTGATGTGGCTGACAGATGGATATCTGTATCCAGAAACGGAGGGATTCATGGTAGCGGTGCAGGATGGGGTGATCAAGACAAGGAACTATATAAAGTACATTATCAAAGACGACTCAGCCCAAGAAGATAGATGCCGAATGTGTGGCAAAATAGGAGAAACCATACAACACATTATCAGCGCGTGTGAAAGCCTGGTAATGGAGGAATATAAGGCAAGGCACGACAGCGTGGCAAAAGTCGTACATATGGCGATTATAAGAAAGTGGAGAATACCGACCGAAACAAGGCCATACTGGGAGTACGAGCCAATAAAATCCTTAGAAAACGAAGACGCCATGGTACTATGGGATAGGACAGTTTACACAAATAAAACAGTAGCACACAACCGGCCAGATATAATACTAAAAGATAAAAAGAGAAAAATCACATACCTCATAGATATAGCTGTCCCAGGGACCAATAATATGACCAGTACAATGCAGAATAAAATAAATAAATATAAAGAACTGGCGGAAGAAATACAGAGGATGTGGAAAACAACAACGAGAATCCTACCTATAGTCGTTACAGCCACAGGTGTGATCCCGAAGAAAACAATCGAGAGCGTACACGAACTTGGAGGTGCAAGACCAGAAATAAGAGCGATGCAGAAAGCAGTGATTCTCCACACCACAAGAATAGTCCGGAAAGTGATTGGGGAAGAATAAGATTAGTCTATATCTTCATATTGTACACACTATTTATATACCTGCTACTTTGTTAGCCTATATAAATTAGTATACCGGCAACGGCCGAGAAACTAGAGAATAATAATAATAATAATAATAATAATAATAATAATAATAATAATAATAATAATAATAATAATAATAATAATAATAATAATAATAATAATAATAACAATAATAATAATAACAACAACAACAACAACAACAACAACAACAAATCAACAATAATGATATTAGTAAAAGTCGTGATGATGAAAAAAATATAGCGAAGACAGTGGGAATGATACTCTTGTAAGAAGCAAGTACGTGCCTGTAAAAGAAAGTCAATTTAGTCAAGATCGAAAAAAGTGAAAAGTAGGAAAAGAAAGATAAAGGACCGTCGAACGAAGGAATTTTACATTACCTATTACGTTTGACAGTCCACGAAGTTACGAAGGTGCCCTGCGACGAGTGTGAATACGTACGCTAGGGTATTCGAATATGTGTAGAACTAAATAAGAAATACAAATGAAGTGAATATTATACAATGTGTGTTTGAACGTAACAAATGACTCAGTAATCTCATCCTTATAATTCGTGTAATTCCTAATAATCCAAGGGTTCGAACAAAATAGTCTCTTTACCCCTGTTATCCGAGAGAACTGAGAATAGATGCTTGAATCTTCAATAGACTCTGTTTAGTGACGAGGACCGTATATCGGCAATTAATCTGACTACAGTTTCAGAAAAACGTCCAAGAGCGAACTTGCGAAGACAGTTCAGAGAAGTAATGAAGGAATGAAAATAAATAATGTATATGAATATTATGACGATACCGGTAGGTTCTAAGGCTCTATTTGAACGAAGAGATGCGCGCATTACTCATAAGCAGCCAAGAGCTGCACGTTCGTAGTCCTAGGATCAATTTACGTAGATCATATAATGGAAGAAAGTGGTGTATTATAAGCATAGTCTAATATAAAGGCAGAACGAAGATGTGAGCCGGAATGCAGGCACGAAGAATTTGAGGAACATCAAATTTGAGCTATGATGGAATGAAGTAAAGGATTCGTTCACAGGCCTCAGGAATACCAGACCCAAATCCGGTGAGGGTGGTTGCCCACGAGAGGTGCAAAAGTAAGTCGCCGTATTGATTAGACGTGGGAGACTGCTCGCACTGGATCAGGCTGGATAGGAAAGTGTATAACGAAGGAAGAAATTGGAAAGAGAATAGGTAGATGATAAATAACAATAAGAATAAAATAATAACCGGAACATAACCATTAGGATACGTTATACAGGAGATCGATAATTAGTACCTGTAGTAGAATAAATTTTCGCTAGTACCGAATGTAAGTAGGTAGGTTATTTAATATTTTATCGTGGGCAATGACATTTCAACGATAAGTGATTCAATTCAGTAGCACGGTCAAGAACTATGAAAAAAAAAATAAACAAACAGAACAGAGATTTGTGAAGTTAGCAGAAAATCACATCGCCGATGCACAGCCAGAATTGAGACATACATTTAGAAGTAGAGAATAAGCATTTATTGTAAAAATTTTGTTACTATAACCCAATATTCAAGAATTCCTAGAAATTTAGGTTGGTACCTATGGTATTCGTACTGTAGGCTAGATAACAATAAATAGTCGCAATATAAAATCGCACAAAATACGCACGTATAATCATGTATACGCCGCAAAGCCAGTAATATTTCAAGCATTATAGGTATGTAATGAAACATTGTAAATAATATAGCAAGTGGGTCAGAGAGAGAAGACACGGAATATGTACGAAGAGAAGAGAGAAAGAATAATTAAGTAAAATTAAGATGTAACACCCGGTCAGGAGTAAGCGTACACCATTTTAAGATCACAGGGAAGGAAAAAAACGAGTCACGAATGGAAATGGTCCAGAAGCGGGAGATGCCACCACCAACCGGCATGGACATTCGTCCAGAAAACAGAAGATGGACCTATGGTGTAAGGCATTTACCTGATGCGATAGGTATTTTTGGTCATGACGATTGGAAGTTATTTGTAATATCGAAAGAAACATACGAAGTTCGAAGCTCGAGAATAGCTGAATAAGCATCAGGTTTATATCGTATACGAGCTACCGAAAATTATCCACGCGCGGTCTTCGGACCTGCAACTAGGCGTTGGCCGAAGCCCATTCGATGCGTACCTATATAAGGGAACTCCACGTCCGAGGTATTATAATAGTTTCATCAACGAAAAGCCGAAAATATCGCTCGTGCACATCATACTTGTTTTGTAATTACGTTCGTATTTAATATGTTGTTCGAATAAAGTATCAGTTCTACTCGCCTCGGATTCACAGTTTTTGGAAGCTATCCGGACACCTTAAGAGGGGACACCCGACCCCCTTCTTACCATAGAGTAGCAACGGATACAAACTCTATTGTAACAGTGTGGCTGCTGATCACGCTAATTGATGAATAGAATAAGATTTAGGTAACGACAAAACGCTTAACTTTATTCTAAATTTAAAAAAAAAATCCATGTTTATGAGTAACTACCGGCAATCCACAGAGTGAAGACTGAGATTTCAACCACCATTTACAATTACCTTACAGTTTCTCAAATATTAGAGATAGCAACCAAACATCGCCTAGCACCACGACAAATAATTAACTGTCGTCGTTGTAAACTTTTGCCCGGGATGAGCCTGGTGGCCCGTCGGCGTTGTTGAAGCCGAAATAGATTCGAATTTATTAACAAGCTTTCTTCTGAATCAATTCCTCTGTTCCTTTTTGATGTTGGAGTATATTTCCTCCATTCTTTTTACGTGCGATCTCAATTTCTTCCTGTATCAATGTTTTTACCCTGTGAAATATTGGTGTTACCCTCAAATATTTTGTAATTTCTTTGGAACTTTTACAATTCACAACCGCATTTCCGCTATTGTCCGCGTCTTTTTTTTTAGGATCCTACTTCACGTCTGTAAGTTAGAATAGGTACACTTAGGGTTTGTGTTTCCTTTCCAACCTTATTTGCATGTATGCGTAATCGTACTGTTCACGGTGCTCTTGATCGTACTTTCTTAAAATAATTTCAACTTAAGTCACCTATATCCAGTGGATCATATAACGATTATTCTTTCAACTTTGAGTACTATTGCCTATAAATTTTTCCACTAAGATGCAAACGTACGTATCGACATCAAAAATTCAAGAGAATAAAAAACAGAGGAAACTGAGTTCTCTTCAAAGTTGTAGTCAAGATAGACGCTTTGTGGGAGTACTCAAAAGTATTCTAAACGCTCCCCTAAGCAATGTGTAAGGATTATGATCAAACTATTTGAATCACGTAAGACTACAAATAGCGTTTGTCAGATAAGCAGCCCCACTGCACTAGCAGCTAGTTCACTGTCAAGACAGACTCGGTCTCGACGAGCTAATAATCGAATGGTTAAATCGCAATTGTTCAAATATCGAGTAAAGCGTGTGATCTTTAATTACTTCTTATTATTTTTCAAAAAACAAGACACAAGTATTATTTACACGAAACGACTAAGTTCATAAAATGGATAAAATATGAAAATTGTTCTGGTTCTGGACAGTAGTTATTATACGTATTCTTCTTCTGGATGGATTGATTTTCGAGTTACATTTCACTCTCGAAGTCACTTTGTTCGAGGGCTGGTCTAAACTCTAGTTTTGGGGAGAATTCACATTATTGGGTGATTTGGTTGAAATTGGTAAACATTATAAAGAGAGGGTATTGTACATCAGATAATTGGCTTAGCGCCATATGACGTTTTATACGTCATCTTCGATACGACTCGCGCTTCGTGAATTCGTGTGATTTACGTATGAACAATAACAATGCAGCCTAACGGTAATTTTTCCGTATGTACGAAATATATCTTCGATTAATATTTACATTATGAATTCAACTTAGTGAAACCTCGAGAATTTCTACGATCTTGTGGCGCCACGTAAATAAAGCCAAAAGTGGCGTCACATTCACCACCAGTCATGCATGAACTGTATAGTGACATCAAATTTGAAGTACGCGGGTATCTCCTTCAAACGCTCAATAAAGACTTCACACTTCTTCCTCTAACATTCAAAATTTTCTTACAACCTCACTTTTAGGATTAACTTCTCGCGTAATTGAGTCCGGAGGTTATGTCTTTTCTGGTGTTGTCCAGCTATAATTGTACAATATTTCTAATAACATCTAGAGACTTCCTAATAATTTCCCAAATTTCCTGTACTTCCCTTGTGGACAACCGGCACATTGGGGAATATATGATATAAATATTCACTTAATACATTGAACTAATAAGTATCGAGAACAATGAACATAAAACTTCCGAAGATGCTAATTTATCTTCAATTTTATAGTTACCATAATAGACCTAGTTACAAATTTTATGCGGTAACAGATAGCGGGATTATTTCAAATAATGCCAATAGCAGCAATTGGGAGACCTTCTAATGGCAAAGTATCAAGGATATTTACATCTAACAAAATCCGGGAAACTTTTCATCTCTACCTAAAATCAAGTTTTTTGCTTAAATGCTGACCTAGTGCTCCAATTCATTCAATGGATCGTTTCCTCTATAGGACACACATACACACACACCCATCTTATCCATCTTACATACTCTCATTGCGATTCTGATACCCCCCCCCCCCAATCATTCAATATATCTTTCCCGTCCCAAATTAGTTTCACTTCTGAACTCCTGGCTTATCTTCCACAATCACTTAGAAGCACTATCAGACGACTCTCCATTTGTCCTCAACATCCTTTAATTCTTCCAACAATCAAATTACACTTTTTAAAACCACTGAGCTCTGTGACACTCTCTTGGTAACTTATTAATTAAAAAAAAAAAACTAAATGAAAATAAAAATAAAAGAAAATAATTTTCTCCGTTGCTTACAAGTAATCATTGCGCTTAAATCCTATCTTCAGAATTCCAACTTATTCTATAAACGCTCTCTCACCATCTGTCGCCCCTCTACTCTTAATTCATTCTTGACCATCCTCAATTCCCGAACATCATTCTATGTTATTTCCAGCTGTTCTTCTCTTAATCCAAACATAATTTGTATTCACGCTCATCCTAGACTCACACTCACACTCACACATACACTTCTCATCTCTCATTCCCACTCCGGCAACTGAACTCAATAACCACACCAAGCTTATAGCCCTAATGACAGGCTCTTACTAACTCATTAATTGAAAAAAAAATTAAAATTAAAATAATAAAACATGAAAGATTATACGCAAAGGATTGCTCATCAATACTATAGCATATCCTTACGTAACATTCATTCATGTGAAACTCAACGAGAATGAGCAAATCTTTCACACAAATAAAAAAATTTCATCACTCAAAAAAATGACAAGATTATACGCAAAGGATTGCTGCACTAATACTATGCTTACACAACATTCATTCATGACAAACTCAACACGAACGAACATATCCTTGAAATTCATTCATAAAGAGCCTTATGTGTGTGAACAGGTAACCCAAAAAATGAATAAAACTACTATGCTACAACTACACTGACAATCTACGTAATCAAAGGTTACCCTTCGCTTTTCATGACGAAAGCGATTACCTGAAGTCTAATACTACAAAATATTGCTAGCAAATTTCCTCAAATTAGTTCACGCTTCAATTTGAGATTTCTCACAAACCAGACATTGTATCAACACCAAGGGTTCACATTTACATTTTTAGACTTGTAAATTACAATATATCAACATTCAAAAAAAATCTGACAAACCATATAAGAGTTATAGGAGTGGGAAATTTTTTTAAAAATTGAATATATCTGGAGAGCTACTGATCCGATTGTCAAAAAAAAAAATGCAGGTGCACAACTTCAGGTATAACACTACAACGTGGCCAAGTTTCAAGAAAATTCATCAAGTAGTCTAATAGGATCCGCGATCTTGTTGATTTCGCGCAACTTCTTTCGACGATTTCTAAGTGAAAAATGAAACGTGTAAAATTATATATTTTTAGAATCGTCTCGACGAGTAGAGTCGTTTACATATAATATATAAAGAATTTGAAAGTAGTGTGCTCAGTCACCGGAACCTTCTTGAGAACCGGATTTTGGTGCTACCTTCTAAATTGCAGCACGTTAGAGGTGTGTTCTTTTTATTTTCGTAACGTTACCAGAAGAAGGGAAATCTTAGAATGTTTGTCTCACTGTCTGTAGAAACGCGACTGTGACAATGATAATATGTTTGTACGCCTGTTATTTGAACGCTTTTACCTTTAGTTTTATTTGGGTAAAGTTTTAGATAAATTTCAACGTTCTGACTCCTTATCTGGATGGAGTGATGTGCCAAAAAAATGGGAAAAAACGAGGAATTTGGACGTCGTAAAACTGCTTCTCACTGTACACGTTGTTCCATATGTTTAAGAGCAAGTTCTACAAATTCAATTACAGTATTGTAATACCTAACTCAAATTTTACTCATTTTTGTGAAAAATTGAAAAGAACAAAAATTGTAGCCCCTGTAATTTCCTTTCGAATGAGTCTAATTTAAGATTTCCAGGAGGAAATTTGGCAACTATTGGTTTTTGACTGATGGGTATTCAACATCAGAGAGAGAGAGAGAGAGAGAGAGAGAGAGAGAGAGAGAGAGAGAGAGAGAGAGAGAGAGAGAGCGCGCGCATTTAAACCGGTTGCACTGGACGCTCTGGATGAATCTATAGAGACTACTATTCAAGTTTTACGCATTTTTATATTGTAGTTTCTTCTGCAATGAATCCAATTTTCAATTTTAAAAGGAGACATTTATGTAAAATAATTTCTTGAAAATTTCCTCCTCTTTTGTGATACGAGTAACTCTACATCAGCTAAATATCGTCGTCGGACTTTGAAACCATCTAAAAAAAGGTATCAGGTTTGAGAGAGAAATGTGAAAAGTACATCTGTTTCTCCTTAAAAAACGACTGAGTGCGTTTCATGCGTCCAAACAGACTGATGTAATGTGGTAGGAGTACGGCTAGTTTTCAACAGGGAACCTATTTAATGGAGGGGAGCGGGTAAATTGAAGAAAAATGACGAACGCTGGCCACCCCGGCAAAACGTGTGATTTGGAAAAATTTTGACGTCCGAGCTATATATGATTAAAACGATATGTAAAAATTTCAAACATTGAGTTTCACCCCAGAGCTATAGGAGATAGGAGCGGGATTTGGAAAAATTTCGAATATTGAGCTGTATGTGATAGGAGGGGGTGGATAGACTTGGAGAAATATGGACTTTCGAGTTCAAACTCCCATGGTAGTGAGAAACAAAGTTTAATCTTTATTTAGAAAAAGTATAGACAAAGAAACCCCCATAAAACAGGTTCACTGCTGGCCTCGATTAACATATGTATTTGTAGTTAATGAAGGCAATATCCCGATAGCAGTTGAAAAAATGAGCTGCGAGTTATGTGTTATCGTCATGAGAGTTTGAAACTACCGATGTAAGAGGAAGAATTGTGAAAATTACATCCGGTTTCTCATATAGGAGACGACAGAGTGCGTCTCATGCCTCTATACAGACTGCTTCAGGGGTATGGCAGTCTTTTTACCTACTGTCCATCCATTTCTCTAATTATACGACTGGTAAAATATTTATGAATTCGTCCATTTTTCATGAAATACAGCCTTTACCTGTGAAGTTAGTTCTTACTGTTAAAATCCAAATATTTACAAAACATAGATATCTACTCAACACACAGCTGGCGGTCAGGCGCGCTGCCAACCGCTAGTATAATATAAGGAATTTGAAGGTAGTGTGCTCAGTCACCGTAACCAAAAAGTTGTAAAGAACGTGAAATTAGCCAAAAAGTTTTTATCGAATTGAGACTATAACAGTTTGTAGATTTATATGTTGGTTAATTCTCCGAATATTTTTATTTCAATATGATTAACCGTACAACCCACAGAATCGTATCAACTCAACTGGAAATGCATCGGCCATGGCTGAACAAAAATGAAAATCATCAGAAATACTAATCCACAGACAGCTCATTATCACCATTAAAATACGTTCGGAGTTATTTAATCCTTCATTCCGTTATACTGTATAGCCTATAGCCTGATAGATTTCCAGGCAATAATTTAAATTCAATGGCGGTGTGTCTTGTTTTGTTATTTTGCTGTAGCGTGAGAATTTTGAGAATAGTGGGAAGGAAAACCTTTTACATAGGTATTCAATATTGAAACTATTCAGAAGTGATTTAATATTTGAACGACGATTCTTCATTTGTTTTGTATTCCATTCATTACAATACCATGAAATCCAGTTTTCTTGAAAAACTTCTAAATTTTGATTTCAGATGGGTGATATAATGAAAATTTTTGGTTTAACGTCAAAGGTGAAGATTAATTATGCCTGAATTTGATGCACGTACCAACGTATACCGCCGAGTGTTTTAATTTTCAGAAAAAGATTTGGTTCTATTTTTTATTACCCAACTTGTTCGTTTATTTCTCTTTTCTATGATCATATGATAAAGTTGTAATTTTTAATCATGGTAACTTACATTTGAATGAATATATTTGCAACAAGGATAATGAGCACCTACCTACCCGCAGAAATAAAATCTCAGAATAATTAGTTTGATTTCAGATATATGTAGGTCTAGTCAATTATTATATGTGATGCGATCTGCAAAACCATACCATAAGTCGCACTGGCGGGACCACATTGTGTAAAACTCACCTTCACAATAGACTTTTAACTACACATGCTGTAAACACAAATATCTTCGTGTCGTTTTCCAATCATCTGCGCCACAATGTTAAACAAAAGAAATCATTTTGGTAACTGCATGTTGATATCTCTGTATTCCGAGGCGAGTCTTACAAGGGGTGTCCCGCCCACGCCAGCGCGACTTATGATATGGTTTTGCAGATTGCATCACATATATAGAATGTACTCGTACAGTATTGAATATGCAGAACAATTGTCTCCAATTTTGTAAGGAAAAATCTCAATTGCACATAAAGATGAGAACAAAACGTTGAAATCGAGCGTCTAAACGTTGGAAAATTCATGAATTAACGTTGCATTTAGCACCATTTTTCACAACACAAATAACGTTGATTTAAAATGAGCTCGACCGTAGACAAATACATTACCCTTTTTCTCCTTCTTCTAAATAAAGATCCGAAAATCAGTACAATTTAGTTCAAACACACGTTCATTTGATTTTGATAATACAAATTTACCTTCACTTGATTTTGAAAATATACAAATTTACATTAATGGCCGGATAACTGAAAGAAAATTAAGCTGGTCAGTGAGAAAAGAAGATTCGTCCAGTAGAAAGAGCTGACAAACGGGGATAAGGTATTGAATTTAACCTCAAAAATGTTTCCATTAAAAATGTACTGGGCAAAATCGCGTTTAGATATTTCTTAAAGATGACGTCGAAAAGAGGTTCGTCAATAAGCAATGGCTAAAAGGCTAGATTAACCTGATCCGTTCAGTAGAAGTCACTGACAAACCCGTATAAGTTTTACAGATATAAGTTTTACAGTTTGGAATATTTTTCAAAATGTTGATGAGTTAGTGCACAACTCATATACAATCATAACAAGCAACCATGTGGCTGGAAGAGGTTCGAGCTCCAACATTATCAATTTGCAAACCGCTGCAAGAGTACGCTCTGTACTCTGGTACATTTACTGTGCGCCCATTTCCGGAAACTGTACAATCCGGTATCGAGTAATGTTTGGAAATCGATTTGCGACGTTTTCAGAAATGATATTTACTATGATTGAGTTGATAACGCATATAATAATTAATTTTTCGTACCTGCGAATGTTTCTTAAGATCAGCGAACCTTTTAATAGTTCGAATCCATCTAGAAAGTGGAGGAAAAGAAAGTTGGTGATTATAGTAAACTTGAATTTTCTTTCAGCAGATTTTTGATCGAGTATCAGAGTAGATTATTTGTAGGGTGCTTTGCTTATTCAATTGTTTGCTTCTTTACTTAGGTATTTGAGTGTTTACTTTTTCGCTTACTGTCGTTTCAACCTGAACAGTGGGAAGGCACAGTAGTATTAAGCCTTCAGCTTCAGAGTGCCGAGCAACGGATTCTTCAACCTGAAACAATACCAATCATAATTTACAATAGGTAATTATAGGTTTCAACAACTCTATACTTCTTATAAATAATATTTTTATGCTAAACACTACATTAAGCAATCCGCGAAACCTCTCCTTTGAAATTCATTGACCTCAAGATGTCGATCCTTTATTGGTGACCAGTCAAGTCGACATTGAAGCAGAACTACAAATAAGTGAGGAACTACAGGTATATGCGCATCTTGAAACAAGAAGGAGGAGTGTACCGTTCATTAGAATTTTTTGTTCAACAAATGACTGGAATTAGTATAGTACTTGAGTTCGCGTTCTCCTGGAATCTTACTATTTAACTCGCTGCAGACCATTGCAACGATATTATCACTAAAGAACGCGATCTCCAATCAAAAAAAAAAACAAAAACAAAAACAAAAAAACAGCACCATTTGCAACGTAAAAAATACATTTTGAATACAACTAATTCCAGTTATCTGTCAAGCAGGATATTCTAATGAACGGTGCGCTTCTTCCCCTTGTTTCAAGATGCGCGTACTTGCCTGCAGTTCGCTGAAATGCGTCAAAAACAGACAGATCCCAATTTCAACATTTCGATTGACTGTACTACAAAAACGATCGTCGTATGAAAATCATTATTATTCTACGCGCCCCACAAATAATCTACTCTGACATTCGATCAACAATCTGCTGAAAGAAAATTTAAGATAATCACCAACTTTCTCTTCCTCCATAGGGGCGCCGTGATCCCCCAAAGCTTACGCAGATTTCGCTCTCCCCCCCCCCCAAAAAAAAAAAAAAAAAAATTTCAAACAAGCGAAAAAAAAAACGAAAAAAACAAAAGCGTCCGATAATGTTATGAGAACAAAAGAAAAAACCGCCCACCCCCAAATTTCCTACGAAGAATTGTCTTCAAAAAAACGGCTTCACGGCACTCCTGCTTCACTTTCTAGATGGATTCGAAGTCGAACTATTAAAAGGTTCACTGATCTTGAGAAACATTCGTAGGTACGAAAAATTAATTATACTATGCATGGTCATCTCAATCATAATAAATATTATTTTCAAAAACGTCGCATATCGATCTTCAAACACTGGATACCGGATCACGTCGCAAATCAAAAAAGCAAAAACGACCACCAACTCGTTTACGTTCTAACGCGAAAACTATTTTTCTTTTTCTTGTTGTAGTGTCAATCAGAACCACGATCAAAACATAATAACCCTTTGCCGCTCACACATCACGCACTCTTCTTAATCACTACGTCATGCAAAGTTCTTAAAAACGTGAGTTCTTAAAACTCGCGCAGACAAAAAAGACAACAACGAAAAAAAAAAAAAAAGAGAGAGAGAGAGAGAGAGAGAGAGAGAGAGAGAGAGAGAGAGAGAGAGAGAGAGAGAGAGAGAGAGAGAGAGAGAGAGAGAGAGAGAGAGAGAGAGAGAGAGAGAGAGAGAGAGAGAGAGAGAGAGAGAGAGAGAGAGAGAGAGAGAGAGAGAGAGAGAGAGAGAGAGAGAGAGAGAGAGACAGAGAGAGAGAGACAGAGAGAGAGACAGAGAGACAGAGAGACAGACAGAGAGACAGAGAGAGACAGACACACACACAGTTGAGAAGGGGATGAGAAAGGGACTAAAGCGCGCGGAGAGAGTTTTTGATGACGGTATTATCTTCTATTTCCATAACCCTTGTCGTGAGCATAACCTCAGAGATGACAAATACTTGAACAACAAAATATGTATACCCGTACCTAACTTTTATGTGGTTTATTTATTCGAGATAGAAATACATACGTATAAATTACATTATCCTTTTCTTCAGTAAATAATACCATATTGTTTTTGTAAACACCAATGTACGTACATTTTGTTTCAACAAAT